>OZ026625.1:67907854-68235354 GCA_964020975.1 Hermodice carunculata
TTACTCCCCTATAATTTGGGACGTTTGTTCTTGGATGTTGCCGCACATTTCCAACTAAGGTCAAGCAGGATCTCCAGCTCAGCTGAAGATCATGGATGACGTTTCTAAAGCAATTTATCGCGTATATCGGTGCAATAATGAAACGTATGTTTAAAAATAGGATAAAATATTGAATCCTATGAATGGACAGTTATTCAATTTGCCTAGTGCGTTAGTCTCTCGTAAGTCAGATCATTAAGACCGATGCTATAAAAAAGACAATACATATACGACGCCCATCATTTTGGAGGCTTTCTGATTTGTGACATTTATTACATAATGTTTTTTTCCGAACATTTGTAACAATTGCAATAAATATTAAACCCTGGTATTTTGATTGATTCTTACATCCTGTATGTGCAACTCCTTGAGATGGCATTTCAAACTGATCAAACTGACAAACGCAGCTTTTACATTGCTGTATATCCATCTGGACTAAAAGTTCAGTTTGTTTTTTACGCAGATGCAGATACTAACTTAGACGTTTCATCACCAGTGGTAACCAAAATAGAGCCCTCTGCAGCCGTTAATTACGAAAACCAGTTCACCGTAGCATGTTGTCTACCTAAGACTATGCAGCATAAACCACAAGTCTCGTGTGTGGATGACATTTATATTTCCAAGTGGCCAGATATGACTGTATATGCAAGGTAAATCTAAACGTGTGCTGGTACTCTGTGGCCACTTTTGTTATGCTATCTATCTATCTATCTATCTATCTATCTATCTATCTATCTATCTATCTATCTATCTATCTATCTATCTATCTATCTATCTATCTATCTATCTATCTGTCTGTCTGTCTGTCTGTCTGTCTGTCTGTCTGTCTGTCTGTCTGTCTGTCTGTCTGTCTGTCTGTCTGTATATATATATATCTATATTCATTCATTAATTCATGCAGACACTTATTTATTATTTTGCTGCATTGACGCACAATGTAACATGATTAATGTTGGTTCTGTTATGAACTTTTAAATAATAGTCACCGATGAAAAACTTTACGTAAGGAAGTTTGTTATTCTGATACATCTTAATTGGAACTATAAACTATAATGTTAATTCATATGTGTTTTCAGAGGAATGCAATTAAGATTTTGACAATGGGAATATATACAGTTGAATTCAAGAAACCAACATTCCTGCTAAAATCAGACCAAATCACCAAGGTGAAATTTATGTTCTGCTTTGTGTTTAGCGCATATTTATTGAATATCGAAAACCCTTTTGATAAAAAATTGTAGATAAGACATATCGTTATGTCAAGGCTCCATGTAAACAGAGCCCAGTGGCAGCCTAGCTTGCGCGCAGAAACGCGGTTGACTCGATCTTGGTTTGACCAGTGAAAAAAAGGTCGAAAACACGTGGACAACACACAGAGTTACAGACGCCAGGCGCTTCAGCAAGTTTCTTCATTGAAAAAGTGAAGACAAAGATGTCATTAAAGTAAACATTACTGTACCAGTAATGAGCAAATTTTCATTTGCAGAGTATTTCAAGGAATAGCAACAGACCAAAGATGGATACAAGAAGCCTTTTTGTTACATGGTGATCTCACGCGAAACAACGAGACTTTTTGTGAAACATACTACTTTACAGTCTCATACGACAGCCCGTTCAAGATGTTCAATCGACATAATGAAGTCTGGTTTTGTGAGGCATAATCAACGGATTGCTGCGGTTCCTAGCGGAATGCTTAACTCTTTCAGTGCCAATCCAGTCTTAAGCCGTTCTACTTAAGTCTGAATTGTCAGTAGGATCCCAGATTCGTATTCCTCGTGAGATGGCCTTTCATTCAAGTACCAGTGTGCCTATAGTTGCAGAGAGAATACCCCAAATCAACAGCTTTCCTCGGCGTGCATTGGACGCCCAAACATGTGGCACTGAAAGAGTGAATTCGAATTCGTATCGTGTATAACTTGATAAACTGCGGGTATGGTGATGTCCAGGCAGATGAGTTGTATATACACGGAAGCATTAGGATACTCTTACTAAATGTGAAGATTGAGAGCTACAGTCTTTTCATACCGACATGGCAAGGTGATAGAATATGCAATCGAGAGGAAAATATAGATCGCTTTCTTTGTTTACTTGCCGGACTGATAGTGAGTACTGCTGCCACAAGGGATACCTCTTATATTCAAATTTAGTGCTACATATTGTCTTTAATAAAAAGATCGTTACCTTGATCCAGTCAACATTACTGTCACAAAATGATGGTCGTGTGTCATTTTGAGTAAATTTATTAATATATTTAGTGATTTTTAGTTCTTAAATGCTATTTGTTTTTTCAATTACCCTGGATCCATTCTGTTACAAAGTGTTAAGCCCTTTCATGCATAGTCAACTGATAATTGCCCTCCTGTGCACACCAGCTACGTGGTAGCCGTTTCAAAACTAACAAATTAAATTTGCAAATGCGCAACAGGACGTGCTGCACTTTGAAACGTGAGGAGCACGTAAAAGTTGGAAGTATGATTTCACTTCTCAGCATAGCGTCCGCCCAACAAGGGAGATTTAAAAGAAAGTTAACGTATTCATTGTGTAAAAAAACAAAAACAAACAAACTGTGCAATTAAGTGGTACTATTACAGCTGGTGACCATAATTATGCGCATTATTCTTGAGAAATACTGCAATAGTTTGCATGTGACTGTGGGACTTTGTAATGCGTAGGCACATATATATTATGTGATTCGTCACAATCAGCACTGCTTCCAGGCCTCTTTACCAGACGCTGGAACTATGTATCAATTATTGTCCCTGCCAACTCGGAGTGAACAGATTGTAGGCGCGTTCTTCAGATGTTGGAAATACAGATAATCCAGCCAGTCTGTGTGTAAGTGCCGGGTCTATAGCTTTTAGAGTAAAATACCAACAATCATTTCTTCTTCTTCTTCTTCTTCTTCTTCTTCTTCTTCTTCTTCTTCTTCTTCTTCTTCTTCTTCTTCTTCTTCTTCTTCTTCTTCTTCTTCTTCTTCTTCTTCTTCTTCTTCTTCTTCTTCTTCTTCTTCTTCTTCTCCTTCTTCTCCTTCTTCTTCTTCTTCTTCTTCTTCTTCTTCTTCTTCTTCTTCTTCTTCTATTTTTTTGTTTTGTGCAAGAAGAAAATATCCGCTATGTTTTTTTTTTCAATTTTATGATGTTACAATTTGTACACTTCAAGGTAAGTGGGCCCCTACCTCCCACCCTTATAACTAAATGGCATTAACTGATGCAAGAATTACAAGCGACCGCCTCCCCTTTCTGGTAAAAAAGAGAAAAAGAAAAAAAAAAGAACCCACCCCCCAAAAATGACCCTAGGACACACATGTTCTAACCTGTCATTATTTATATGCATACTTGAAAACAGTGAGGGATGTCATGCAAAAATATAGCTGGAATGTATAACAGTAAAATATACAAGACACACGTGACTGCATGAAATTAAACGAGCCTTGACTGGGTATCTGTGCATTGTGCTAAGGCAAATGTAAACCTTTCTTGATTTAAACCAATAGTACCTTTCAGACTGGTTTCAATGTCTGTAATTTACCGTCTCATTATTGTAAAGAAAACGGGTAGGGGTGTACAAGACATACTGTAGTTCTAGAAATTTTGGCGCGTGTTCAATTTCGCGCAAACTCATTTTTTCTGAAATTACAGAATTTCGCGCATTTTAGTTTCGCGCAATCCAATGCCAAACAATGTAGTGAAATACAATGCAACTTATTTTCGCGCATTTTAATTTCGCGCTTTAGGTGGAAGCGCGTAAAGCGCGAAATTAAATCGAGCGCCAAAATTTCTAGAACTACAGTAGCATACTGGTAGACTGAGCAACAAGGCAGTTGAGACACTGGATAAACTACTGTCTTCTTGAAATGTCAACTGGTATTAAACTAAAAAAAAAAATCTGTGGTTAGAGTGGTAAGTTGGTGGGCGTCAGATCCTGGGTCACAAACCTGTGAATGGTGTCAAATGGACAAATGAATAGACCATATTACCTTAGGAGCACATCTTTGCACAGATGGAAAGACACAGAGACAAACAAAGCCTAAGATGAGCATCTTCATGTACTAGTTAAAATTCTTGTAAAGTTCCATGAATGTAAGTTTAGCAACTATAGATGTATGTACAACACAAGCTTTATGTTAGATGTGTTGTACAGACACACAGACAAAGACACAGACCAGGGAAAATAAAATTCTAAATGCACATTTTCTTACACTAATTCATAATCTCTTAAAGTTTCATACCTGTAGGTCAAATGGTTTTGGATATTTGCTCGACACAAGGAGAAGTATTAGTCATTTTCTGTAAATCAGGGGTGTAACACACACACACACACACACACAGAGAAACACTGATAATTAAAACTCCAGGTGCACATCTTCATATACTGATAAACAATCATGTAGAGTTTCATGACTGCACGTGAACTATTTTGAAAGGTATACATGACACAAATTTCATCTTGGATGCGGGAAGGGCAAAGTCAAATTTATCCCCCCCCGCCCACCCATCATCATCACCACCAACAAAGTTGTGGCAGCATAAAAGCGAGCTAAGGAAGCAAAGTGGCCTGGAATTTTTTCTCATACGTTAGGAAATCAGCTGCATGCATGATTAAAACAAACAATCTATAGGCGGCTTTATTGGAGAGTAGGATAGAAGATAAGGTGGATACCACCTGCAATCCCGCAGTCCTGGCCGTGCGTCTGAAACTGAATGTGGATTCCCATTCTATCCGATTCCTGGTCAGAGTACGGCTGAGTCAATAACTTTCTTTGGCGCGGGTTGGGCATATTGCGTCCAACCTGCACAAAGGAAAGCTATTGACCTAGGGCCTTCCACCATCAATGGTCTTACATTCAAATCCTAGCAAAATGTCTACTAGTGATGAGAAATTCAAGTGAAAACATTAAGGCAGTCGGCAATTTACATCCGAGTGCTTTTGGGCGATTTGAGTGAAAAAAGGTTAAAAGGTCATAAAAACAACATTGATTCGCAGAAAACCATTGTTATCAAGAGGCAGAAAATTAAGAATTTCCCGAAGGGGTATATACCATTGTGATCCACTGCAGTACAAACTATCTCCCCCAAGGGTAAGCTACAGCAACAATGAAAAGGTTCAGAGCACTTGCAGAGTACCTACTGGATTGTATAACCATCAATATATTACATCCTAGTGTGATGGCAACAACATAGGGCACTTTGATAAAAAAAATCCGCCTTTTAAAGACAGCTCTGAAGGTAGTGTGTGAAAAGAACAGGTTGGACTAACATCTACAACTCGAATAAAAGGATCAACATGTTAATCCCAACAGAGTACATTAAGAAGCAAACGATAATAACGTCTTGCTCGCAATATTGCTCAAACGGTGAAGAGAATGAACTGGTGTCACCAATGCTCTGTGACACAAGGTGGCATTGATGGCAATATGATTATATCAGGTGTGTCAAGTGAAGCTGTTAGCTGTTGTGCTGAAAACCACAATCACAGTGCACCCCAAAAGAAAGCCCCATTGAAAATAACTGATGGTGGTCAGTTAAATATTCTAAGTTGAACTTAAATGGCCAAGCCAGCAAATTGAGTGAATACTGTGGTGACAACGTAACTAAGTTGAAGGAATGGCTAAAATTCTTTGATATAATAATTTTACATGAGACCAGGCTGAACGAAAAAGATTGACCATCTGAGAAAACATCGCAACTGTTACAATTTTACACTAGGCGCCCCCAAAGTACTGAAATTTACCTTTTTGACTGACTTTCAGGTCTCTCTTCTTGACTTAACTGAATTGTACTGAATGAACAATGGTAAGTAAAAGGAAGTACCTTTATTTGTAATGAAAATACTAAGTACAAGTAAGAACTTTTTAGGCACATTGAGAACATTCCTGAGATTATGAACTGTCCGTTTATGTTGCCAGTACCATAATACAACAAGTTACAACAGACAGACAGAAGGCTGGAATCACACCAGGGTTATTATAATTATTAGGGGGGGTCCTCTTCTGCCCTAAGAATCTATTAAGCAATGGGTGGTGTGAAATCAGCTTCAAGTAAGAAGTTAAATTTCATTAGGAAAAGTTAAAACACCAATATTGTTTATTTTGGTATTATTATTTTTAAGCCTGTTTTGACTCTTTGATAATCATTTCTATCATGTTAATCTGTCTCCCATGAAAGATACCTATTTGATGATGTGGAATCTATGTTGTGTCCGGGTTGAGTTTCAGTCTTTCAAGTACTCTATCAATTTTTTTTCTTGTTGATCGCTCAGACTGCTAAGCGATTACAATACGGCTATTGGGTCAAGTTGAACTAAGCATTGTACAAGGAGAACTCAAACACAGATATAAGATTTTGGATGACACGTGGTTTGGATGATACGTGGTTTGTTTTGGAGTTCAGTTACCATACAAACTACTTAAAACACCGGCACTGTACACCAGGGACTAAGCAATACTCTATAGTACTAGTACTGCATGTAGCCACTGATTCCTCAGTGACAACTACTAACTACTCTATATGCATAACATTTATATACATTACACATGTCAGGACTGATATGTTGAGCCAGAACAGATGCCAAACCCATAACCAAAAACAGCGAGAAGGGGCAAAACGGGCCAATGGCCATGAAAAAGCAGGAAGCTAGATACCATAATGCAGTACTGCTCTGTTAGCATTTTGAAGATAAAGTAGGTAATACGCATGGCTCACGGTCTCCAAAACATGTAAATATTCACCACACTCCACTCCAGATGTGACAGGTACACTTGGAGCCAGCAGCCCCTAACAAGAGCAATCAAGCCTACTTATATTTAGTGCTCAATTCCAATATATATATATATTTAGTACAAACCAAACACATTCAGTCCACTTGCAGCAAGATACTAAAATTACGATTAACGTCAAGTCATTTGATCAAGGAACTTGTTAACAAAGACATCATTTTCCACTACATATGAACTTACACCTACGAATTAAGTTTCAGTATTTTTATTTTAAGTGCAGACAGAAAAATTCGATAGCGGCACCTCCTCCGCCCATATGGGTTCTTGATGTCACTTTCTTGATATGACAGTGTCCTGCCTTGACCTTGTAAACTAATGCACTGATCAGTCACTTGTAGCTATTGCAAGAGTAAGCACGATATAATAATACCGTCCTACAGCACAGATGCTGCTGGGGAGGAGGGGGGGGGCTACATTTTTACTAATTCCACCCTAATGACGCTTATTACCGCTAATGTTTAAATGTTGTCTTCTAGCTTTATTTAACTAATTCAGGAATTACCTTTCAGAATTTTGGATGAAACTTGCATGCAAGATCATTCCAAATCATATGCCCATGGTCAACAGCTTTCTTTGACACGTTCTGGGTAAATGGCGCCCAGAGCGCACCACGGAAAGATGTTGACTCAGTCTTCTATCAGGGCGGAATGAGTTAAGTTGCGACTGTCCAAAGAAGGCCATTTCCTCCATCAGGGTTTTAAACAACCTCTGATTTGCCATATCTGACAGGTGAACCCAATGCACAAAGTTACTGGACTGGTCTCGCTCTATGGTATGCTTGGCAATGCATCGTTCTCATTCCTTGTGGCATACTTTGTCACAGCTTGGTTCACTGCTTGCTGAGCAATGTCCAATCATTTGTGGTTAACGGCCACACAATATACTTGCCTTGCCAATATGCAGGACCATATTACCTGGGCAAAACGAAGTGTCCCTTTAATTTGACTCAGCAGGTCAATAAGCGCATTGTGTAGCATTTCAGTGGGTATCATACCCAAGTCCCCTTAACATGTACAACTATGGCCTAAGGTGGGCGATGACCCCCCTAACATGTACAACTATGGCCTAAGGTGGGCGGTGACCCTCCTAACATGTACAACTATGTCCTAAGGTGGGCGGTGACATTGTACCAGTGCAGGAAGGGCAATCCTCGCCACTATGGCTCCTATCTATGCCACACCAAAGGGGATAGGATTTGCACTTAACATGATTTAGGAAAACCCAGTTCATCGAGCGTCTGATCAGGGAAGAGCCCACCAGCCGCAGCACTTGTCCTGCAAAAAATCATAGAGTGACCTTAAATGTTCATGATGACAAAAGGAAGAGTTCTAATTTGTATATCCAGGTAGCAAATCCTTTAAAGGTAATGAGAAGTGCTGATGCCACCAGGTGACTTATTATAAGTTACAAAATCTGGCTACTTTGTTAAGATTGCCTGATACTGATATCGCATGGCGGGGGGGGGGGGGGGGAAGTCCAGTGAATGTATAGGGCTGTTGCTGATGATATGCCTGGCCTGACCTGAAATAATCACCCATTAATCTGAGAGGACATGAAGCTGCCCACTCCAAAGGGCAGCATCATAGTAGTGCCATTGAAATCTTGCAAACATTGAAGCAAAGTGTGCAAGTCTGATTTCACCTTTTAAATTTGGGTTTTGAGTGGTTAGGCCTAGACATTTTGAAAACACCATAGTCTGTAGTTAATGAAGGATATTTCAAATGTTGAAAGGAGTGGTTTAAAACCACCAGTTGCCTTTTATGGGTGACTACCTGTCTCAAGTCAGGAGTGCAATTTGTTTCTTCGGATCGGTTTTGGAAGATGAATATTGATGTTTTGGTAACTATGGAATCTCTTTGCTGTGATTGTTGGGTTTGGAATTTATGAACATGGGCCATTTTTTCCGTACCATTAGAAATCCTATAAGGCCCTGCAAGGCAAAAACTAACATGTCTGCTATCAAACACCCACTTCAATATTTGCTTACATTCTTTCAACTAATAATCAGGTACCTGAACCTGCTGCCGTACAGTTTTTCCGTGTGCAGTTGGTATTCCCAATAATCTATACAATGCTAGAAAAGATTGCACCAGTTGTCAACAAAGATTTTGGTTCCCTGTGGAAGCAAACAGCAAGTCATTCGGGGAGTGCAGATTCAACTCCACACAATTTATTGACCACTAAAGAAATGAAGGTAGTAAACAATTCAAACTGACTGCATGATACTTTGCAACCCATTACCAGATTGATGTCATAGTAAAATTTTCTGTTAAGCACAAAGCCAAACAGATCAAAATCTGCCTCAGGAATAGGAATTATCCTCAATGCATTTTGCATGTCACACTGAACCATTAATCATTTGGACCCAGGGCCGCTACAATTTCCACCACTTCATCTTATTTCAAATATTTTACATTAGTATCGCCATCGCTGAAAATACCATTGACTGAATCACCTGGAGGGAAGGAAAGGTGGCATATGAGTCAGTACTTCCCCCTTTCCTTTTTCTCAACCGATCCTAATGGAAAGCACTTGAAGTTAGGATGGGGGGGGGGAGGGCATATAAGGGCCCATCACCTACCCAGAATCAATTTCCTCTTTTATATTTTGCCTAGCCACCGAGAGACTGTTTGGGAGAAATTTCATTTTTTGGCCACAAAACCTTTTCTAAGACCCTTATATGCTACTCGAAAACCTTGGTTATACCCCTGCATAAGTGTATATACTGTATTTTTTTTATCAGAATAATAAACTTTGGTAATTTGGTCAATCCCTTAAATACCACAGGACTCTTCCCTTTTAGGGGGGGGGGTGGTCTTTCCTTTCTTGGGCTAACTTTATGATTTTTATTTTTAATTTAGCAACCTAAGCACCCTATACATTTCTTTCATTTTAATCAAAATTTTCTTTTCCCTTTTTTTTCCTCGTTCACACTGACGATTACACTCTGTGTGGGGGTGGGCTGTCTATAAAATAGTACGTTTGTGACTGTGCTGCATGGTTTCTTCAACAATGGTCTCATTTGAAGGTCCAGCATATGCCATCGGGCATTCTCTCTGACCTGATAGTGCTGAGCGCCATCTGAAAAGGTTGCTCACCTATGTGAAATTGACTGGAACTGGTCTGTTTGATTTATCTTTCTTGTGTGGAACAGCTGCAGTCCTAAGCCCCGTGGAACCAACAAGAAAAAGTAAGACTCCCAATCTAACATGTCCCATCTGCAGGACGGGTCCATTGCCATCGTTATTAGGAAAGCTTGGTCCTTGGCTGTTGCCAGCTGACAGCATAAAACCACAGGCACATCATGGTTTACCACCAAGGTGGAGCTCGTTGCATCCTGTATCTCTGTATTGCCAGGGCTGGGTACTGTCGTATTTGTTGGGCCCCCATGTTTGGCCTTGGGCACAGTTTCCACTGTAGGTTAAGCAGCAGCTTTGTTGCTCTTCTCTTCCTTGCCACACGTGGCATGGCCCATCAATTTCAGGCTTGATCGCCCTTGCAGAAGTACCACTAAACAATCCAATTCAATATCAAAGAATTTAAAAATTGTCCCAAAAGTCACTGACGTCGATATTCCGTTCTGAGCATAAATTACTTTTACACTGAGTTAAACATGAAGACCTCCAAAGTAAACCAAGCAAAGTGGCATATTCTGCAGATGCATCAAAGTTTAAAGCAGTCAAAAGCAAAGATGCACATGCCCTATTGATGTGACTATCATTGGTTATTTCAGAAAGCTGTCAATTAATCACGCGAGTGAGACACTGACAGTTGACTTTACAATAGAACTTTCATTTTACAAATATGCCCAGTGTGTTATGCAGATACACCAAGCAACAATGCCTGAGTGTCCAACTAACCACCACTTGTCATACTTTTACCATACAAATTTCTTAATTATGTTTGGTTTGACAGGTATTCTTCATTCAAAATTCATCATTTGCCACATTCATATTTATTCATTATTATGTGTGTTGCCTTTGCAGAATATTTAGCTTAGGCAAGGAGCCGCTTCCTAGAGATACACATGTACGGGTACAGACTCCAAAACATATTTGAGTGGTTACTTCCATATGTACATAGGCTCGACAGTCACAGGTTAGCTTATGGGGAGTAAGGAGTTCGGACTGTGGAATCCGGTAATGGCTACTACGAAGTGGTTCTGGACAAAAAGACACAAATAGAATACAGTTTGAGTAACACAAAAGACACGTAACATGCATATATATATATATATATATATATATATATATATATATATATATATATATATATATATATATATATATATATATATATGCATGTTACGTGTCTTTTGTGTTACTAAAAGACACACATACAATACAGTTTGTACAAACTGTATTGTATTTGTGTCTTTTTGTCCAGAACCACTTCCTAGTATAAGAGTTTGGACTGTGGAATCAGGTAGTGACTACTAGGATGTGGTTCGGGACCAAAAACACACACCAAACTGTAATTTCTTTTCTTGTGTTATTTTTCGGTCTTCATTGGGGACTCATTCACAATGGGTACTTTTTGGCGGTCCAAAGTGTTGACTTTACTAATCATACTATACTACATAAATTGTGGTCTCACACCTTATGATGCGAAAACAAGATTGCCATGATTAATCTCAGCATAATGTACTTATCAAGGCGGGTTGCCTCCGTATCAGACCCAAGCTCCATATTATGATTACCCTGGAAGACAGTGTCGTAGAGATAACACAGAACTTGGTCTGCTTTGGAAGCAACAAGGCAGGTACAGCCAATCAAAACATACTGTAAACATGCATACTTTTCCGACTTTTCACTCATTTTAAAAAACACTGTCTGCAAGTTGCTGAAGATTACAGTGCACACGCTCTTTCCATATGACTATGTTAATTAAGTTGAGTCAAGTTGAGTGAAGTTAATATTGAGAACAGGGAGGTGCATTATGTAATTCACCTCTCATGGTGTGTGCATAAGATAATGTATAAGCATGTTTGCATTGTTGCAGGGTGATCTATATTTCGGGGTCCGAGTTAGTAACTCGGACCTGCCATTGAAACATTGTCTTCCCCACCGCCAGAAAATAGGTGCAATTTCAGTTTGATTTCATTATGTTCATGTGTATTCTTTATGGTAAGATATCATATAAATGATGAAAAAAAAATCTAAAAAATATTGGAAGTTTAGTGTTAAAATTCTTATGTGGCTTTACACTATTAAAAGCAACCTCAAATAAATATATATTAACGGTGACACCTGGTGGCCCCCATTGGCTTGGCGCACGTACAGCCTCTGAACCTGATGTTGTTGCCCGTGACTAAGCAGACCATGTACCTCAGTCTGATACAAATCTGGATGTATTTACGCAGAGATGCCCTAAGGACATAGTTGTCAACGCATGTGGAAAAATCTTACCAGACAAATGTAAATCGTCTGGTAAGTCAATAATCAAGCAAGCGTCCCAATGAATTATATGATAATGCTCTTCAATAATGAATTATACAGGCACGCATTAGACAGCCTGAAAACAAGATTGAGTCCATATCTGTTTCTCGAGCTGTAGAGGAGTTAAATTCTATGATTATAAGTGCTGCAAAAATTAGTTTAAAATTTAGGACCGCTCTATTTAAGAAAAAGAAAAAAAAAACGCTCAAAACCAAATGTCTTTAGACTTTTTGGCGATGCGGGAAGTACTTTAAAGGCAGAAATAAACATGTTTTAAAAAAAAATCAATAAATTTCCCGCCCCCAAATTTAAAAGGCCGGCATTTTACTACTGTAAACAAGTTTAAGAGGCAAGCTGGTCAGAAAAAAAGCACAGAAAATATAAGCGGGGACTGTTGAAGCATATTGAATTCGCAAAGGGTCCTGGCAGATATTGACAAGAATTTTGGATAAAATGAATGCATTTTTCAATATTACATCTGACATTTCAGAGAGCATAGGACCGTCGCAGTGGTACACTTATTCAAAAAACCTCTCCTTTTAACCCAGTGCCGCATCCAGCAGAGTTACGGCAATCATAGAGGCGTTTTTGTCCAAAAATTGACAGATTATAGACACAAAGAAAATCACTCTCTTAATACTTATTTAACCATGGAAGAACTTAATGCTATTTTTAAAGAATCTCGAATCAAATAAGCAACTGGACTGGATGGAATAAAACATGAGATCTTAAAAACGAGTCCTCCGTAAATAAAACAATGTACAGTGAGTATTTTCAACAAGATTCCTAAAATGCTACAATGCCTGAAAATTTAAAAAAAAGAGCTACCTCACCCCAATACATAAACGAGGATCAAGGAGCTCAGGTGACATCAGCAGAGGTATCTCGTCACAAAATGCTTTAAGTAAGATTTTTTACAAATGTATTAAACAAGACATTGCATAATAATAATAATAATAATAATAATAATAATAATAATAATAATAATAATAATAATAATAATAATAATATTAATAATAATAATAATAATAATAATAATAATAATATTAATAATAATAATATTAATAATAATAATAATAATAATAATAATAATAATAATAATAATAATAATAATAATAATAATCACACAACTATACACAAATTGCCATACAACACAGCCTTCTATCCATCTTGCCTAAATTGCAGCAGAATTCTCAAACGAAACACAAACTTTCCCACAAACAGAGCCTTCAGATTCCCCTGCACCCATGCCACAAAACGCCTTTTGTCTGATGACAGACAGGACATCACAGTTGCTACCGCCCCACTGGTCATCAGATCCCCTCGTAAGACCAGACAGCGAAGAACCTTGAGATTTGATCAGATGTTTCCCATCCCACCAATAGCATATCCATTGACGGAGGTTACTTTGATTCAGACGGCTCTTTAGTGAATACTGGTTATATACTACTATGATTTACATATGCACACAACAATACAAAATTTAAGATTTTTATTGTATGATTTGCATTCACAAATGTTTCTTAGCTGGACGGCTCTATAGTGGTTTTAGACTGGATAACAGAATGCATGTAATGAGTTTTCTTAATGTTAGTTGCCTCCAAAGGCTCTTTTCCCACTTTATTTTCTGTTAGACTTTCTGATTATTAATCCGTGTATAACATCTAAAGTTGTGTTGCAGGTTTTCTCCCATCGTACCGTTGTTTCATCGAGACGGCTCAGGGGTGGATAGAGATTGCATTACAGAATGCATGTACAGAGCGTTATTAATTACAGTTGCATCCAGAGGCTTCAATTTTTCCTTTTTTTCTGATTGACTTTGTGATTATAAATTTGAATCTATCATCTAAAGTTCTGTTGTAGTTTTATCCAGAGCCTGCTGGTGTTTTATTGAGAGGGGATAAAGACTGCATTTCTGAGTGCATGTATAATGGAATGTTAAGCTTCTGCCTAGAAAAGCAACTATCGTTAATTACAGTTCCCTCCAGAGGCTTTAACCTTTTCCTATATTTTCTGATTGGCTTTGTAGTTTCTAATGTGTACCATCTACAGCTGTGTTGAAGTTATATCTAGACCCTGCTGTTGTTTCACGGAGAGAGCCTAGGAGTACATAAAGACTGCATTTCAGAGTGTATGTACAGACGACTGTTAAGGTGTTGCCAACAAAGGCTCTCGACTGATATTCATGCATATCTGCATTCTTATATGTCCTAATGCTGGTTCAATGTTACATGAAATGGCTCACTGATGGTTGTAGACTGTAAATGTAGTTACGCCTGCCCATAAAAATTATTGATTGAGCTGGTAAACACCATGATATTCTTTTGCAATAGTAACAACCTTGCCAAAGGTCTTAAAACATGTATCATAATATAAACTGTTGATAAAACATGTTGAACTTCATTTCATTTTTACTCTGGCATATAATTGATATTCACTTATGGAGCAGTCTTGGTGGGGTTTTTTTTGTTTTTTTTTTTTTTTTTTTTTTTTGTTTTGTTTTTTGTTTTTGTTTTGTTTTGTTTTTTTTCTTTGTAAGAGAATACACCAAAAAGTGCATAATCATTGAGACAATAGAAACTTCCAAAACTTCAGATTTCTTTGATAAAGACAACAAGCAACGTGTCTCCTCCGTTAGTGAACATTTTCAGTGTTGCTCAAACAAAAGTGCTGGAAGGAATCATTACATTTTGAAGATCGCGCCACATTTGGAAAAAAATTCATTGTCACCCATTTCATCCCACTGAAAGACAGCATTGTAAAAAAAAATCGGTGCTTATAACTTACAAAATTTTATCTAACTTTTACAGCTGACACACATTTTTTATCTCTGGAAAGTGAGGTTAATTTTCAACAAAAATGAAATTCAGTTTAAAGACCTCTTTACTTTAATGATATTTATAACTTAAAATTTCATGTTCAGCAGTCTAAAAGTTTGTGTTCTATTGCCAGACTAACACATTGTATTTACACATGCCCCTTTCAGCTGCGAAGCTCTGACAAGACCATAGATAAAGAAATCCAAAATTCATTCTTTCATCAAATGGATTTTGATTTCAACTTCTCGTGAATTAATCTAGAGCTTTAGTCTAGAAGAGCTAAACTGTCCAATGTATGCAAATCTACAGGTATATATAGATGTGTGGTAGATTGAATAGAAACACGGACATTTACTTTTGATCTTATGCAAACTGTTTGCCATTATCCTAACTTATGATTTGCATTTGGGAGAAAGAGGATCCAGTCGTGTGGCATATTTAAAGCACATAAAAGACTTCATTTAAAGATGTCTGTGGCTTTGATTACATCTCAGATATTTTATCTTTCTGATTGCAAACGCCACAAGATATAAGATATTTTATCATATGCATTTAATGTATGAATACATATATATACTTCAACTTACATCACGTGCCACATTCTTTAGAAAAAGTAACATTAAAATCAAAGTGCATTGTACTTGCATTTTGCCTGGAATATGGACGGAAACTTTGGAACTACTGAATGTTAAAGAAATTATTTGCTTTTGATCAATCACATTTGGTGATTAACTAATAAAACAAAACTGTCACTATTTCACATTGCATTCCCCCAAAGAAACATAAAGAAAATAATAGCTTAATGTTTGAAGTCATAACTTTTTCTCCACCACATCAATGGACAGCCAAAGTATAATAAAATTAATCATGACGAAATGCAAGTCTCCCCACGTTTTGTGTGTGTGTGTGTGTGTGTGTGTGTGTGTGAGATGATGCAGTCCACTGGTACGTTAACTGTGATTCAAAATGCTTACTAAGTCTGTGATAGCATATCATGTATCTTATCTTTATTACTTTAACCTTTCCTAAAAAAAAGAGAAGGAAAGGTAAAGTTACTAACTGAGCAGAAATGAGAAACACCACTTAAAGTGTACCTTCGGTGGCGCTAATCTTTTCAACACCTGGTTTCTTCTACAGAAAAATATTTTTCAAAACCACATAATTGGGGTTACTTGAACTGCCAAATATGGACGCACAGAATGTGCCCTGCTAGGTCTCTGACATTGTCAGCATGTCCCAATAAGAGGGGGACTTTTAATGGAGGTTACTTGGACATTTGTTGAAACGTGGGTAAAATAGATGTTCTTTCCCCTTTTTCCACATTACCTCTTTTGACGTCAGTTTACTTTGCTGTGGACAGCCAACGGGCTTGTTGTATGTTAAGAATCTGATACATGACTGATTCTGTAAAAAGGTGAAATTTTTAATGCCTTCGTCGATTATCGACGGGCATTTGATATTACTAACAGAGACCTCCAACTAATACTTATTCGATGGCGGTGTAAGCATGCAGGTATGACAATTACCTCAAAATATGTATACTGATAAAATGCTTCCGCTCAAGACCCCAAGTGAGTGCACACCATATTTGTCAAGCATGATAGGCTTAAAGCAGGGATGCCCCCTTAGTCCACTATTGTTTAGCGTGTACAATAACCACTTGGAATTATACCCCAATTTAACGCAGATAATGTTGTATTGTTAGACCATAGGCAAAACCAGCTACTAGTCTAGAAAAAAAATATCCTTTAATCATTGTAAGTTAACCTTTAACACACTGCTAAGTTAACCTTTAACACACTGGTAAGTTTGACTCTTATAAAAAATAAAACTTACGTATTCACCTATATGTTACATGAGAAAATTGACGTTTCTGTGCGCAGTGGCTTTTAAGTTATTTATTTGAAAATTACAAAGTTAAAGGGGTACACAACTCAAACCCTCCTCCACTCTTTCCTATACCCATGCTCTGTCCACATAACAGTCGCGGGTCTTGGTTTTGTACCGTTTTGTCCTTTAAAGTCTCTCAGGATGACTAATAGCACAAGTGCCGCCCCAATTTCAGATACTGTATTTGCATAATAGAAACTTTGAATAACCAGGGTTGAGTTGTAGCTTTATAGACACAGACCTAGTTACAGGTATTGTCTAGCATATACACAATACAAATAGTACAAACTCTACACATGTACACACTAACAAAATTTGACATGTATATTTTCCACAGTTGGTTTGCAAAGTGACATCAAGTTGTAAACGTTTAATGCCTTCAGAACCGTAGGATCCTATACTTTACTTCTGTAAGATATTCGGTGTGATAAGGCACCAAAAAAGTTTCTTGGGGAGGTTGACATTGTTATTTGCAGGGAATTGTCGCATCTTAAACAGCGCCTTGTTGGCCGGATTCTTTTGTTTTTATTAAACACCATTATTTCAGTTTTTGAGATATTCACAGTAAGTTTTCACTGTTTACAGTATGATATAGTTTGTGCATTGAGCCTAGTGCACCATTTTCTCCGTATATTGATGCCGAAATATAAAGGAGATTTCCGCCGACATCATGTAATAATAACTAGTATAGCAAGACCTGTCTCAAACAGTATCAAATGCGCATTTAAAATCAACAAAAGAGACATACATGTATTTTTAGAACTAAAATTTGAATATTTATCAACTAAAATTTTCAGCGTTAGAGTTTTTTTCTTAAGTTCTACTTTTCTTTTTAAAATCTATTTGACGCTTTCTGGTGACATTGTGTGCCTCCCAGAAGTAGAGTCTAGTATGTAGTATCGTACAAATAGCCTACAGAAGTGGCTGCATAAGGCAATGCCTCTGTAGTTTTCAGATTTATCGGTAGCACCTTTTTATGTACAGGGGTCAGTTTGTTTTCTCGCCACAGATTAGGAAACGAACCATTACGTTACTAAAAACCTCAAGGAGTAGAGAATGACAGATACGGTAACCCGGAAAATACGATATGGAAGTTCTGCTGCCACTACTCTTTTTCTATATACCAAATTGCAAGTTCCAAAGCCTCCTGACAATTGAGTGCTTCCCAGACGACGCCTTTCACAATTTGGCATGATGCTGGAGTAACCTCTCTGTCCTAGCATTTTAAGAACATCCGTATCCACCCATGTGTCATCACTCTGCTCTGGTACACAAGATAGCTGTCAAAAGATTGAAGGCAATATGGAAATCAAGTTGCAGAAATTCATCACTGGGAACGATCTCCTAACCTGGAAACATGCAGTCACACATCATACCTGAAAGTCACGGCGTCGGCGGCCCATAGGTATTGGTGATTTTGTCACCAAAGGAAAAGAGCGTGCCTACATATTTCGAAACGAATGCGACATTCTGCCTCAACCCGCTAGATGTGACCTGCATGTGATTATACTGGTGATAAATTGTGGTTATATCGTACCAACTATTGAAAAGT
The DNA here is from genome assembly GCA_964020975.1 of Hermodice carunculata. Taxonomy (NCBI): domain Eukaryota; kingdom Metazoa; phylum Annelida; class Polychaeta; order Eunicida; family Amphinomidae; genus Hermodice; species Hermodice carunculata. Next base: position 67,926,368 of record OZ026625.1, read on the forward strand.
AATTAATAAAGAAAAGTTTTTATGGAATAAATAGCTTGTGAAGTTTACAGCATGAACAGAACATGTCGCCTGTAGGTGGCACTGCAGGTAATACCGTCGGCATCCAACTGTTGAAGGTAGAAACACATGGAAAATAAACTAAAACCTGGTTCAGTCACTGATTGAAAATGTCATATGACTCGGAACAGGTGCTAGAAGATTCTATCTGATATGCTCTATCCCCACCATAAAATGAGGACCTTCACTGTAAATTCTGAATAATTTACCACATAATCCACTGATAATTCTCTTGGATTAGGTCAACGCAGTGAATACAAATAGACATTAGCCCAACACTATTGAAAACATTCACCTACTTTGAGTGAACTTGTTGTATCTCTCTATGATACAATGCGAGCAATGTTGCTGCATGTTATGCTTTTTCTGAAAGAACTCCCGTGGTCTGACCATCAAGGTCCTGGAAAAATCCCAGAATGTAATGAAACCAAACTGCTTGTATGGTCGATACAAAGGTTAAAATTAAGTATGACAATGCGACATAAGGTCAAATATTTGCAGTTGTAAACAGAAGGGTGAGCGTCCTATTATGGGTCACATCTGATAAGGCGTTCAACAGAGTGAATGATTCATGTAGATATCAAATCATTTTTCATGCAAAGCCTTTGAGGTTTCGTAACAGATCTCCAAGACAAGGTATTTCACAGAAAGATACATAGTCAAGCCATACTCTTTTTCATCTTTGCATGACTGTGAGTCAGTCTGCTGACGTTGAAATCTGAGGGGAAGATTTTGTTCGGCTTTGATGTCTGTGAGTGTCAGATTGACAATGTCTGCAACTTTGTTAACTTTGGAGCAGACTATTATTAATTGTTTTTTGCTCACGTGCACTTAACTTGATTAGATATGTTCGGTAAAGGATGGTTTTAAAATAAGTGGCTTGTGTCTAGCTTAAACTATAGACACCTATATCATGAAAGCTACTACTTTTAGCTTCAAGACTTTTATATTTTAAATTCGGAAAGGCGGTGATACACACATGGTCCAGTTTTTAGCGCTTAATGAGGATGCACTTCTTGTATTTTATCTTATACATAGACAACAATCATCGTGTTTCAATTTATTGAATCGTTTTATCCAAAGATTTGCGCAGTAGCAGTCATAGATTAGCTGCCAAGGTCGATGACTCATAATACATTCTATTTTACGTGTTAAAATATATATGTTAAAGCAACAATACCAACATCGATATCACCATTATTGAATGCAATAGCAGTCACGATGATTACACAATTACATGCACTTAATAAATACAGATGCAAAAACAACAGTGACAGCATCAGGAATACCATTATTGAATGAAGCCGTAGTCATAGAGATAAAAAAGTTCCCTTAAAAATACTATAGGACAATTGAAAGCAAGTAATCACCCTTTTACTCTGATGTTCCGCTGTCTGATCACCCAGCTACATAAGCTATGGTCACGTATTTCTATAAAACATACGGTATATAAATTATGTCTTGTAACCACGGAACGGCAAGGGCACGAACCAGCAACCTTTGCACCAATCACCTATATATATATATATATATATATATATATATATATATGGCATACAAAAAAGAAAGCGGTTGCCCAATGGACTAACTCATAGAGTGGTGTTTTCTCAGTGGCGTTGCCTCACTTCCAGACCATACATTCCCCAAAGTTGTTTAACATTTTATTGATGGATTGTTGGTGGAGATAAAAACTTCACCATTTGGTCTTAAAGCTGGTAGCTATCTCCATAACGGTTTAGCATTCGCAGACAACATCATTACTTTAATTGCTTCCACAATACCCTACTCACAGACGCTGATAATTAAACGAATCACGGAACTTCGTCCCTTCAAAAGGCTATTAACAAATGGATTGGTCCAAAATGCAAATATACACTATGTATTTTTTTAAAGAATTGTTTATAACCAAAGGCATTTGTGCAATTTATGATTAGCACTTTACCTTTAGTATTTGTTCATTTTATCAATATGAAAATGATAATACTAGTCAATCAAATCTTATTTTAATACACTGTTTGTTATACTTTTTTATATAGTGATATATATTTATTGTCGGTAACAAGAGCAGAGCTCGTGTTACTTAGTTTGTAAAACCGACTTTAAATCTATCTATCGATCTATCTATCTATCTATCTATCTATCTATCTATCTATCTATCTATCTATCTATCTATCTATCTATCTATCTATCTATCTATCTATCTGTCTGTCTGTCTGTCTGGTGTCTGTCTGTCTGTCTATCAATCTATCCATCCATCCATCCATCCGTCCATCCATCCATCTGTCTATTGACATTTGTCATCGCTATGGTAGAAAATGGTGTTTCTGTTTTAATACTAACAAATCTTTATGTATGCTTGCTGGTCGTGCTAAAAAAAATATGATAAACCTAAACAGTTACTTGGTTCCTTGGCGTTAAATCATGTGAAAGAGCTAGATATCCTTGAGGGAAAATGCACATATGATATGAAAGCTGTCTGTCATGTTGTAAACAGGGTATCTAAAGCCCCTGCTTTGAACTGTAAGTTTCCAACCGATTGGACGAAAGCACATGTAATACCAATCCACAAAGGTCGTGCAACAGAGCTGTCAAATAACTACAGACCTATAAATTAAGGTGTGTAGGTAAGGTTTTTGAGCGTGCAGTTTGCAAGTACATCTTCGTTTTTTTACGAGACAACTTTGTATTATGTGAAAACCAATCTAAATTTCTACCATGAGATGGGACTTTCAACCAGCTTGTACATCGGTATCATGAATTTCCAAAACAAGTACATCTTCGTTTTTTTACGAGACAACTTTGTATTATGTGAAAACCAATCTAAATTTCTACCATGAGATGGGACTTTCAACCAGCCTGTACATCGGTATCATGAATTTCCAAAAGCGGTTGATACCCAAAAAGACGTGAGAGTAGTTTTTTTGGTAACATTACCAAAGCCTTCGACAGAGTGTTTCATCCAGGGTTGATACTTAATTAAAAAAACGCAGGCATCTGTAACCCACTTATTTCATGGTTGGAAGATTACTGAATGCAAGAATACAAAGGGTCGTCATTTAGGGTCAGGCTTTATCTCGGGGAAAGATCGAAGCGCGTTTCTCCCTTTTTTGTAAATGACATTGTAGAGATAGTTACATCTGAAATTCGTCTCTTTGCTGACGACACGACGCTTTTCATCGCATTTAATAATCCAACAAAGGCAGCTGGACCAGCAATTAGTCAAATCAGGACCTTGAATCAATATCACATTGGCCAGATCGGTGGTTCATTTTTTCAATCTAATAAGTCAAAATCCTTGATAGTAAATAAGCAAAATGTTCCTGAAGACCACATTTACCTGTCCTTCAACAATGAGACTCTTGGAAGTGTGGAGCTGCACAAACATCTTGGCCTTTGGTTTTTTGCTAATCTCTCATGGTCACTACACCTCAATCATGTTATTGCATAATTAAAAAAAACCTAATTATTTTGAAACATCTGTAGAATAAGATACACAGAAACTGTCTGAAATCTCTCTATTTTCCATTTGTACTTGCTTGCCTGGAGTACGCCAGTGTGGTCTGAATGGGTGCACGAAACTAGACAAGGACAGACTTGAAACTATTCAGCTGGATGCAGCTCCGGTTGTGACAGGGGCACTAGTCCATACGAATCTGCAACAAATCTATATCAAGACAGTTAGTGAGATGTCAATCATTGCAGCGCCATCTAACCAGGGAACTGTGGATTCCAAGAGATATGTTTTACACTATGAGAATTACAATAGGCGTACACTATCGAACATATACTAGCCTGTTTCTTGACCAAGTCGTTTAAGTAGATTATGACGTCTTTAAATTTCTATGAATTTTGTGTTATTTTTTCAAGACTGGCCCTGGTTTTTATTGTTTATATACACACACGTACAACTAAAAAGGCTTGCTTCAAAGTAAATCTGTTTTTGTACCTACAAAGGAAAGTTGTTGCCTTTTCAAATTCAAATTGCAATTATAAAAGCTACATGTCAGAAAGGAAATTTCAGAAAATACAACCTGCAACCCAATAAGGCTCCAGGCATAATAATTTTCCGGTAAAAAGATAATGGCAACAAACTAAACAAACAGTTCTGAATAAAACAGAAGGAAAAGGGCCAAAAGACAAACAAGATTTAGTTACGTAGTGAGAAGTGAGAAACTCTAGCTGGTTCTAGTGTTGCACACGTTCATTGCAACTTTTTTCATTAATGGATTTTTGTTGACACTACAACTAGGGTGAGGATAAATCGTCAGCATATGGTAGGACATATGTGGTATGTCTGACATGAGTGTAAACAGCAAACCCTAGTTATGTACATATACATTTTATTGACTGTCATATGTCTGGTCTCAAGCAAATAAGTACAAATCTGTTATTATTGCTCATAATTTGCATTATTTCAAGTCACTTATAGGGTCAGCAGCTGCCATATTTTAATAAAGGTGATTTGCGGTCATGTATTAAAAATTCACAAAAAGTACCTAAGTGTGTGCCCTGTGTAACATATACTGTATCAATACTTAAAATGCATTTTATATGAGGAAAGTACAACAAAACTAAGTACACTGAAAGAAAGCCGTCATTTAGACTTTTTGTTTTTAAAATAACATTTTTCTGGAAGTAATTTTTAGGTCTGTCGGCAATTTTACCTGTACATCGGAGACGTATCAATCAATGCGAGGCCATTTCCTTTATTGTTATTGTGACCAGGTTTTTATGTCTGTGTGACTGGTCTACAGTCTGTAAATCACGACTGCAAATGGTTAACTTAATTAAAGTTTGTGTTGTATCATCAGTTAGTTCAGGAGTGGGAATCTTATTTATCAATCAATAGCCACTGAGTACATGCTATTTTTCATCAATGCCGTACCATCTAAAAGAAAAAAATATATATAAAGCGTATTAAATCTATTGTGTTGTAGTCGGCGGGTCACTTCGAAAAACTCCATACAACAGATCAAATGTGCCGTGAGTACAACTCTGTTATTGATATTGATACGTTTGAAAGTGTTACTGTTAGGAATTCGTGTGCCTAATTGTGCTAAGTTAGGTCCCCTGCGATTGTATCCTTGGTTTAAGCATATTCTATTTCAAACAAGGCATAATGCCATAAAACGGAGGAGGCAGAGAATTTTCTCAAGATGAAAGTGAACATATAAATTTCACTTTGTTGACAACAGTCAGCCAGTTAATTGACTTTGAGACGGGGATGACTTCAAGCACCAGTGACCGTATTGTTTTGACTCTAATTTCCCCGCCTGCTAAAACGGCCAAACATTAAAGAAGATATCTGTGCATAAAGTGATTATGAGTAAAAAAAATCCATGTTACAGGTGGTACCTGTATTAATAGAGAAAAACAAAACTGTAATATTATGTGATATGAGCACATATATTCTGCGAAGTACTGAACAGGCAAGAAGCATTAGTGAGACAAAAAACTGCTGTTTTTTTCTGTTGCAGGGAAACAAAAAGGGATGCGTATGATAAACCTGGTTTTATTCACAAACATGATCTGGTATCTGTCTAATATCAAAATATGTCAATCTACTTTCTTCATATCCTTTTGTTAAAGCTACCGAATTCCTAAAAAAGGGGATTTTTATTGTTTTTGTACTTTATTAATTAACGCATTTATTTGACAGAGCATGAATGTTTGTGGTTCTTCTTAAGATTTACTTATAAGTGTGCCATCTTGTGTCACTTTGAAGAATCACTGAAAATGCCACGTGCTTCAAGCTGTGAATGTGAGGAGATAGATCCAGACTGTTGCAGCTTCGGGATTATACATGAGAAAGGATTTCGTGAAAATGTGTTCCATGCACATACGAAGTGGAGTACTGTATCAACAAAGCGAACAATTGAAGCTCTAGGGAAGGTTTTAAAGCATTGGCCCGTCACTTCTCCCCATCTATCGCTCATCGCGATCTGTTCTGTGTTGCGTTTTTATAATAACATCACTGTTAATTTTACGTCTTGAAATTTCCTTAATGTTGTTTGAGGTTGCAAGATATTTTCTCTCAGAACAGCTGTTTTCAAGATAAATTGTATCATCTGAAGTGGTAGACGTGCCAAACAACGGGGTTGTCAACTGACAAAAATTTTAAGATGGTCCTGTTTTCGTCACTATTTTACCACTGATTATAATATTATTTCTGCTTCCCACAGGACGCAATGACATACATTTTGGGGGTCCCAATAACTTTTTTTGTGCGTAAACGAGAAATACATTGCATTAGTTAAAACCATAGCATTTTATTTCAATTCCGTTGAATAGATTTAGTATCCGAAAGGGAAAAAACAGATCTCCTTACATCTCCCCATGCCCCATCCGTGTTTACAAAAGATGAACACGCGTCTCTGTGAGTCTCCCAGCAACAATCGCTGTAATTGGTCATTTTGGGTCACGAGAACCGGGATGAATCAATAGAAATCGGCGTCTCACAAAACCACAATGTAATCATTTAAACGAGATGAAAATAGACTTTTTTGTTCTTTTTCATCAGAAAAAAAATACGGTCTGCAGATTTTAGCGGGTTCGGTCGCGCAACGGGCAACACTACTTTTCTAGGCCAGATTGTTTTGAATTATGTACTTCTAAATTGGACGTGACGCTGAAATATAACCCGCTTTAACGAATCAATCCTCGCAGCTCCCCACCATGAAGATTGCAGCAGCTCAAAGTATGGCGATCTCTCTATTTCACACTTCTCAGGAGATAGATCAGCGTCTAGCACTGGCTGACTGGTGTGAACAAAGCGAAACTGACGTGTTGTGGTTTTATCTTGACAACATTTTAAATTAAAAAAAACAAAAAAAACAAAAAAAAAAACAAACAAACAAACAAACAAAAACACCCCCACCCCCACGAAAATCGGTTTATCTGATAATCTCAACTTTGTTATAATAAATGACAAATGTAGTAAAAACGGCGAGAACAGTCGAAACCAACTTTGCCCCCCTTTCAATTAAAATTGGCTCGTCCTGACTCCAAATACAGCGATGTAATTGGGTAAGAAAGGCCCTGAAAAACTGCTTCTTTTTGGTACATCCACACGGGTCACGCGAACCAAAAACCGATGTTTTTGCGCAAAAAAGGGGAAATAACTTATTCATACAAGAGTATATACAAACTGTACCAAACTGATTGAATATCTTTAATTGCAGTTGTAAATAAGTAATTGATACATCTCTATGTTACACGTTAAACCAGACGTCATTCAGTGATACAACACGAGTGAACTATATCCTTTTAAACGCCATGGCGATAGTTCGTTTGCAGAGCCATTGAAACACATACAACACATAACAATGCATTAACATTAGTTTATTTAATGGGTTATGTGATTTTGGACATATCCCCCTCCCCCATTACAACCGTGGTAGTAGATGGGCACAGCTGCCCCCCCCCCCTCCGAAAAAAAACTCGAGTCATGTCCTTCTGTGAATACCTGTCCATCCATCCATCGAGAGAGAGAGGGAGAGAGAGAGAGAGAGAGAGAGAGAGAGAGAGAGAGAGAGAGAGAGAGAGAGAGAGAGAGAGAGAGAGAGAGAGAATGTCCAACGACAGTGACAAGTTAACAGACAGAACGGCAAAGCTACACAATACGAAACGTTGGCAGACCACACGTAGCAAATAAGAAAAGGATAATGGCACATGTTATCACAGTCAGGCGCTTACTTGGGCATGGATAATTATGAATTCGTGTGAACATCATGCATGAACTGCGGGACGGTCTGTTGGTTGGATGTATAACTGCACGGCGTGGAACATTACTTAGCTTGCTTCAGAAATAAAACTTTCGGAGTCGAATGACAAAATTAGTGGCGTCAATGAAGCTCCAGGAATTATAGCTCTATGCCATATATCTCGTTCCAGTCTGAAATTGGCACTTTTGGAAAAAGGCGATGTAATACATTGCCGTTTCCACAAGACACAATTTTCAGACATATCTGGTTTAAACATACAACATATCATAAACAAAAGTGCATGTAAAACAGCTACTTTTCTGTGCCTGGTGCAAAACAGCGAATTACCTACACTTATTTTGAACTTGTTTGGTTTTGAATTTGTCTTAAAACTTGGAATCAATAGTGTCAGGTGGTACGTATTTCCAATGACGAACACTGAAGATTTCATTAAGTTAGCCTTTGCTCAAATTAAAGGACAATTGCACCCAGCTCTGCCAACATATCTGGTTCGTTGCCCTCTAGAAGTTAGTAACAGATGTCTTAAAACATATTCAACTCAATTTTACTTCTTCTTTCTGATGATTTCCGAAACCGTTGATTGATTAGTTTCTTGACAACTTTAACAAAGTTGCAGCTGTGGTACCTGGGGAAGCTACTCAGTCAATATTTCTAGTCGGTGACGGTTTTTAGCTTGCACCCATGCCACACTACAGACCAATACTTTAAAAGCGTCGTTTTAAGAAAAAATAATCAGTTTTTGGTACTTTTTTTAATTAAATGACATTTTATTTATTTCGTGTTTGCCATTTTCATACCTTTGGTTGTCAACTCATCAATATGGTTTGTCCAGTGCAAATCTCAAACGGTAGAAGTAAGCCAAAATGTGTGTTTCGTGTGTCCAGTCTTGACTCTCTTTTCTTCCCAGCAAGAAGATTCGGACAGCGCGAAGGCCTTTTTTACTAATCATGGATTACATGACAAATATGTAATTTTTGAATGAATATGAAAACGAATCTGTAAAAACGAAGCCCGGATGCTTGTGATCCACTTCATTCTGTAAAGAATTGCAAGTACGAACCCAGTCCTGATGATGAGATGGTAGGCTTTTTCCAATTAAATCGTACAGTTATATTCCTTAACAGCATAAAAAAGAATTGTGTCGTGAAAATAAACCGAAAATCGAATTGAAAACATTAGCCATATCATTTATATAAATCAGAATAAAAAGGGACCAATTACCGATCTCTGTGGGATGTCCGTCTTGACTCAGCTCCTAGGCGATGTTCCCACTTTAACAGCACGTTGTTGTCTTCGCTCCAGACAGTGCGCAAACCAGCTCAGCAAGGGCCCATCAATACATATATAACGTATTCCTAACAATAATCCAGCGTGGCAGACAAAATCAAAGGTCTTAGTAATGTTATAAAATACAATTCTGACTTCATTCTCCAGGTCCGCAGCCCCACAAACTGATTTTATTTTCGGAGTTTGCAATATTCGCTCACAGCCCTTACATATGACGAAGCCGTTTTTTTTTTAAATTGAAGTAGAATATGAATCAGAGTTTGTGAAATAGGTTATATTTTGTACGCTTTACCATCTTAATATAAAATCTTATTATTGTTATCTTTATTATCGTCGTCGTCGTCGTCGTCGTCGTCATCATCATCATCATCATCATCATCATCATCATCATCATCATCATCATCATCGTCAGACATTTTCCCAGAAATGGTTTCAAGACACCAGACTGCATGAGACTTTGAACAACACCGAAAGCTCGTCCCCCCACTTAGAAGTATATTTGGTGGTATTGAATCCTCGTCCTTCCAGTGAATGGACCCAAGGGAAACTGTTTTTGTTATTTGTATAAAATAGTTTTGTAGAAACAAAAACAATATAATTTTGTATCATGTATATATCACCTAGCCTTGCATCGATGACTAAAAAGGACAAAGAAAAGGAATATACAATGGTTTTGATCTCTTATAAAATTACGATTTTTCTTCTCGTGTGGTTTTATAATAATGGATATGTTACTTCACTCTTAATCACCTGACTCTACGCGTGCTTTTCATTCTGGTGTTCACATGCATCATCTTATGCATTCGCAAAAAAAAAAAAAAAGCGCACACAAAACAAATTTTAAAAATGAAAAAAAAATCCTAGACATCTCCAATCGTGGAGTGCAAGCCTCCTCCCGCCCATTGTTCCACTCGAGTCATTTCACCTTATAGCACCTTGACCTTTCACCTTTAAGAGGTCACACATAAATTACAATATTGTGCATTCCTATAATGCCACAATTCCTGCCCAACTTAATCCAAATCGGATCAAAATTGATCGAGTTAATCCTTAAAGAATATTCAATGGGCCATATGACCTTGACTTTTGACCTTTAGAGGTCACAAGTGAAAGACAAAATTAACTAGTGTTACAAAAGCTAGAATTTGAGTATGAACATGATCACAATTGGATTATAATTTTTTCGAGTTATTTCAATGTCATATGTACATTTACATACTTAGGCCTAGCGTTCAGCTGTGCAACAAATTTAACATCGCTCACAAACGTTGAAAACTTATCGAGATGTTGGCCGAAGCGTGTATTCCATGAAGCCCGGTGGTCTTTAAAGTTATGAGATTCCGCGCGTACAATTCAAAATCAAAATTGGGAAATTAAAAAAAAAAAAATGAATGTGGTTTTGGACTACTCGGGGGTGGGGACTTCAATGGTATAGGTCATTGGCCTGACTGCCAATTGTAGAAACACTGTATTAACAAAAAGTGTAACACCCCCCCCCCCCCCGCCGTATCTTGGAAGGCTTGGAAAGCAACAACGAAACAACAAAAATAATAAAAGAAAAAAGAAAACAACAATCGAACATTCGCCCTCGAAATATGAGTGAGAGATGCAGCAAAATGCTGTATACTCAACCTTTAAGATCATTACTATAATATTCATGAACTTATATTATCTCGGATATATTATATTTACCAAGTATCCCAGAGAGGATGCCCTAGGATATTTCAGATAAAAATAGACCGGAATTATAACGTTATTTTAAGTTCCTTATTTTAAAACGTTCAGTTGTAGTTTTGCAAACCTCTCATATTTCAGAACAAGCGTTGGGTGTGCAGTATCAAGGAGTGGTTGTGCGGCTTGGAACATCCACCGGCTGAAACAACAATGAAAGCGTCAGCGCTGACATTGTGGAAATATCTGCGTCTGAGCTTTTTTCTTTTAAGCACGTTCATGTTGCTTTTTTCACTCTGTACTCTATATACGATACGAAGTCCTGTTTTCGGAGTGAGGCATCTAAACTGCAAGGTATTGTACTCATAAATTTTACTGATTTTCAATTTACAAATGGAAAGCTATAATCTATTCATAATTAAATTCCCATGTTGGAGCAAATCTGCAATTTATTCTGCAACTAAGTAATTACAATTTATGCGCTTTTGGACATAATAGCAAAAAAAATAAAAAAATAAAAAAAAAATTGTGAGTGTATATGAATGTGTATATGTACGACCATTTATACGTGGCATATGTACATGTATCTGCATATTTTGTGTACTTGTACCCGTAAACGTACTGCTTTCTTTCAATGTTATTTATATTCTGTTTATAGATAGATTTTATGTCACACGTATTCTCTTTGAAAGCAGATGGCACAATTCTTCAAGCAGAATTGAAATAATAAAACACTTCAATATGTTTTTCACTGAGCAAGGCCAAAGCCAGCAAATAAGCCAAAAATATCAACTCTATGACCTGTTACATCCTATCCCGCTAATCAAAGTAAGAACACTTTCTCCTTTTCTTATGTTTTTTGAAGCTGATATCCAAATGGCCTGAACAAACTTAAACAACAGACTCTAGTCGTGACGATTTTTAACATAGCTTAATAGTTTCTCTCTCTTTCTAAACCATTGGATTTCATGTTCAACCAATCACCAAACGCATGTGTTTTTGCCAAGAAACTAAAATTAGCCAATCTACTATTTATTGTTTTAAATCGAGCAAAAAAACTCTTCGTGATAATTACAGACCCATTTTCTGCTCTCCAGTTTCTCCAAAAATATTTGAAAAAGTAATCTACCGTCATTTATATTATTTTTTTACTTTGCATAATGTGTTTTCTGATAGCCAGCATGGTTTTTAAACAGTTATACTTTCCCAAAACTGCAGCACTTGACTTTGTCAATCGTGTTTATCAAACTCGCAATCCTGGGAATATTCTGATGAACATGTTATTCGGTTTATCGATATCTTAAATCATAAAACTATACTTTACACATTACCACTGCCCTCCCTCGGGGGTAAATTTTTGACTCACTTCATTTTATGATTCATGTTAATATCATTCATCTCGCCTCCCAAACAATCGGTGTTTTTTTCTGTGTTGGACCATACAGCACTTGTTAGCTCTTCCACTTATAATGCTTTCGCTTTTTCTGATAATCGTAGGGTCTCTGACAATCTTAACTCATTCCATACCAGTCCCTAATTCTTCCGTATATTTACCTAGATTTAAGACGGCAATTGCTTATTTATATTCTTCATGAAAACAGCTTTCCTTCAAGTAACAACATGCCTATAGTCTTAAGTCAGTGGTTTTGGCACTGCCTGGCAAGTCACCATAGTATGGAATGAGTTGATTTTAGCTTCAATTCACACAGCGAACCTTTGTTCACGTCCAGATTTATTGTGTTAAACATCTCTAAAATTTTTTAACCGTCGTAGTCAAAACTACTTACCTCGAACCCTTGACATGTTCCTTCACAGCCAGTCAGCCGTACACGATACATACCAGGCATAGACACCCTGCTTGCTACCCAGTACCCTGAAATCAAACTACTCAAAAACCACATTTTAAGTTTCATTCCGTCGTCTGTGATAAATTCAACGTCTGTTAATATTATTGAAAGGTCAACATGCATTCCTACATGTACTTGGGTTTTTTTCTGAATATAGCATTTTACTTCTTTTATGCAAAAGAACTTGGAAAACCTGTGCCATTCTAAACATTTGCATCTGTAGCAGTTAGTGTTTGTATGGAATTTGTTAATTGCTAAATATATAATTGCACTCTCGAATTTTTATCTGGGTGTCGCATAGCTTTGGTCTACCCTGAGTGGAAATCACAGAATACGTATCCCCCCGATAGCGGATTATAAGTAGTGAGGGTTATCCCGACTCTCTTGTAGAATATCTGTAAGATCTTAATCTAATACAGAGTTACATAAATCAATGTTTGACCTTCTGTGATATAACAGTGTTCATATTGTACTATTGTCCTGTTTATAGCATGTCGAATTGACTGATGCACAGTCTTAGTTTATAAAGTATGTATTAGCCGTTATTGTATTAATTTTGAATGTCTTTATTTTAAATTTTTGTTTCATTTTTTCGCCATTAGCCAGAGAAAGCCAAGATAACTGCAACCTCGAAACTTAGAGTGTTGTACAACAGAGTCCCTAAATGCGCCAGCAGACTTACGATGGAAGTCTTTAAAGAACAAAGGAAAATTAATAACTTGAACATCATTTCGTCGACCCAGTATGATAATGTAGTTCTTAGTTGGCGTGAACAGGTGAGCAAAAGAAATTTTCCTTTGAACTGCCACGTCCTTGTCAACGATATATTACATATAATTGTTATCCAATGCCGTTGTGCATTATTTTAAATCAGAGCAGGTTTTTTTACTCAAAACGTCAATTGAATAGAGTTCTATGTTTTCAGAGCATTGTCTTGTTTCTCTGGTATTTTGCTTAAATGGCGTGTAATTTTTATGGAATTAGAGCATGCTCGAAGATCTCTTGATTTGCTTACGACCTTTGACATTCGACAGCTGTAAAATCGAAAACTGCCAATACCGATAAAGCATTGAAAGAAAATAGCTCCAGGACCATACGTGCTATCCGGTGTCACGGAAAAGTATTTCCCTTGGCGATTTATTGATTAATTATATTTTCAGAAGGAATTTGTACATGGTTTTGATCATATGACACCTCCCCTTGTGTTTGATAGGCATATACATTATATTGACTTTAAAAGGTACGTACATCCTTTATTGCAGTCTGTATGTCACAATAATAGTACAAGTTGCAATCATTTTATAGGCTTTTACATTGTGTCAAGTGAACTCAAAATTTATGTATCAAAACTTCTCTCTCTCTCTCTCTCTCTCTGTGTGTGTGTGTGTGTGTGTGTGTGTGTGTGTGTGTGTATACATTTAGGTTAAGCTCATCAGTAACAAGTACTTGGTAATTTCGTTAAAAGGTAATTTATACGTTCCCGTCCGAAGACAATGATGGTATTTATTTTAATTTGATTTTTATCAACAAAAAGCCTTCACCACTCTAGAAACGTAGCCTTATTTACTTTTAATAGTAATGTCAAATTTCACGAGGTAAGCCTTCCGAAAATATTATAATATTTACAACGAAATTGCACGACAGTTTCAGTTGTTGCATCCCAGTATAAGATCAGTTCCTTGAATGGAGGTCTCTTCTTTCAGCACAACACCTTTTTACTTGCAGTTTCGGAAAGCAATATCCAAAGTACATTAACATCATAAGAGACCCAATTGATCGCCTGGTTTCTCACTTCTACTACAGCTGGTATGAGCGGCGAGAGAAAGTTGATCCCAACTTGAACGTTGTAAGTGAAATCATTTGCCTATAATACTTTCAATTTCGGTAAAACGTAATCAGTGCAAAATGAGCAATGCTACCTTAACCTGATGGAGTCCATGTTTATTAAGATGGTCCGATCCCTACATGGGGAGCTGGGGGTAGAAACATTAGCTGGTTGATACACCTCGTTTATCTGGGTATAGCAGGACATTATGTATCTTGACCAGATCCCGCCATATCAAGACATGTATCTGAAAGTTGTTGGATGCTTCTCTTGTTACAACAATATTGTATGTGTGTCTTTTAATCCAGAACCATTTCCTGGTAGTCATTATCATATTCCTCAGTCCGAACTCTTTCCTGTCGACAAGCTAACCTGTTACTGTCTAATTATATTCATATGGAAGTACTATTGTCCATATTGCACACTTTCTTCTGCAGAATTTTGACAGAGGCTGTATTAGCACAAATAAATTAAAGGGTTTTCAGCGGATAACAACTCAGAACATGTTTCGCAGCCTATACCCGCCCATGTCTCTCTAAGTAGCAGGTCCCTGTCAAAACTAAATATTCGGCAAAGATAAACCACATAATAATGAATTAGTACGAGCGTGGCAAATGATGAATTAGCTAAATACGTGAAGTTTTGCTCATATATGCAGAGCTTCATTATGAATGAACAATATCTGTCAAACCAAACTTAATTACTAAATTTGTACAACACAAGTTCAGATAAGAGCAATTTGACTTACCTCTGAACCAGTATGTACCCTTTCTAGCGAGACAGCTTATCTTAGTTAAACCACCTGCCAGTGTATAACTGAAGTGGAAACAAACTGGGGCATTATATTCAGTCCCAGTGATTGTAAAATAAACAGTTGCAGCTAGACCACCTTTACAAACCGAGGCAAATCCTAAGAAGTACTGCAACAATGGACATCCTGCAGCAGAAATGTAAATCAAAGCCCATTATGACACCTTCTCCTCACTTTGAAGGTCTCTAAATAATAAAGGTCTATTTCGCGGCCAATCCTGAGTTAACATTTCAACATAATGGGTCAGGTTTGCGACATTTTAGAGAGTATTGTCAAATTCTTACTATTTGTTTTATATTGGGTAAATATGTACTTGGGCATGTCAGAAACGAATGGAAGTCAGTAGCATTTAATTATGAAATATCAAAATATATTTTTGACTTGATTTAGAGTACAATTAGGCAAACTTGTCACAGTCATTGGCTGCTGCTTGCTACCGAGAGCCCGGGGAAGGGGGTAGGGGGGGGGGGGTAACCTGACAGAAAACATGTAAGCCTAAAATGTGTGAAAGTGAATATTAAAACAGAATGATGCCAAAAGATAAAATTAAGTAGTAAAACAGGCAAGTCCAAAATCTGTAAAATAATTGCAGCCAACCTTTCCAATAATTTTTGGACATTTACAGCAAAATTTGTAGGGCACGTCAGAAATGAATGAAAGTCATTAGTATTTAAATCAAGAAAATGCAAACAAAATAATATTTGTTAACCAGACAACAAGTGCAAATAGGCAAGCTTATAACTGTCGTATGCAGTTGCTTGCTACCGATAGCCCCTGGGGGTTTAACCTAACAGAAAACAAGCTGGCCTAAAATGTATGAAAGGTGAATATTGAAACAGAATGATGCCAAAATATAAAATTAAATAGCAAACAGGCAAGTCTTAAATCTATAAAAATTATTGAAGCCGAACTTCCTAGCCATCTCTGGATATTTACAGAATTACAAAATTTGTAAATATTTGATCAAAAGTACATTTTGAATCCTCTTGACTCAAGTTTATTGTAAATAAACTTGGTTCTCATGCAAGGTGCTGCAATTTAGAACAAATACGACCGAATCTCAAAATTTGTGACAAAAACGTATTATATCCAGGTGCTTCCGAAATATTACTGTCCAGGAAAAGATAGTAACCTATATCAAAGTTAAACTCATCTATTTTGTGATTGATTATAATACAAAACCTGTCATTAATGACACAGTAATCCAAGTCCACGGACACATCTTTGAAACCACCTGAAAAGTTACCTTCCAAAGGGATATCTTTTAGGTGCATTTCGTTGGCAACTTCACTGAATTTTGTACATTTACACAAGCAATGTCATCGATATATCTTGCGTTGTTTGATTTTGTTTTAGCCATTTGAAAGTCCTTTTTCATCAATGTTTTCATATGCTTAAATTCCAGCCAGATTAAAAAATATACCTGCACGTAACGGGGAGCAGTCGCTTCCAATTAGAATGTCTTTTATTTGTTGAAAAAATAACGATGTGCATGGGGCAAATTGTTCTCCAAAAGAAATTTTAAAGCATATATCAAAGTTTCAACAGTTAAAGATTCAACGTCACTTTTTGAATATTAAATTTTATTGTGCGACCAATATGATTTATTTGAATAGGAGGTAACATTTATGTATGGTTTACCATTTTGTTTAAACATTTTGCTTATTAAATCTGAAAGAGAACATTTGACTTCATCTATGGGTAGATTTGTGTACAGTGTAGAAAAATCAAAACATTTGATTTTTTTAATCTTTGATTTTATATAAAAAATCGGAAGAATTGCTTATACTCCAAAAGCATTTTTTTCACAGTTTCTAGAAATTGCATCACAGTATTTTCGGAAATGACTCCTAATTGCAGTCAAACATAATATTACTTCCTTTGATAATTGTATTGTTGTACATTTTGAAGCACCAGCTTTAAATCGAGACTTAAAAGAGGTTTTATGTAATTTGGGTATCCAGACCAAAAGTGGAATAGAGGAGTCCTCTTCGGAAGTTTTGGTATTAAAATTCCTTTTTATCTAATCTTTATGTGCATCTATCAAATAATCAATGGATTGTTTGGGTAATATATACGTCATTTCCTCTTATGTCTGAAATATTGTTGATACAAAGTTCATTTTCCAAAACATCCGGATAATATTTTTTGCAGATGATTCGTTATCTGCCTAATCAATGTTAGTGATTACAAACCTTTCTTGTAGCTCTTTGACTGCTGTTGAAACTTTATGCTGCTTTAAATTCACTGTACTGAAATTCTTAACGATTTGTGACGATAAATTCAGTTTCTAAAGACTCTTTGCAAGTTTGATAACCATCCTTCAAATTTCTGGAATTCTATTTCTTTTCCTTTGCCCATTTCATACACTAGGAATCAAATGCATTACATGTATCCTGAAAAATACTGTCAATGTTCTCCTTAGGAAAATCTGAAATTTTGTACCTTTTTTCATCAATTCTTTAAAAACTTAATTTTGTATCATATCCAAATTACCTGTAAATATATGTTTGTTGTATGTATCAACAAAATTCGGCTATTTACTGTTGAACATACAGTCACAATTTTGATTCGCTGCGACATCCTCAACAGTAATTGAAGCCAGAAATTTCTTGTAATTCATGATAGTTTGTCCAATATTATTGTCATATTTATAGGAAATAATGGGGGGGGGGGGTCTTTTAGTTTGTTTTCCATGGGAATCATTTTACGAACAAATTTAAATTTGGAAAGGGACTGAGTGCTCAGTGAATCAATAATTTTGTGTTTGAACGGAATGCTGCAAAACATTGATCCAATTTTTTCCTATGAAAATCTGATTTTCGAATAATTGTTGTGTAAGCATACACAATTTCATTTTATTTTATTTTTTTTTTAAATGTGTTCAGAATAAGTAGGACCCAAAGATTCATTGATTCTGGTTTTAACTTGTAATGATGGTGCTTCAAGAGCTATGTGTAATTGATGAATGCCAGACGAGAAAGTCTGTAGTCAATTTTGACCATCGTCTTTTGTCTCCATATTCCTAAATTTCCTGTTTTTCCGTGATTTTCTTTGTCCATGTCTTCTTCTGCTTCTTCTTTGAATACCGCCCTGACTATAGGTATTATTAGCACTTTATGAGCCTCTTTAAAAACAACAAATAGCCCAAGTAATGATGGCCTGACAATTATATTTTATAAGGAATTATTAATTATGGTACTTCTTCAGGAGACTTTGAAATGTCCAGGGGAGTGCGACAAGGAGATCCTTATTTCTTTATACTAAGAGTCCAATTATTAGCAACAATTGTTAGGGCTGGTCAAGATATAAAAGGCATTCAAATAGGTAATGCAGAAGTGATATTAACTCAATATGCTGATGACACTACTGTTGTTGAAATGATGTCAATTCAGCAAACTGTTTCCTAGAATTAATTTTGAAGTTTTTTAGGGCCTGAAATTCAATATAGACAAACCACGGGGCATGTGAAAAAGTTCGTTGAAAAATTCCAGCCAAAAATTGTTTGGACTAAAATGGCTAGAAACCCAATAAAAGCGATAGGTGTATTTCTATCTTCGATGAGACTGAAATTCAGTATTTTAACTTTACACACAAGAATTATTAAGCTTTAAAAGTGTTTCAATATGTTCAGGTTAGAAACTGATTAGTAATTGGAAGGATACTGGCAGTAAAATCTCATATTGTCGAAGTTCACGTGTGTGGCTTCAATGATGCCGGTACCCGAGGAAGTAACAAAGGAAGATAATGCAAGAATGTATTTGAACTCGTATGGAATAAACATTCTGAGTCAAAATAGGAATATTGATCAATCCTTCAGATAGAGGTGGATTTGATATGAATGATGTTGAAATTATATAAACATTGTCAAGGTGGGCTGGGAAAAACGATATCTAGACGAGAATTCGGGCAAATCTGAGGTTTTATTCAATCATTATTCAGAATATATGGATAGAAAACTGCTGCCAATATGCAAGTTTAAGGTAAAGCTATTAAATACATATCTATCTTCATTTAAAAGACTGGTATTACAATAAGTGTCACAGGTAATATATAAAAATACAGACAAACACTATTTTCGAGAAACTGCGCAGCAATTAGCTCAGAATAATGAAAATATTTTAGTGGATGGAAATTCAGCTTGGTGCTAAGATATAATGGATTTCGCGATGTCATATATATATATATATATATATATATATATATATATATATATATATATATATATATATATATATATATGTAAGATTTGGTTGATAAGCATGTGGAGAAATGCTATCTCATTTCAAAATCAAATTGACGAAGGTCTGTCGGGAAGATATATTCTAAAATTGAATAGGTTACTCTTTGCAATTTAAATTAGAGGAGATTAATTTTAACAAAAGAAAATATGTAAGGTTTGAGGAAAAAGTATACCTCTTGAGGATATTCAATGCACGTATTTTACCAATTTTTGCGGGTAAAAAACAGAGGTATCTGAATTTCAGAGTAAATGGCAATTTGATTTGGGGAGATAAACTGCAAAGAGGTCAACATTTGTCCAAAAAGACAACATATGGGAACCAAGGCGCAAGAGGTAAATTTAAATTTATGCATTGTTATGTGGCCACAAACAATTTAAAAAAAATAAGTAGGTAAACAAATTCAGCGTTGATTACTTTGTATGAAACTGAATCACAAAAAAAAGCAAGAAATCTTGGAATTGTGAAAGAGAAGAGAGGGAGGGGGTATTTCTTGATTTTTTTTTTCAATTTCAATTTTACTATTGCAATGAATCAATAGTTATGTCATTCAACTTTACGTTTTTGATGCGAAGGTGGTTATACTAGGTTTGCCCGGTAAGATTTGTGCAGCTAATTTAATCACCTTTCTAATATTGCAGGGAAAAAACTTTATATGCCAGTGTGAACTCAAACATGTACCTGTGTGCTTAGTGATGTTTCAACGCCGAGTAGAAGGAACCGCTCTAAAATATAGTTATAAGAAAAAGAGTATATATAGACAAATAGAAGTCAAGAGTCGAAAATTGTAAAATGAGTGTGTATGTGTTTGTGCTGTTTTAGCTCATAAAAAACCCCAAAACCAAAAAAACCAACATGAAAAGACCAAAGCAAAACCAAAATATGGGGAAAAATCAAAAACAAAACAAAAGAATAATAAAAAAAAAACAGAAAAACAAAAACAAAAAACAGAAAAACAAAAACAAAAAAAAAAAACAGGGGGAAAAAGCAAAAACAAAAACAAGCAAACAAAACCCCAAGAGATTTCTTAGTCATAGCAAGACAATTATCGGTTGAAAATATGGCTATGATAAGATATTATCTGACTGTTTCAAGACAAGGAGTGAGACAAGGCTGTCGCGAAAGGGAGTATTTACCTTGGAGTGGGCAAGATGATAAATCTTGTTATTGCAGATAATTATCGTATTATAACAGATTATAATCTACTTAAAACATTACCATTATCTATTTATTATCGGCTCTAAACAAGATACCATCTGGTTCTTATATGAAAAACAGGGCAATAAAGTTGTCAGCATTAAGCTTCCATTGTTCAGTGGACGCAAAATGTCCTGCAGACCAATCGCGGCTACGACCGTTTTTGCAGGAGGCCCCAGTATGGTATGATTTGTCCTATGTCCTAACTCAACACTGCTCTTTACTACACAGTACGCTAGTAAACCAAAATCTGCCAATATCAATTGATCTTTTCAAACATGAACAGCGATGTAGCACAACCACAGTAAGAGCACGTGCCATTTTGTCTTTGTCCTCTTACTTTTTTTACCCAACATTTGTGATCAAGCCCGGCCGTTCCGTGGTCACAATACACATTTATATTCGGTGCTCCTTTCATGATGGTAGACTTACATGTGTACAGCCTTGATCTGGCACAACTCCGAATATAGTATAGTATAGTACACCACAATACAGTACAGTATTTGTACTGGATTAAATACAATGAACTGGGTAGCTTCGATTATGGGATTCCCTCAAGTTTACCTCTATTGAGCCATTCTTTTTTTACAAATGAGGATTTGGTACAGTGGATATGTGCGTTAACCACTTTCGGCAAGATGACTGGTGTCGACGGTTATTGGCTCGAGCA
This sequence comes from Hermodice carunculata, assembly GCA_964020975.1. Taxonomy (NCBI): domain Eukaryota; kingdom Metazoa; phylum Annelida; class Polychaeta; order Eunicida; family Amphinomidae; genus Hermodice; species Hermodice carunculata. Next base: position 67,947,698 of record OZ026625.1, read on the forward strand.
CCGGTGCCCACGGTTACTAATTAGAGGCCCGGCTGATCCATGCTAACAAAAACAAAAACAAAAACAAACAAAAACAAAAACAAAAAAACACACAAAAAGCACCCTGCATCCATTCTGATATATGTCGCCAATACACCAGTTTCCATCCTGTCAGCATCTAACGGCACTTTGTCATTTCATTGACACATTCATGTATATATATATATATATATATATATATATATATATATATATATATATATATATATGTGTGTGTGTGTGTGTGTGTGTGTGTGTGTGTGTGTGTGTGTGTGTGTGGATTATGACCTGTTATAAGTAATGGAATGCGTGTGACAAAATGTGAGCATATGATTCCTTATATTATTGTCTCCTCAACGTTGGCAATCAATCATGTGCTATAACTAACTTAATCTTTTAAGCTGAACTACTACTACTTCAGCTTATCCACGTTTTAAATTGTGCCATTCGAGAAAGTTATGATGAATTTTCAAAAAAAAGGTTCAAATCATATAAGCCAACCCGTAATGAAAATTATAACAGCACAGGACACCAGTTTCTGTTAAATTCAAATTTAAATTTTATTTGGAACCTACCCCTTTACAACGGGGGCACTACGACGCGGGGTCAGTCGCGGTGCGTCCAGAGCTAAAACATATAGCCAGTGATAAAATGCATATAAAATGCATATAAAATATCATTGGTAAAAATAAAACATTCATTTCAGGAAATAGAACTGAATCTTCACTCAAAAAACATTATATAAAATGATGCATTCTTGCCAGATTAAATACATATATACAGCTGTAGCCAGCACATCAACCCTGCTGATAAAATTCCCTTCGCACCTGCCACGCCTTTCGGAGGTAACCTTCACATATGTCTTCAAAAATATTCAATGCATTATCGTCTTCAAATCCCCCCCCCCCCCCATTAACACCCATAGCTTTGAAAAAAAAAACAAGAGGCCATGAAGGAATGCCACGCTGATACATTATCATTTGCTACTAGTTGTGTCTCCAGAGAATGCATATATTTTTTTAATATTATTAAGAATGGGCAAGTGAACATAAAGTGAGATAAATCTTCTTTACCGCCATTACAGAGTTTGCACTTATCACCTGTTAGGCCCCATTTGGCCAAATCTACCTGAAGACCAAGGCAGTTCGTGCGGGCTTTAAATTTAAGCCTAGCTCCTTCAAAATTATTGACATTAAATAGGTAGTTCTCTTTTCCGGAGTGACATTTGACATGTTCAGATAGAGATAAGCTACTCTTGGTGTTTATTTCATTGGAAAAGGCATTATTTAAAACACTTAAACTTAATCTCTTGTACACATCATACAAATTGTGTTTTTGTTTGTGAATAGCGCCATCCAAGCCTACATCGGTAAATATATTGTCCATACATTTTAAGTATGGCCAGGATGCTATCTTGTGGCCCACAAAATTTGCTTCATTCCCAGGAAAACTTGTTAACACAAAACCTCGTCTCTGAGGTCACACTTTAAACGATTGAAATATTTAACTCTATGTCTGTCCATGATGGTACTGAGAGGTAACCAGCCTAGCTACCCAATGGGGGCTGCAATCTAGGGCTTAGCTTTTACTCGTAAAATATCACGTGCAGCTGAATACTGTATTGACCTTATGTGGTTAGCACATTCCTTTGTGTTGCACAACCACACTGCACAACCAGGGGAGAGTGATGGGGACAGCAGTTTTTTCCAAAGACTGTCTCCAAACATAACCCTGTTCACATTTTCGTGCGAAGCAAGGATACTACACATATACCCAATAAGACGCAAGGCTTTTGGTTTCACTTGTACAGAGACATGCTTAGAGTCAGACTTAGATTGGGAAAAACAATTCCTAAATATCTATAAGTTGTACATTGTTTCAAAGGAATATCCCCCAACATTCAGTTTTTACTATGATTCACCCTTTTGCCGATAACCATCACTTTGGATTTAGAACCATTAAATGTCATGCTCCATTTTGTAGCAAAAGAATAGGCGACATTTAACATCTGTTTCAGTTGTAACTCAGAGCTGGCAAGCAAAACAATATGTTTAGGACTAAAAACATAACTTCAAATCCAAGTGAACAACCGTCTCGCTCTTTTGGTATTTTCAAGGAATGTCCTACAGCATGACGTAGATACATTTTTTGCATCAAGCATTCCGCGACAAAAAAACGTGTGAATATTATGGTAAAAACAGACAAGCAATGGAAAGTTTGTCCGAAAACACACTTACTTACATGACTGATGATCCAATGGAAAACATAATACTGTGAGTTCACCTGCCGAAATGTGAACATTGTAAATACAGCATACACAGGAATCTGTTGATCTGCATCCACGTGGTAACTGTCGGCATTTACTTCCACGGGCCCATATTGGAACGTTCATGTTGAAAAGCTGGCAATAACATTTCGCGCATCGCATTGTTGGTTAGAGTAGTGCCTCTTACTCTGGACAATTAAGGCTGTCCACGTGAATACCTTTGCCTAGTACAACCCAGTGTCAGGCCTATCCAGGAATGCCCCTTGGTCCGGTTTTACTTGTCATTGCCACGGGGAACCATCTATTACAATTAAGATCGTTTTTCACATTTGGTATTTATTTAGCCAGATTATATTGCATCTTATTGAAACTCGAAATCATAAGGCGGACCTCTCTCTATTACTGAAACTTGCTGTCTCCTCTTTCGGTCCATTGTGTTGAGCGGCAATAGGCTCCCAGACGCTAAATATAATAGTTTAGATTGCTCTTACATAACCTCAATATATCTGTGAACCACGTAATATAATTTCTGCTCCTTTACTCATATTAATGAATGTCTACATTACATTATGAAAGTACATAAGCAACTTTTAGCTAGAGAGCGTGAACTAGCGGCTAATTTATATCAGAGAGAGAGAGAGAGAGAGAGAGAGAGAGAGAGAGAGAGAGAGAGAGAGAGAGAGAGAGAGAGAGAGAGAGAGAGAGAGAGAGAGAGAGAGAGAGAGAGAGAGCATCGTTCGTAGTAAAGTGAGCAGTGACGTGATGCTTGAAGTACAATGCGGGCGTTTCAAATTCAGTTGACATTGCTGCGTAAAATCATTTTGCCCACAGTTCATGCACAACAAAAACTCTATATCATATAATTATCTAGTTTGTGACTTAATTCAATATATCACCCACTGTATGTGTCTAATGGAACGATTGAATCAACATTGTGAAAGCTGGGTCAACTCACTGCGCCTTTGTGACTAGATGTTTCTTTGGTTGCCGTCATGGCTTCGTTTCAACCAATAGGACCGACCCATTTAAAATTGTACAATGTTATATGTTTTTCTCACAGCTGTCTGTATTCGTGGTGTTGATATTTCTTATGCAGTACCAACTAGACTTTGCCCTTAAATATTAATGTAGAACACTAATATTTGGTGGGCTGAAGTTGTAAATACAATATTATACTGTAACTGCATTACCTTTTCTTTTACGCGTCTAGAAAACTGATTACTTCAGTACACTTATTTTTGTATAATTTGGCCTGGGCACGGTACACCAAACAACGCTCTCGTCCCAGCTGTTCTGGAAAAGTTAAATTTCATGTATAAGCGCATCTTTTACTTGCTTGCAATATTACTGATCGCCGGTTGAGTTGAACTATCGTTTTGACAGGCAAATACTGTTTAATCATAATTTTTTGCGAGTGACAAACATACTCAAATTTTCCGAGCTTACCCTCTTCGTGAAAATTGTGGCCAATTGAATGTGAAAACAGAAACCTGCGTAAAGTCGGGAAAACGAAACTCTTGAAATTCTGATTTGAGGTGTGTTCGGAAAATTTTGTGCCAGGGAACAAAAATGATGATAAAGTATACCCTTGCAGACAATGAAAACGTCCAGCAGGCGTCATGTTCAAAATTTTATTATGTGTGTTCATGAATGACATATTTTCTCATATATTGAACCTCCTTCAACAATTTACTGACAGTTTCAATGCGCAAGTGCATTGAGGTGACATAGAATGGCTATTGCGTGACCTATTCTCAGTGTCCTCTTATTTCAAAGTCAAATCTTTCTGGCGTGTAAGGTCACCACCAGCAGCTATATAAGCATTGCATCTGTGGCGCATTATTCTGAAGCAGACGCTGTACTATGTGTTTAGAAATGCGGTTCCCATTTTATCGTTAGGCCTGGATCAGTTGCTGGCGGCTGCTCGGGTAGGGCATCCTTCCGAAAAGTTGCTGGCCGAGTTGATCTCCGAGGTGCTTTCATGTCTAGGGCAAAACACCAACATTGATGGCCGCCACAAATGCCATGGTCAAACGGGCTATGTGTGCTATCTTGCTGGAACAAGTCAATATCTAGGTGGCTCTGAAGAAAGGGCAGTAGGCGTGGCTGAAGAATATCGCTAAGCGGTCGGACTCTTTCACAGAACCAGCAAAGCATAGAACTTTCTCACCTCCAGCTGACTGGAGAGGGCATCGCGGGGGTGGACACTTGTGTTGTGGGTGGGCATAGGGTAATGCATGTTAAAAGTACTAATCTTCAAAGTAAATTTGAGGTCAATTATAGCAACATTAACAAAAATTGTATACTTTTTTATTAATACGCCTGTTAATATCGATAATGTACCAGGCTTGTCTAATTTGCAGATGTTAGAAGCATTTTACAGGCAAAATAATGAGACCCTCATATAGTCTGTGTACTGACCACCACACATGCATAGGTGTCAATTGGTTTCTGACACCTGTGGGGTTGATCACCAGAGTAGTTTGTGAAACCTTTAAACTGAGTACATTTGGGCAGCACATGCTCATGATGCCACAACATATAGCTCTGTGGGATATAACTGTTCATATAAGTGTGATGCTTAGGCAGGGGCAATACACCATTGCTTCAGTTATGGCAAACACTTCTCTGGCTAGGCAAGCTTTAATGACCTAAAATATTCTTAACTTATGAAATAAGTTCAACATTTCATAAAAGGTTTTATTAATACTTTAGAGGCCATTTTCCATCCTTACTTAAACTTGTTCTGCTGTGATATCCATGATATTTTACCTTGTAAACCTTGCTTTATGACAAGTGTCTATGTTAAAACTATACAATCAAGTACTCTTATCCCAGCAAAGGGGCTTTCTCTACGCATTGGAGGAGAAAATCACTCGGCACAGCGGTTCACCTGTGGGGGAAAGTCCTAAAGAATAACCCATGTGCCAGTATACAAGAACAATGGCTTAATTGGCCTGTTAATAGCTGAATACACAAGTCACGTCCCAATGGTCTTGCCTGATGTCCTGCAAGGGTGTGGGTATTTTACAAAAAAATACACTAGGAATATCTATATTTTCCCTAAAAACTGCCCACAGAAACCAGGGATACACTTTGTATGAAAAATGCTGAAAGAAAATTTTTCAGTCACACTTAGTGCTTCACACACTTCAATTATGAAATGCCCAGTCAATGGTTGAATACATACTTTATTCAAATTTATCAAAGTTTGCAGGACCTTCTATTGTTCTTTATGTCCACTCGTGCATTTCACGCACATATACTTTTGCCATCCACCACCACCACCACCACCAACAACAACAACAACAAGAGAGTTCTGTGGCTCATGAGCACACCAGCCCAAACCAAGACGTTGGCACTGCCCTCCAGTACAGCAGTCGGGATCCCTTCACTAAGTCTATGCCACACATGAAGCCGGTCGTCAGCCCGTTGCAAGCAAAAGCGGGATCCGTCGGTGGCCTGGACTTCCCTCCATTGTGCCTTTTTCCAGGGCGCATGTTTGCGGAACCACACCAGGCGGCTGTGACCGGCAGCAGGAGTTAACTGATATTATATCCCCTGAAAGGTCTTCTGGCCGTCAAAGTGGGTGGGTGGGTGAGGGGGGGGGGCGACGCGAGGCCTCTATGATCTTTAATGGACTTTCGGGTTGGCCCAGTCCATTGGGGGAGGCCCTGCTTAATGTGGTGCATTGTCTTCATTTTATCTATTTCATTTACCTATGCCATATTATTGTATAAATAATGAAGTGCTTATCTTAAGTTTTCATATGTAACCATCTAGATTTACACGTTTTATATACCTTGTTCGCGGGGTTTAATAAAATTGATCAATCTTGAATTATCTACATTAAAGAAAATTTACATTTGCGTTTTCAGTGACAAAGTATATTTCCTAAAGGTAAATAAAAATTCATCTATAAATATTTTGAAGTAGAACTTCAGTTGCAACTTGAACTTTGGATCTGTACACATAGACACTTGTCCTTGAAAGGTGTTCCTTTCACATTCTCTATTAAGGTAAGCTATTTCACTGCAGTTTGGATTTTAGACATGAAAATGTGAACAAATGCTTTGTGTCACCTTATTTTGGAGACCTTTGACGACTGTGTGGAGCGTTTCTGGTGTATTCGATGGTCCTGGTTTATCATACCATACTTTTGTGGTCAACATATTTTTTGTAGGTAAGCTTTTGTTATAGATTCAAACAAATATTATAAGCTCAATATTTAATCAGGGTCAAGTCGTATATTATTCCCTTATGAACAGAATATTTCGTAACTGACGACCCTTTATAACTATTTTCAGGCATGCTCATATATTCTTTGTTTCTTCCCTGTATAGTAGACAGTGACACTTCATTACAATGACATCGCCTGTTCGATCCTAGATTCGTATTCCTCATAAAAAGACTTTCATTCAAGTACCAGCATGCCTATAGCTCAAGAGAAAATATCCCAGGTCAACAGCATTTCTCAGCGCCGCTCATTGGGCGCATTGTGCCCAATCAGCGGCGAGAGAAGCTGTTGACTGAGTCCAGAATTTGACACTGAAAGGGTTAACATGACAGCTACATCGGAAGACACTCGTATTCATGTCTGTCAGAAAATATCGGATCATGCATAGGAATAGTCAAATTTTGCTTTCTTTCTTATCTCGTTTTATTTTAGTAATGGAAGTGCATTCGTTGGAATGTAGCATAGATAAACCTTCATTAACAACATTCATGCGGACGTCGTTTTATAAATACAATGAAGAAAATTGATAACGTGGTCCTTTCTAAACCGAAAGGATTAATCATTTTGTCTAACATTTCAGATCAAGAAGTCGAAAGGCATTGTTAGCGGCAAAACGAAACGTACAAACAAGATATTCTACAGTTGGAATCATGGAAGACATGGACGGCTTCTTCCAGGCTCTACAGTATGAACTGCCTACAATGTTTCCAAATGTGACCAAGATTTACAGGAAGACTGGTGGGTTTTTTACCTGTACAAAAAATATTGTATAGTTCCATGTAATGTTATTGTTGCTAATGTTGTAATCACTCTCGTTCAGAAAATAAGGTACATGCAACAAATGTTGAGCAACTTAAACATTCCAGGGATTACTTGTTATATATCATGTCGTCGTCCGAAACGCAATTCTATGCCGTTTTTTGTCAGGCATAGATACATTTACATGTATGTTGTATTTGAAATATGGCTAAAAGGAACATGACATATAATCTGTATTATAAATGTTTCAAGCCCTCTGCCTGCCTAAACTGCAATGGCATCTATATACTATTTCAGATGATTCATTACGAATTTAAACAAGATACATACATGAGTCAAAAACTTCGATCGATACAAAGCATGTGGCAATAACATTTGTGTACATTGAAAGAATTAATATACGCGTGAGCGTTTTCTCCAAATCAACTACGCCTCAGTCACCCCCTGTAAATCCCAGCAGTCAGTCACATGATCGACTCTTTACTCAGCTATGTGTATCTCAGGATGCGTTATCATTGCTCAATAAGAGCAGAAGTGTATGTGACATGGTGATCCAACATGGCGACATGAGAGAAAGTGTATGTGACGTGATGATCCAACATGGCGGCATGAGAGATATTGTATGTGACATGGTCATCCAACATGGCGGCAGGAGAGATATTGTATGTGACGTGGTGATCCAACATGGCGGCATAAGAGAAAGTGTATGTGACATCGTGATCCAACATGGTGGCATGAGAAATAATGTATGTGACATGGTCATCAAACATGGCGGCAGGAGAGATATTGTATGTGACGTGGTGATCCAACATGGCGGCATGAGAGAAAGTGTATGTGACATCGTGATCCAACATGGTGGCATGAGAAATAATGTATGTGACATGGTGATCCAATATGGCGGCATGAGAGATAGTGTATGTTACATGGTGATCCAACATGGTGGCGTGAAAGAAAGTGTATGTGACATCGTGATCCAACACGGCGGCATGAGAGATAGTGTATGTTACATGGTGATCCAACATGGCGGCATGGGAGAAAGTGTGTGTGACGTGGTGATCCTACATGGCGGCATGAGAGATAGTGTATGTGACGTGGTGATCCAACATGGCGGCATGAGAGATAGCGTTTGTGACATGGTGATCCAACATGGCGGCATGAAAAATAGTGTATGTGACGTGTTGATTTAACATGGTGGCATGAGAATTAGTGTATGTGATGTATTAATCCAACATGGCGGCATGAGAGATAGTGGATGAGAGATATTCTATATGACGTGGTGATCCAACATGGCGGCATGAGAGATAGTGTATGTGACGTGGTGATCCAACATGGCGGCATGAGAGATAGTGTATGTGACGTGGTAGTCCAACATGGCGACATGAGAGATAGTGTATGTGACGTGGTGAACCAACATGGCGGCATGAGAGATAGTGTATGTGACGTGGTAGTCCAACATGGCGACATGAGAGATAGTGTATGTGACGTGGTGATCCAACATGGCGGCATGAGAGATAGTGTATGTGACGTGGTAGTCCAACATGGCGACATGAGAGATAGTGTATGTGACGTGGTGATCCAACATGGCAGCATGAGAGATAGTGTATGCGACTTTGTAATCCAACATGGCGGCATTTTATTATCATTTCTTGCTCTCATCCTTTGAGTGCTTTGAGTGCGAAAGTTGATTTTGCCACGTGCACATACTACCCTGACTTAGCAGGAACTGATGATTTCATATATACACTTCATACTTTTTTATGCAGGATGTTCCATACGGAAGTAAACACGCGTATTCTGTACATGTAAACTTAACTTGTCTGAATTACGTGCGGTAGAAACAAAAACTAGACTGACTGACTGACTGACTGACTGACTGAATGACTGACTGACTGACTAAATTAAAAACAAACAAACAAAAAGACAACTAAATAAATAAGCATTGCGCGCAAATCGTGTCGAGGAAAGCTGTTGACTTTATTCAAAATGCGGCACTGAAAAAGTTTACCCATGTTAACTGCTGACTTGGTCTGCCAGCCAAATTTGCTAGGGAACATAACTACACTCGTTATATATAAAGATCAAAGTTGGAGTCCATTTGGTCATTCAAAGACCAAAATTTTCGATCACAACTTATTTCCTTTTACGAAAGGAAAAAAATGTGATAATTAACAAATTACAAATGGTTATTGCGAGATTAATTAGGCCATCAGGAGTAAATAGAGATTATTACGAGATGAAATGTTGCTATTACTAGATAAAAATTAATGTTAGGTTCACACCAATGAGCTTCTGTACATACTACCATTGGGCAGTTGGTTACATAAGGAATGTCAGATGCAATCTGATGTGCGTTCAAACCTCGAATGTAATATGTTTTTTGGTAACGCCATCAGTGAGCGCCATCTCGGTGGGAAAAGTCCAACTGCTACGAGCTATAGACATATCATTCTTGATAGCGCACGCGTGTTGACAGGTGCATAGTGACCAAAATGCAGTTTTCCCGTTTCAGCAAAACAAGGCCTGGAGAAGTTTCATGGCACCAAAAGGAAAGCTCCCTCGCCCAAAACTGTTGCCAAAATGAAACGTATAATGGCCCTGGACTATGAATTTTACAATTTTGTGAAACAATTGTTCTACAAAAGACTTGAACGAAAGCGCAGAAGAAATGTCCATTAGTTCAGGTGACGTCGTCATGCTTCATTTGTGTTATTATGAACCTGTTAATTCAAACTGGAATACCTAAGAGTTACAATGATACTGAACTGGAAGTTCTCCTGTGCCAAAGAGACATACGGCGCTATGCACAAGACACACTGGCCCAGAACAAGAGCACACAGAAAAGATTGAAATCTGTGGCGGGAAGCAAATTGTGTGAAGGCGGATATTCGTAGATGATTTCCGAGACCAAACGTTCAACATTTTCCTCGGTGTTCGTCGGCACTTTCCACGTGCTCTACTTCTAAAAGAGGTCGGGTGGCACACTCTTTCAGATCGCAGAATATACATTCAAATCATTATATTTTACCGAATGTATAAGAAGTTGATACCCCCATATCTTTATAATCTTGTACCCCGCAATGTTGCATTCACTACCGGACGCCTCCTCAGGAACTAAGCTAACTTGAGGCAAATTATATTTCATACTTAACACTTTGGAGAGTCATGTTTACCTTCTTCCATCCGCGTATGGAACACTCCCTACCACCCCCACCCACCCCAATATCCGTGACTGTACATCCATTTCTTAGTTCAAAGCCCAATAAAATTATTACTCTTACCTGTTGACATAACGCCTTCTTTTTTCGCATGTGGGAAGCGTTTCCCTAATAAATGCCAGACCCAGCTGCAATGTGGTTGTTCTGCATTAAATGCCCATCTTGTATAACTTTAACATCAACCCGATGCAAGTTGTTCCCGTTTACACACGCTTGAAAATACGGTACATTTTTCCTCATTCTGCCCCAACGGAGGAACAAAGTCGAAATCCATATTGCATTATACATTTTATGAACTCAGGAAGCGGGTACTCTTTGATGACACGGGTTGCAACATGACACGGCGATGGCCCAGCAAGGTAGGCCTACTGTCAGAACGGGGCTGTGAACAGTAGCACAGAAGCTTTGACAATATGCTACCGAGTAACAAATTTAAGTCGCCCAGTGGGCCCATTATAAGAAGCTTGTCCATTGGCATTAAAATTGGAGTAGCTCTTGCTAAGTAGATCATAGAAGATGCAAGAGAACTTTATGTGTTAGAGTATATTTACAATAAATGTGAAAAGAAATAATTACTTATTTTAGACTACTGTATTCTACATGCAGCGTGATGCGATGGATCTATACGGTCTATGCATTAGTTCAGCAAGCGGGGAAACCCCAGCGGAGATTCCGATGTCAGAGCCAGGCGCGCACACAGGTTTCCGGGTAATTTGCGGGCCACTCAGTCTTACTGCACAGGCTACAGGCTACTGAATATAGCAAGTAACCCGGAGTGAAACACGGACCATGATGTCTTAAAAAAAAACAAACCACCCCAGAATCTAGGGTGGCTGAAAAAGTATTTGAAAGACAAAGGAATATCAGTTGATGGAAGGAATAAAGCAGCACTTTTACTTTTGATATTTGTCAGTTTGACGTTTCTTCCTGGTATCAACGACAACATTACAGCCCACTACACAACAGTCAGTAGTGGTTTACCATGATAATTCGCCTTGTCACGCAACGTTCTAACTATCAATGCTTTTCGTACTCCCTCCGCCAACGATCTAAAATGGTAAACTTCTATACACCTCCTGTATTTGGTCCATTTCCTGCTTTCCTGTTGACACAAACAAGATTAGTGTCCGCCATCATGCATTATCGTGACCACATTTGAGAAGGTGCACAGCGCGCCATCTGGTAGCAAAAAAATCAGCCCGCATGCCTCGCTTTCGTAATGCGACAACTGCCGGGGTTTTCCCGCTTGGTGAACTTATGCATAGACCATATTGTGCAGTCCCAGTGGGTAAGCTTGCAAATTCATTGCCGTTGCTAACATTTGGCTGTGTGATGCAACATGAACTTCGACTATGCTCCTCTGTCGGATGGCGCCCAGACTTCTGTACCGCAGCGCAGTTCATGGTCCTCCAACACCATTGCCCAGTCGTGGACCTGCTGTAAACACGTGTTATCAAAGTGTAGTTGCGTGTTTCGGGTAGCTGTTGCTCGGCTGGTGTGTTTTTTGACCAGCACCGCATCCGAACGGGTGCGACTGGAACCATGCGGAACTTAAAAGACCCTTTCTTTATTCCTCTCCCGGACCGCCTCGCGGCCTGGCGTGTTCTAGCTCAACGCTATGATCGCCCCCTCATTTATTTTTTTGATTACCGGTACCTATTTTTTATTCATTTTATTTTTTTTTTTTTACAACGAATTGACTAAGAAAGGGTCTTAAGAAACACTAGGTTCAAGGTTTTTTTTTGGCAATCCATATTCAAAATAAAATTTTGTTTAGCCACTGAGGCCCATTAATTAATAACATGGACAAAAGTATAGCACACATATACAAATACGTAATTAAAGAAATTGTATGAAAGAGCATTATTAACACAAAAGTACATGTGAGATCATGAGAAGATCAAAATCATATAATAGGTTTAGAGAAATATCCACATGCACTGAACAATTTGGAGCAAATACCTATTGTGTGATTAAATTGAGATGGGGTCAGAATGGAACGACCTCTTCCCAAAAGATCACAAGCAATCTCTACTCGTAAAAATATGAGTTAAAATATTATTTATAAAATATCGTTTTCTTTGCCCGCAAAATTGAATCATGTGCCTACATCAAGCGCGTGAAATTCTGTCGGCATTGCCCACACCCACACCCACACCCCCACACCCCCACATACACAATCTGCCGGCGACCTTAGTAGTAGAAGACAATATATGGGCCACAAAGAAGGGCAGCCAATAGGGGTAATTTGGGTGGTTTAATTTCTTGACACACAGCCTTTTGTTTGCATGATGCATGTTTGTGATACCTAGCAACACATGCCATTAGAGGACAGGTGGGTCAGCAAAGCCCATGCCCAGGTGCTGAAAGTTTATTCAAATACAATGTACATACTTGCTTGGGCTTGAACTGATTCCCATTTATCATGTGGTAAGGGTGGGACAAGGAAATGTATTTATTTGCTGAATTTTAAGTCATTTGACTGGCCAAAACACAACCCTGCAAAAGGAGAACGAATCTATTATTCTCCCATGTAAGTTCTTTTTCTTGAACATGAACATATCATAATATAAGTTTTTTGTACATTTTTTCCGTAACAGGAACACTTTTAAACCTTTTTAATACAATACCCTCACACGACCCTCCAAAATAATACTTAAACTAGAAAAGACGATTTGCTGCATAGCAAATCAGTGTGTGTCTCTAAAGCTTATTGGTATGGCAATGTACAACGAGTGCAGAACATAGAGTAGAAGTTGGTATGTCATCTCTATCTATTATAGCGTTGAAGTTATTCAAGATTTAAAATTTGTAATGGTACTACTTGGCATAATTTAAATTGCTGCAACTTTTGTTTTTAGTTCATTGCGTGCACAATGGTCAAAAGCCCCCTTGTTGAAGTTGGAATGACATGTCTATCTTTTATAGTGTTGAAGATATTCACCATTGATGCTACAACTTTTGTTGTAGATTCATCACATGGGCAACGGTCAATAACCCCCAAAGTAGAAGTTGAAATTACTTCGCTATCTGTAATAGTTTTGGAGATATTCAACAGTTAAAGTTCTAAGTGCTGCTAATTAGCATAATTTAAATTGCTATAACTTTTGTTTTAGATTCATTACATGCGCAACGGTCAATAACCCCCAAACAGAAGTTGAAATGACATCTCTATTTGCAATAGTTTATTTTTAGGATATTCGATATTTAAAGTTTCAGTTGCTGCTACTTAGCATAATTTAAAGTGCTACAGCTTTTGTTTTAAATCCATAAGATGCGCAATGGTGAATAATCCTCTAGTAGAAGCTGGAATGACATCTCTGTTATACTTTAAAAGATGTTAAAGATTTAAAATTTCAAATGCCCCTAATTTGCATAATTTTAAATATCTTCATTCCCCAGCACAAAAAGGCCAAAATCCTTGTATGGAGGTACAATCATACAAAGTTTGGAGTTTCTAGGTATAATTGCGTCAGAGAAAAATGTCCGACAAATTTACTGGTAAAGAAGAAAGAAGAAAGAAAGAAGAAAAAGAAGGAAAGAAAGAAAGACAGAAAGAAAGAAAGAAAGAAAGAAAGAAAGAAAGAAAGAAAGAAAGAAAGAAAAAGAATTTTAGGAAAACAGAAAAGTGTGTTGACCCACACTTTAATAATACAAGACGGACAGGAAAATTTGCTTAATGTTCACACCATAGAAGCTTTTACATCCGTTAGATATTGCGCACCTCGACAAGAGTATATTATGCAACGTAATTTCTGTGTAGAACGACAACGTTTATTACACATCCGACGAAAAAACATTTTTGCCGAAGCTACTAATCGCCGAAGGCAACTACTTTGCAAAAACTTTTCTCCGAGGATGTCTTATAAACTTTATCGTTCTACACAGATGCTACGTTCTATTTTTATTCCCATGTACCCCGTAATTTGTTGTGGAAAGCCGCCAATATACAAGAAAAAAAGCGTACCTTCACAACTTAACTGGGTCAAGTGCGCGGCACACACAGTTATTCGGTCCTTAAAGACTGCTAAGACACCAAAAGTAAATCTCACTTTAATCAATCCTAGCTCAAAATGTATTTGAGTTAGGATAACAAATCATATATGTATACAATCGTCATACTCCAAAGAATTTTTATATGTTCTGTATTTGGGTGATGTTAATTGTTGAATGAACAATTGAAAGTTGACGGCAAAGCATCCACTCCCATCAATGTCGATAAAAGTCACTAATTATTTGTGATAAAATCATACACTTGCATCTTAATCCTGACATTTTGGCAACAAAAAAGATCCTGCGATTTTTAGCTCAGCTGACTTGTCAGCTGAGCTAAAGTTAAGTTCAGAATTTGTTCACCAGGTGGTGTTGCAATTTTTTTCCAATTTTTTATGATATTTTGTGTGTTTTTGTTATTTTCGACTTCTTTTCCAGAGCCGTCACTCGGATTAAGCTGAAACTTGGTGGATATGTTCCTTGTAGAAGGGTCAAACAAAGTTTTCATTCATTTTTTTTTTGAAAAAGTAAAAAATAAAAAAAAAATTATACGAAACTTAAACATGGAGGTCTCTTGTAATGGAAACAACTTAGATAATTTTCGCCATATTTACATCACACTTTGTAGAATTGTACCTTTGATAGGTCTCTACATATGTCATTCAAATGGTCACACTGCATTGATTTTTGCATAAAGTTTTGGGTAATTATTTTCAAATAAGTAGATGCATGTCACTTGGGCACAGGATCATCATGATTCTCTTGTTTATGTTTGGTTCAGTTTTTCTGTTATCCATCCTCAAAGTTGGACATTTCAATTTTCCCATAATTTCCAGGATGTTTATTATTTTTATTTCATAGAAAAAGATCGAGGCAAAATTTTGAAACTCGCTGAATCGTTTTTGCAGTTCAGACATTACAGAATCAAAAGCCGTTAGCGGGATTAAATTTCGCCCAGCCATTTTCTTGGAATAACCATTCTTAGATGGGGCTCTCGTCCTATTATCCTTTCTGAAAAAACAAGCTTCAAAGGCCTTTGATGTTGATCATTTGCCTCTGAAACAATACCGTTTGCTCAATTTGAGCTGATATTTGTACAAAACGTAGTTAACATAGTCCCTTAACATTTGGTAAGGTTGTCAATCAATTATTGGCCAATCACGCGAACAGAAGAGCCTTTGAAGTACGGAAAACATCATCCAGCGATATGTCAAACCAGGGAGGTGTATGACACCTCCCTGGTCAAACGGTGACAGCGACAATCTGGTTTCAAAGCGTGACGACATAGAGGCGGCCCTTCGGGCCCCGTGACCTCAAGCCTGGAAGCGAAAGTTGTGTGGCCTTGCGTCGGAAGGGCGGCCAATGTCCACTCATGGTCAGTGGACGGGTGGCGGATTTGGTCTTCCGCCTCGTACCTCTTCATCCCGTTTTAGGGAGAGTGTTTTATTGTATTTACTCTTGTCTATATACTTTATGTAGTTAGCTTGTTAGACTTGTGTGTACACTTTACGTAGTTAGCTTGTCATTATTTTGCAGTTATTTTCTCAATTAGTTTCATTTCTCTTTCCAACCTGAGTTTTGTATCGCTCTTTTGTGTGTTTTCCCTTATATTCACGTTTAAGCTTATTTCGATGTGTTTAGTTGCACTGTTATTTCGTCATCTTTGGGTTTCGATAAAATATTAATATGTACTTGGGTATTGTTGATTAAAAGTGTCAGTTTTTTCCACGCCTGTTTTTGGCGTGCAGGACAACTGTGTTAATCCATCGCGGAGCGGCCTTTGAAGGGACATAGTCTGACAGGTCCCGCTCCTCCTGAGCATTAAAAGTCTTCCTTCATTAGAACGCAAAACAAGCAAGATAACTATAAAGTAATCCACTAAGGCTATGATATGTTAGCATGTTTGCATCTTTTATCTTCCCACAAACACAATTTTGGCATACCGCCTGATTTTGCGGTGCCGCTATATTACCACTCTGCTTTTGCCATGGGCCGTTGCTAGCTGTAGCCTCGTGACAGACTGTTAAGTATAATTGACGGGTGGTATTGTTCCGCTTTGCGGTTGAAAACCAACAGAACGTTCGGATGTCCACATGCCTGTGTGGATTTTTTTTAGCGTTCTTCTCATATTTCCACTTGAGTTCACTTAAGTTAAAAGCTTGATTTGACAACTTATAGAAGGGACATTCATATTGTAAAACCGTTAAAATCTCAAAATCACCCATGCAATGGTTTTTGGTGTCTTACCTGCCCTTAACGACCAGGTAAACGGACTAGTAAATTGAATGTTTCGACTAGTGGCAGCAATATTCTCAAAATTTCCTACAAATTCATTTTAGTCTTTAAGAAAACAGTGAGATAAAATGAACAGTTTGTGATGTCACGATGACAAACAAACGATGAAAAAAAAAAGAGAAGAAGAAGAAGAAGAAGAAGAAGGCTAGCCCGCTGATTATTGATCAAACATGAGACATATGAGTGATGCAGTGAAGCAGTACCTACACACGCCTGATAAAATCATTTTTTAACCGGACCTACACACGGGAGCTACGTAAAACGCACGAGGACAAGGTATTTTCAGTTAAAGTGGGAACAAATTGTAACATGCATGTCTAAAGTATGTTTTCATAATTCAGTTGTCATAAATGCTTTGATTTATCTTCAGTGTCCACCATATGTCGAAGCAAAATATGCATGCTTTGTTTGGACGTGATTTTTGTTTAAATTTACAGAGGGATGGAGGGCAGGGAAATGAAGGATGTGAGAATTGATCTTTCGCGTTGGAAACACACACGGTGGTTACCGCCATCTAGTGACGATTCGGCAAAACATAGTTTTATTGTTCTGGTATTATTCGCCAGATGGCAACGGCGTATCGATAATTTCTTACCCGTGTATGCTAGTGTGCACTTGCATGATGTAAAACCTTTACATTTTATTTGTTAATTGCCCCCCCCCCCGCCCCCGCCCGTTCAGGGGGTAATTAATAGTTTCTGACACCTTGGTGTTAAACAATGAAATGATTTATAAAATACAGATATGAAACATATTTTGCCGTACAAATGCAATTAGATTTTAGGTTAATATCACCCTTAAAGATAACGTCGTGTAGCAGACAAGCAAATTTACCGACATCATCAATCGGGATCCGTGTACTTTGCCTGTGAATGCATAATATCTGTACAGCTGATGGCCAAACCACAGGGGCTTAAAAAGTAAAATGCTGGATTTCAATTTGCTTGATCTTCAAAGTCCAAAGATTAGCGAGAATAGGCTCTCATATATTTGTCCCCAGGCAGCACTTGGTAAAGAATTCATAAGCGAAGTCCCAGGGAGCACCAGAAAAATATAACACAAAGAAACAATTATAAACAAGCGAAGTCTCAGGGAGCACTAAAGAATCGATACACGATACCTTATGAAGCATTAAAGAATTAATGCACGCAGTCTTATGGAGAACTAAAGAATCAATACGTAGAGTCCGGTAAAGTGTCAACTAAAACTAAGTATGGGTTTGACGTCTTGGTGCTACCCTGTAAAATTCAACGAGTGTGCCTGAACCGATACTAATACTCTTGAACGTTCACGAAATGACATTAAATTAGATTGTGTGCATCTCTGCAGTTCATCATGTTTGTGTGAGGGTCAAATACAGGTCTGAAAGATTGTACACATTATGTTACTCCTTGATAAAAGTACAGTTCATGCTCAGGGGGGATAGCTATCTGTCCCCCAGCGCATGAACTCTATAGCTGAAGCTCAACTCCCCCGGGATGCTCTTGCACGCGCCACGCATTCAATCATTGATGCACACGTGTGTAGTGACCTGCGTTCGTGACTGATCGGCCACGCCTGCTCCTTTCTAAGTAACAGCCTGGACTTTCCTTATAGGCTAGCTGTTGTTAATAGGAAATGGTGTATCATGAAAGGAGGGCCTCTTAAACGGTGCTGCCCCCTACGAGATTATGCCCCATTTGGACTCTCTGCAACCTACATAAATTATAAAAGATCAACTGCAGCACCAGATGCAAAAAATAACCACACAGGTTCACAGTTTGTGACAAGATATTTTTTTATTTTCTACCTAATTTGTAACATGAACATGGAATAGTAAAATATCTACAAAGTGATTCTACCGTGCTCCTTGAGAGACTGGTCTTACGGTCTGTTCGGACGTCCTGTCAACCTTCCGCTTCACACAAAACAGCAACATCCATACCCCTTTTCCTTTTAAATATAGTGGAAATATTTGCTGCTAGTTGGTTGAGAAGAAAAAAAACTGTCATTGTGAATTGCCCAAAAACGCACATCCACTAATGCCCCACCCACGCGTCGCATAGGATGTCCAGTTATAATCTGTCTTCTGTCTGTTGTAGAAAACTATGGTGGCTCAATGGTGTTAACCAAAAGTTTTTTATCTCGTTATTACGAGATAAAATCTCGTAATTACGAAATTTTAAACTCGTCGACACTTTATCTCGTAATCACGAGTTTCAAATCTCGTAATTACAAGATATTATCTCGTAATTATGAGATATAAAAAAATTGGGTTGGCACCATTGAGCCACCATAGAAAACGTCCTTTAGATTTGTCAAATATAAAGAAACTGAATTTGTAGATATTCTACTTGTGATTCATTCGATATGCATAGCAGCATGAGAAAATTTCATCAGTCATAACATTAGAAAAAACAATTTGAAAGTTACGGATGGTTTTCGTTTTGATGAGGAATACTTCTATTCTTCTCAAAGTAATTCAATATATTTTTTGTAGAATTTTTGCAGTACAAAGTTTCATAATTTTAAGTTAACCGCATTATCATAAAAAATGTCGTATTTTGGTACGTAATAGGGGTATTAAAATTCTCATATTTGTGAGCAACCTTAGTCAATGACTTTCGTCAATACAGTTCTGGCACTTAGCAACTATCCCACATTGAGGAATTATGAGCCAAGGGCGTTATATTCCTGATACTGTGTTTCCACCGTTTAGTTCAAACATTTCACAGTGCAGAGATGAAGACTCTTCCAAAACAACTCGGTCATAGTTATACAGTACTTCTTAATGCGGCAGAGTTTCGGGATAGTATCTACACAAAATATCTAAGTCTGAAACTTTATAACAATAACGATATGCCCCTTTCCTTGGTGCGGCATCTATCAATGATTAAAAAGTAAATAACCATTGCAGATAGACTTAAAATGTCACAGGTGCTGTTGCTTCAAAGTTGGTAATTCAAATTTTTTTCACACCAACAGCAAGTCAATTTATGGAGTTAATAGTCTGGGGCACCGAATTGAAAATACATTAAAAGTTAACCTTTGAAAAATATAAACATCCTATACGACGTACCACGTGTAAATGTAGGAAAATACATGATCTTCTGTAGATAAAATAGTAGCGATCAACAGGTCCTTGAGAAATGACAGCGGAACAGTGACAGTTGGTGTGGGTCCCAGAGAATGTTGGACTCCATGTACAGACATATACCTGACACAAAGAGTGGTACGTTGCATCTGTTGGTCGGAATACAGATCTGTTACTCACTGTAAAATTACATGTCAATGAAATTTCCGTCAGTACTTGTATTTCATACTGTAACCATACAACTGCAGAATCCTGCTAGTAAATGACACTTGTTCATAGCCGACAGTGCTTAACTGGCAAATTTCAGAAATTCGTGAGCAAAACTCCCAGTGTCTTGTTGACAGACTAGATATTTTTACAGTCATTTACTGTCAGCAGATACGAAAATTTCGAAACTGTTTACATTGCACACATCAGAATTGAGGGGTGTGTACATTTTAAAAACCGACAATATTTTCCTTTTGAGTAAGCTCATTCCTTATTTGAATATTTTGTAAGAAATATTGTTGTACACCTTGACAACAACCTGAATATGCCCATCACATGCACTGATTGGGTCATCTACAACAGGTCATCCCAACATCAATTCTTGGTGATTGCGAACATATGGCTCTACAAATAGCCTATATAATTAAGCATATGCATACATTTAAAAACAATACTACAAGCTTTATATTGATTCCTTTTTCAGTGTGCATTCATACAGTGATTCCGTATATGGAAGAATCCGATATAATAATTTAACTTTATTGTTGCAGGACAATTTGCATCTGATTTCAACATTTTTCTGTATGCGTTTGTGCTGGTTGTAACTGCATGTGTAGACCAGGCAAGACAGAATAACCCTTGAAGTGAGCAGCTAAATTCCTTGACGAGAACAGTCTTATTTAAATACAAGTTTCACCATATCATTGAAAAAAACATGCAAAGTAAAAAGCTTCCGTACCAAAATGCATCCGCGATAGGAAGGGGATCCTACAGGTTTAAGAACGTCTGTTACTCAATAAGTAATATAACGATCCTGTTTATGCTTACCTCCATAGCTACAGTTCCGAAGCAAGCCTTAGTGAAATAATAGCCAAACAGGATTTCTAGTTCAAAGATTAAATGTTGAAGTGACAACCTTCCCAAATCTACAGATAATCAGGCATATTTATCCGCTTCATATGACAAAAAATGGATAAGAGTTTCTCTGCTCCCAATTTTTTAACAGCCTGTTACCTGAGGTCCTGTATTCATTGCCGGACTGAAAGTTCTGACACCGCTGCACCCGCAGCCCATTTACTGGTCCAAGTCCTACAGGCTTGCTGGTTCTTAAATGAAAAGTCTTTTTACAGGAACTTGAATCTAGCACCCTTATTATAAATCAGAGCAGTTTGTTTTAAGAAGGTCGACCTCATTCGCAGCTAGCACTGAAAGAGCTCAGTAATATTTGTCACGTTTCTGGATTACTCGTCATCTTTTTTGCGTCTGGGGAGATTACTAAAGATTCTAGCTGGATATGCAAGTCTTGCGAATGTTTCCTTTGATATGCAGCGCAGTTATTGGTATAAGATATTATTTCTTCCCTATCAGTTTGCTTAGTCATTTATAGCTTTTTTGAAATGATCACAAATTAAATACAGAATGTATCTGCCATTGTTGGCACTAATGCATTAGTCGCCTAAGTTCCATACTCTTGTCCATTCTATAAAATTTAAAAAAAGCTGGAAACTTTATACACAGTGCGATACATTGTGGGAGAAACAGTTAACGTTACTCGATGGAACATTGTGCTAAGTTGGCAACCAACTGATAAGTCTAGTTTATTGCATGAACAAATACCAAATATAAGATAGAGTGTTTACTGAGGAAGCCTTGTGATTTGGCCTTAGCACGAGTCATACGTCAAAGATGCCGCCTCTATGTACAAATTTAAATATGTAAAATAGTAGTTTTCTACAGGGTTTTGAACTCTAAATGATTCATAATAATAATAATAATAATAATAATAATAATAATAATAATAATAATAATAATAATAATAATAATAATAATAATAATAATAATAATAATAATAATAACGTACTACTGTGTGGGACTATAGCCTTAGACGTAGAAGTACTTTCATGGCGTACGGTAAAATTTCGAGAATACTTGTATGACAAAGTGACATAGTACCAACCACATTAGATTCTCATCTTTTCGGTCGTGAATAAACTTTCAAATGAACACAATATCAGAGCTTTCTTTTTTAAGCCCCATGTCACTTTTGACCGAATACTGCACGCGTCTCGCTGACCTTAACTACATACTATTGAAAGAAGATTATCTTGTTGAATTAAAAAAATTGGCAGGGAATCGTGTGTCGCTAGTAAATATGGCAAAGGCCCCATTGTTATCCATACACTGAAATTAATATGTAACACAAAAAACTAAGTAATATAACATTATCCTACACTTTGATTCCTTGGCATCCAAATATGATAATGCCCATTATGTTATATATATATATATATATATATATATATATATATATATATATATATATATATATATATATATATATATATATATATATATATATATATATACCGATTCCGAAACTTGTAACAGCATCCCATCCTTCCTAAGAATTTAAGTACAAGCAAAAGTCAATTTTACACACTTTGAGGGAGACACTGGGGAATCTGGCATGTCGATCGTGAAATTCATAGATACTCAAAACATAAGTTTTAAGAGGTTTTGTCAGACCTAGTGAGAGTCTGTTAAATTGAAAGTCAGTAAGCAATCTGCTAGATCGACGTTCTAATGTGTGATATTTGCATTGGTATGAGAATGATCCCTGACATCAAAATAACGTAATATGACACAGAGCAAATTTGGACGAGTTGAAATTGTTGCCTAGCAGTATCTCTACAGGTAATGAAGGAAAAAGAAAATCAAAGTGTAGCACCTGCCAATCAATGTCTGGCTCCGCGGTGCTCGCAAACTAAAACGAAGAGAGTTATCGCACAAAACTTTGTGAACAAAACATATGTTGCACTAGTTTCTGATTTATAAGGAGCTGAAGACTTTGCTATGACACCACAGGGGCCAGATGCTGCCACATAGCACCATTTACATGTTCTTGGAAACCGCAGAGAGCCAGTCATTCGATTTCCTGACTTAAACAAATGATCGATATGGCATGTTTCTGCTGCATCTGCATATTATAAGTAATAATTGAATATGAATAACATGTTACGTGTATCCACAGGAAAGTTTGTATATACATATATATATATATATATATATATATATATATAATTTCTATTTTCATAATACGTGGTTTACATTAATATCGTGACAATGGTGATTTAAAAAAGACATCCAATCTATACAGTCACGCGATTATGTTATACAGCTCCACCTACTGGGCAGTAAAACACATGATATAATACATGGAGGAATGCTGCAAATGACAACTACAAAATGCTTGAATACTCATAACTCTTGATATACAAGATTAGAGTTGGAAGTGATGCTAGTGGTTTTTGTCAAATGTCCCTTCCATTTTGTAGGCCCCCACGTAGCCGGCCTCCGCCTTGCGGTCGATGTCTTTTCTCCCGTCCACACCGCGACCTTTTCCGCTGCTGTCAAAACGTTCTTTGTGGGAGCCAGTGTACTTGCTGGAATCTGTCAATCTGTCTACTGCGCCGGCTTTAACAGCTTTCTAAAAATGACAATTTCATAATTTTGAATTCAGGAAATACATGTTGCAACTAAGTGTTGCGTAATTCGATGCACTTATTATTCATTTGAACACACTAGACTATTCAAACACTGTTGAAGATAATAATGGTAATCTGGCCCAAAGGAACTCTTTCACATCATTTATCCTGGGCAGCCTAAAGTACGAGTATCGGTATTGTGTGCAGATGCATGTCGCTTACTGGATGTGCACTACTTTGGAAAACCATAATATTCAAAGAATGCATGCGCATTTACAAAATACTTGAAGCGTTGACATTCCATCCTTTAAGTGTCCTTCATAAATGGAAAATCGTTATCACAAATCTTAGAAAATGTTTCATGGCTCATTTTATACCATAAGAGTTAATCTGCTTTCCCTTGAATATTTTGGTGTCTCACACCTTTGACATTTTTCAAACAGTGATAAATTTGAGTATGAATATTTATACAATGTGTACAACAACAGGGCTGTGTTAACAGCCCATCCTCAGCTGACCTTCACATTGAACCCATGATAAGTCCCACTCTGGTCTAGGGGACAAGGATTATGGAGGGCGATAAAAAAATGTGACTTACCATTGTTATCATCGTTAACTTACATGGTAATCAAAAGCAATTAATGCATTAACCGACAGGTATCCGAATTGAAAAATTCGTTAAAAATCAGGGATCCTCAGCATCAGTACGTAGCGAAAAAAATATTTAAATCTCCCACAACCCACACTGCTGTTTCACAACAATCACAGTGACGGTTTTAGAGCAAAAGTCGAAAATTGCGAACACACACACAAACACACACAAACACACACAAACACACCTGCACACACACAACACACAACACATAACACACACACGCAATTGAAAATACAAAAAACTAGAAAAGAAGATTTGCTTCAAAGCAAATATGTCTGTGTGCCTTCAAAAGTTGTAAATAGTAAATGCTACAACCTTTATCCTTTGGTACTTCACAGTACATTAAGCTTATGGCTGGATGTAAATTTCAAAGTCCATATGACCTTGACCTGACCTTTACAGGTCACATGTAAATTGCACAGTGTTGCAAGACCCACAATTTAAGCCCAACATGAACCAAATCGGATGAAAATTGACCAAGTTATGGCAAGATGAAACTTTCAAAGGCCAAATGACATTGACTTTTGCCCTTTTGAGGTGACATGTTCTCATAAAAATGTGCAGTGTTGCAATACCTACAATTTGGGACCAACATGATTAGAATTGGATGGAAATTGGCCAAGTTATGACTGGATGAAACTTTCAAAGGTCCAAATGACCTTGACCTTTGACCTTTAGAAGTCCCATGTAAGTTTCAAAAATGTAAAGTGTTACTATAGCTACAATTTGAGCCCAGCAAGTTATGGCTAGTAGAAAGACACCAAACTCATTTTAGTGGCGTTTGACCTTTAAATGACCTTTGACCTTGAGCTGAACTCTACCTGAAGTGGACATTGACCTCAAAAGTGACATTTTGGCCTAAATTTGACCTTTGACCTTGACATGACCTTGACATTTGAGATGACCTTTACCTTGCTAAGATTGAACTACTATACACTTAGAACCACATCCACTCATCCACTATAGTATATAAGATACTGAAGATTTAAAACTGTAATTAGCCCTCTTTTGCATAATTTTGAAAAGCATGACCTCTCATTATAATAAGACGAGACTTCATCAGAAGTATAATTATCCCAAGTTTGGAGTTTCTACATGTAATACTTTTCAAATGAAATGTCAAATTTGCCTGTAAAGAAAGAAGGAAAGAAAGAATTCCTAGAAAAACAATATGTCTGTGTTGGCACAAAGACATAAAAGAAAAACTAACAGCCCATGCTCAGCCGACCAAGACATTCATCACACTTGCAGCTCTGTGAACTTGTGATAGGATCAAGGTCACCCATGTACTGAGTAAGTCTGACCTTTATAGAAGAACACTAACATCTGCAGTATCAAGGTCCCAATTCAAGTATTTCTCGAGTAACAGTGAGTTCGAGTAAAATTCATGTATGTTCCACTGTGACCCCAGAAACGAGGTCAATCAATCATGTACTGCCTAAGCATGACCTTCATAGAGAAACATTCATATGTGCAACATCAAGGTCCTAGCTCAAACCAGATCTCAAGTTATCAAGTGAACAGTAAATTTCGTGTCGGTTGTCCTGCGACTTTGGGAATGAAGTCAAGGTTCAAACATCACTGGAGCATGACCATTTCCACAAAATATGTAGACATTTATTAAAGGTACATCCCAACCAAGTTTGGCACAAATCTGGCAAAATTAAGTTATAACAATTACAAAAAATTCCCATATTAAACTTTCCTATTTAAACTATTTTTAAAGATCTTGAAAAAAAGTCACGAAAAATAAAAAAGTCACTGGAGCGTGACCATTTGAACGAACCTGGTAGAGACCCACCTAAGGTATATTGCCACCAAGGGTGAAGTAAACCTGACAGACAGTTTCGGCAGAGAGGTACAAAATGTGAATTACCATTAGACTGCATTACAATGCCCATCGACTTGCATAGGAAGCAATAGAAACAGTGCATTAACATATAAGTATCCAAATTGAAAAAAAAAAAAATCATTAAAAATCAGGAATCCACAGCAGTGCTACCTCGTGAACATCTTTGCTTTACCCCTTTCACAAAGAACATATCCACAAAGTTTCAACACAATCTGCGAGATTGTTTTGGAGAATAAGTGACAAGAAACGAAAACGCACAAAAATTCATGAAAAATGAAAAAAAAAAAATGAAGCACTTCCTGGTGAACAAATCAGGAATTACGAGTCCCTAGGAGTGTTCTTATGTAATATCAAAGCAATTGGGTTAGCGGTTGTGGAAAAGAAGATTTTGCAAGATTCGTCTAAAAGAAGAACAAAAAATGCATCAAAAATCGAAAATCACTGGAGCGTGACCTTTTGAACAAACCTGGTAGAAACCCGCCCAAGGTACATTGCCACCAAGTTTGAAGTCAATCTGGACGACGGTTTTGGGGAAGTCGAAAATGTGAATTAGCATTAGAAAGGCCACTGACTTACATTGTGATCAATAGGAAAGCTGCATTGACCGATAAGTAACCGAATTGAAAAAAAAAATCGTTATCAATCAGGTATCAACAGCGGTGCCACCTAGTGAACAACTTTAACCCTGCCACAAGGAACATATCCACCAAGTTTCAACTTAATCTGAGTGACGGTTCTGGAAAAGAAGTAAAAAATTTGAAAAACACACAAAAAATCTAACCCCAAAAAATAGAAAAAGTCGCAGCGGCACCTAATGAACAAATTCAGAACTAAAAAAATCCCCGGGTGTGTTCCTGTGTGATATCAAAGCAGTTGAGTGAGGGGTTTCGGAATTTTTTTTTTTTTAAGCTTGACCCCCCCCCCCCCCCCCCGCCGAAAGAACCAAACCAATTCATTAAAAAACCCAAATTCACTGGAGCGTGACCATTTGAACAAACTTGGTAGAGAAGCACTCAAGTTTGAAATGAATCTGGACGACGGTTTTGGAGGAGTCGAAGATGTGAATTGTTGACGACTGACGGGCGGACGTTTCTAGTATGATACACTTATGTAGAAAAAACATGACCCATATTCATAAATATCAAACCCAACAATGACAGCAAAGAGATTCCAGAGTTACCTAAGCATCAACATTCATCTTCCAATACCAATGTGAAAAACTAATTTCACTCCTGACTTGAGACAGGCAACCAGTGGTTTTAAACCGATCCTCTCAAACTTTGAAATATTCTTCATTAAATACAGACTATAGTATTTCCAATATGTATAGGCCCAACCACTCTAAATCCAAATTGTATTACTTCTGAAAAAAAATAAAAAAGAGAATTGGTAGGCCTATCACTATTTTGTTTCTTCTGACTAGTTCGTCAGTTGAATTTATAGCAAAAGTAGAAAGTAGGCCTATATCGTTTTTGTGATATCTATGAATCTGGAACCATATGTAATTAATAAGTTAAGTGATTTAATCACTGTTATAGACGGACGACGGACAGAGGACCATTAGATAAACTTAACTGACTGACAAATCAGCTGAGCTAAAAACAGCAGCGCCTACTGTACATCAAATTAGAGTCTGGTGGTCCTCAGAAGTATTCCCATGCAATATTTAAAAAGATTTTGCCAAATGAAAAACATTAAAATAAAAAAGAAATCGATGGAGCATGACCATTTCAATAAATTGTACTGAGACCCACCCAAGCTTGAAGTAAATCTGGCAAAGAGTTTTGGAGAATCATTAACTGATAAGTACCCGAACTGAAAAAATCCCTTAAAAATCAGAGGTGCTTCATATCTTCAGGTAGTGAAAATTTTAGTTCGACCCTTACACAAGCTGTATTCCCATTGAGTTTCATAAGAATCTCAGATAGAGAAGTCGAAATACCTTTAACACACATAAATTTGTAAGAAAACAACCGCAGCGTCATCTCGTGAGCAAATTAAAGTCGAGAGATCTCCAAATGTGCATCTATGCAATTCCAAAGCAATTAGCCGCCTGGTTTTTGAGGAAAAATATTTTTTTTAAGATCTTACCAAAAATAAGACCCCTCCAACGTAATTAAAAAAAAAATAAAAATCGTGATCATTTAAACAAACTTGGTAAAAACCCACCCAGGGTAGATCCCAACTAAGATTGAAGCGGATCTGAATAATGGTTTTGGAGAATTCGAAAATGTGAAATGTGAACAGACGACGACGACGGACGTATGGACGATGGACGACTGATCATACTATAAGCTCAGCTGACTGACAGGGCGCCTGAGCTAAAAGACGAAAACTATGTCTAAATACAAAGCAGACCACACTTACAGCAGGAGACACTTGGTGGTAATTTATTATGGGAAAATCTTGCTTGGTGTATATGTTCGTAATAGGTCATCTTGGTTTAATGGAGATACATGACCCTTGTAGTTCAAAATTATTGGCACGAATATGGTTTATTCATCTGGGTATGTAATCTATAGGGAGGTAGGTATTTGGACGTTCATATAATGAATGTAGAACATTGATAGTGGTCAGTCAGGGATTTTGACAACTGTTTGGTTTGTTAACTTCCTTTAATTCTATGTTTTGAGGGTGAATTATCATTTTCTAGAGTGAAATTCAAAAATTTTAACTCGCTATACATCACACGACTTAGACACTGTTAAAACAAAATTGTGACGCACTTGAATCAGTGACGTAGTGCATTAACACGCTGACAAAATCCGCAAGGGACGTTTAATTATGAATATGTCACACGTGACGTTGAATAACTACGACGGACGTAAACAAACACGGTACACCAGGTCGGCGTTACAACTTGGACTAGGGCAATTTTTGCGATGAATATCCAATTAAACATAGAATAAACAAAATTTTGCATAGCTGAGACTGAGTTATCATTGTTCTCTCATTCAGGATCGTTGTTGGTGGGAAAAATAGTAACTCATTCTAAGCCATATAAGGTTCTGTATATATGACATAGGGCCAAGCCACCTCACCGTGCCAGAGCAGGCCGGCCCCTTGCCTTCTTTTATCTGCGTCTCCAGTTTCTCCACGGCCTTCTCATCACCTGGGTACTTTTTGTCAGCACACATCTTAATGGCTTCCTTAAATTGAGCATAATTGATCTTCCGTCTGCAACAACCAAGGACTAGAATAAAATCAGCGAGACATTTATTACTGTGAAATTTGTTTACAAACCACATACACACACACACACACACACACACACACACACACACAGGTATATATATATATATATATATATATATATATATATATATATATATATATATATATATATATATATATATGATGTATTTCTCACCGTATACTTGTTACAAAATAGTGAGATAAATTTTGCACAGCTAAGCCATATTGAATTTTAGGTGTTATGCACGCAAGTATATGGATGGATGCACACAAAAACTAATTTGAACTTTCTGTTTGCATTGCCTAAGAAAAGATATCTGTAGAATAGCAATATATCGTTACAGGAATGCGTATTCGCAATCATAAATACATTGTATCAAAATTATTTCCACATATCAGCAGGCACACTGGACTGCTGTGGACTACCTGATATAAATACACGGCTGGTCGTGTTTAGCCCCAGGCCCATGCACATGTAGCCGCTGTCATTATATTCTTCAAAACAGATATCACAAGGCCACAAATATTCCATACTTATTTGTTTTTCTGAATTTTTCCGACAAGTACCATTCACAAAAATCCAAAATAATTTTTTTCGATTCGCTTTTACTCAGATACGTCTGTCGGGAGAATGACATATATGAAATTTTGAGTGTATTCAACTCGGC
This sequence comes from Hermodice carunculata, assembly GCA_964020975.1. NCBI lineage: Eukaryota > Metazoa > Annelida > Polychaeta > Eunicida > Amphinomidae > Hermodice > Hermodice carunculata. Next base: position 67,977,616 of record OZ026625.1, read on the forward strand.
AAAATAAATGGGCGCGAAAATTTATGCCACACCTTACACCACAACAAACGTGTACCAGGTCATACGGTTCTGTACTTACTCTGTTTTTGGCTTGACTTTGGTGAATATTATATCGACATCAGTGGTTGTGAACTTTTTGTCTAGAAGTTTTAAGTCTCTGAAAAGTTTGGCGAACTTGGCATTGTCCATTAGAGGTTTGGCTCCCTTGTCGCCAAAAGCACAGAAAGACTTGAAGATTTCCTCCATTGTGCCTTTAGCTGCCTGCAAGAGTTGAAGAAACCCTTTCATCACGTTTCAAAACCGTCATTAAAAATAGATGCAAATGACTCATTTCAGCACGACATACCTTTTTAACATACGAAATGGCACATCATGATCTACATATTAGCCTATGTGTCATTAAATTGCTGAGGATAGAGAAGTTTGTAAGCGCTTATGTAGATGTACTTTTATACTTTATAGCACCCTCCCCTCACCCCCAAGTCAACCTACAGCTAGTGCTCTCTTATAGGAATGGTCAAACTTTATGACGTGTAGCAGGACACATCACGGCAAATACATTCCACAAAACCAGTGGCACATCATGTGCATGGGCACCTGGAATGACTTGTGGTCATTATGTCTGTGTGCCAATACAGACATACTGTTTCTCTAGGAATTCTTTCTTTCTTTCTTTCTTTCTTTCTTTCTTTCTTTCTTTCTTTCTTTCTTTCTTTCTTTCTTTCTTTCTTTCTTTCTTTCTTTCTTTCTTTCTTTCTTTCTTTTTAAAGTGTGTGTGTCAGCACACACTTTTCTGTTTTTCTAGGAATTCTTTCTTTCTTTCTTTCTTTCTTTCTTTACAGGCAAATTTGTCCGACATTTCATTTGAAAAGTATTACACGTAGAAACTCCAAACTTGGCACAATTATACTTCTATAGATAAAGTCTGGCCTTTTTATAATGAGAGGTCATGCTTTTCAAAATTATGCAAATGAGGGCTAATTAAAGTTTTAAATCTTCAATATGTTATATAGTATACAGTCCATTCCACCTAACTTGAGCTCTGGGGGCCGTCTCATTAGTTGTGACCACAGTGCCGGTGTCTGTCTGTCTGTCTTTCTTTCTTTCTTTCTTTCTTTCTTTCTTTCTTTCTTTCTTTCTGACTGAATTTGAAATTTTCAATCTTGAATATCTTCAACAGTATAAAAGACATGTCATTCCAACTTCTACTAGGGGGTTGTTGACCATTGCCATCTAATCACCTAATGAATTAAAAATAAAAGTTGTAGCAATTTAAATTATGTAAAAAAGCACCATTAGAAATTTTAAATCTTGAATAACTTCAAAGCTATAATAGATAGAGATGCCATTCCAACTTCTACTCCTGTTTTATTGAATAGTTGTACATTGCCATACCAATATGCTTTGAAGACACACACACTGATTTGCTATGCAGCAAACCATCTTTCCTAGTTTTCTTTCTTTCCTTCTTTCTTTACCGGCAAATTTGTCCGACATTTCATTTGAAAAGTATTATACGCAGAAATTCCAAACTTGGCAAAATTATACTTCTACAGATGAAGTCAGGTCTTTTTATAATGAGAGGTCATGCTTTTCAAAATTATGCAAATGAGGGCTTACTAAAGTTTTAAATCTTCAATATCTTATGTTCTATAGTAGATGTAGTTCCGAGTGTATTGGAGTTCGATCATATCAAGACAAAGGTCATCTCAAATGTCAAGGTCATGCCAAGGTCAAGGGTCATGTCAAGGGCAAAGGTCAGTTTATGTCAAAATGTCATTATAAAGCCAAAATGTCATTTTAAAGGTCAAGGACCACTTCAGGTGGAGGTCATTTCAAGGTCAAAGGTCACTTCAAGGTCAAAGGCCACTTTCGATGGTGGCTTTCTTCTAGCCATAACTTGGTCAATTTTTACTCAATTTTGATCATGTTGGGCTCAAATTGTAGCTATGGCAACACTGCACATTTTGGATATTACATGTGTCCCCTAAAGGTCAAAAGATCAAGGTCATCTGAACCTTTGAAAGTTTCACTCAGCCATAACTTGGCCAATTTCCATCCTATTCCAATGATGTTGGACTTAAATTGTGGGTATTGTAACAATGTTAATTTTTGCAATTTACATGTAACTTGTAAAGGTTAAAGGTCAAAGGTCAAGGTCATTTGGACTTGAAAATGCTCATCCAGCCATTAGCTTAATGGAATGTGAAGTACCAAAGTACAAAAGTTGTACCATTTAGTATTTACAGCTTTGTAAGGCACACAGGCAGATTTGCTTTGAAGCAAATCTTCCCTTCTAGTTATAGTTGTATCACTCTTCTCATTCATGCAATATACGACCATTCGCAAGCGGCATGCGGCCAGCGGAGAGATGTGGCTTAATGCAGTGACATACTCAGTCATTTTGACATTTTGTGCCATGCAGGCTGTTTTTTTTTTTTTTTTTTTTTTTTTTTTTTAAAGTCATTCTTATCTCTATGTTAATATATATATATATATATATATATATATATATATATATATATATATATATATATATATATATACATATATATATGTATATATATGTATACATATATATATATATAATATATATATATATATATGTGTGTGTGTGTGTGTGTGTGTGTATGCGTGTGTTGCATCTGGAATTGGATTCACATCATGTAGGCCATAGGCATGCATTAATTATAAGGGCAATCAGTCCGCACTATTTTAATTTTGTGCCATTGTTTCAAGGAACCGTGGGAACTATTATTTCTGTCACTATGACAACTACTTCGGGCAGAAAGCGCATGCGCGTGTTTATTTTATTCCATGGCACATAAAGCTGCCACAGCCAGGCAAATTGTTTCATGCATTGTTTCGCTATGTATTGTTGCTACAGGCGCATGTATTCTTCAAACGGCTAGCCATCATACGATGTTGAGATTGGAGCACCTCAAAACAACTACCTGTGTACTGTTCGTATTCTGTGTAAGCGTCTCCCGCCTATGTGGGCCTACATGGGCAGCTGAGGACAGTATTCGAATCGTTAACTCAGACACAAATTTGGCATTTTCTTTACATGAATCACTACGTCTTGGTAATTTTATACCACGACAGATGTACCTTTTATAACAGACACTGAAATCATATGCAACTTCGGTACTCAAGGGAAATCATGAGTATTTTTCAACCTTATTTAACATAAATTTTATGATATGTATACACACATTATACGTTTCATCGTTCTTGATTCTGCCATAATAACAGTGAATTGTAATAAAAAATATTACACCCTTGGTCCAGGACCATAGCTTGTGTTCTCTCATCCTAGTAAGTCAACCCTATGCCAAGTCATTTTGGTTTATTGAGTCAAAAACTTGCCTGTGCTTTCTGACCTAGATTGTCATTAAGAAGTAGCAGGATAAAGAATATGTCTAATATGAAAGGTTTGTTTCCTCTGCAACTTTTATTTGAAAAAAATGAATCGGAATATTTAGGAAATAAAAAAGAGATGAAACAGACCACACGGAAAAACCACCGGTCGCTACAGACCGATTTGCTGGGGAAAAATGATGGCATATTGTGGCCAGGAAATTTTAGTCGGCTGTGAACTGAACACTGGCACATGGAAGCCTGGATAATCCTCTGTGATATATCCCACCCCAGAGAGGATCCAACTCCAAACGATGATCTACTTTTAGTACATGCCTATTAATAAAATGTTATATCTTCACTAGAACCAGACGCAGTGTGGCGGTGTGAACATACATTTTAACCCTTTGTTACAGATATGCCTGTAGTCCGGTGCATAATATTGATCGAAAAATGGACGGTTAGGGATATTTCACGTGCGTAATAAGTATGGAAGGAACATAGAATAAATGGGGGTCTGCAAGGTATGATCTTGATGTAAATAGTGAGACCCCTGGACGTAATTAAGACAACAATCACGTCACTGATGAGCAGGCCAGTGGCAGATCCCTGGCCACACGCTCCAGTCCATGCATACCAATGACTGGTTGAATGTATCTGACAGTTACCGCTGTGTATATTCTCGACGGGGTACAACGGTTGTTCATATAATGGAACATAAGCGTAACACGTGTATATATTCAGTTTGTGGAACTCCGTCAGCAAACATGTATGATACAAGTCACTAAGTGGGTTAAAAAAGTGTTAGTGGGACAAGGGGGGAGGCAGTCTTCTGTTAACAATTCCATAGCATCTGTGTCAATGCAGTCCATAAATTTTGAACACAATAATCATAGTTTGCAGTAGATCAAGTCCTTTTTTGCATTTATCTTGGTGATGTTGGGCCCTAGCTGGCACTATTCCAGACAATGTTTGTATTGATCGCACATTTTTAGGCCTATCAACAAGAACCACAAACTAAAACCAATAGCAATTGTCGCATGGACTAAATTGGAGTCAGTGACCCAGAAATTCAGCCGGGTCGTGCATTTGTCTTTCTAAATTTCCTTGCGCCAAGTTTGAACACAATCTTCATATATCGAATTTCAGATAGCTTTGACAAGTTGTAAGATCTCATCATAAGCCAGGAAGCCTCTCAAAGCATACCCTGACAGCATGTGACTTGAAGAAGTCACCCACATACAATATGCTTCAGCTTGCACTGCCATATACTTCTTCTGTAATCGGCCGGATATCAACCCCAGCAATGATCGGAAGGACGGAGAAATACACAAAAGGATGGCTCTATACTCCTCCATCCACAGCAACACAAAAATTCAGGTTAAAGTGTTTTGTGGAGATGAAAGGCTCCTGAAGGGTTAACTGCAATTCAGTGGTTATGTGGTGCTCCATCATCTGAACAGCGATGTTTGTGCCTAAAAACACCTTTCAGTTTAGTTGATTTGGGCTGTTCTATATCTTTTTCTGACTATTTTCATTTCCACGTAGAATGAAGGAACGTCATGGCGACATGACTTCTACCCTCGGCGCTTCTTATGAGGGCGAACAATAAAGCGCTTCATTGAGAGTGTTTACCCTCAAATACAAGGTTGCATAGCATCACATGACAAGGGTAAATAAAGAAATGGAACACGGCAGGATATGCATTCACTGGGTTTGATACGGTGGATGGAAATGGGAATGCATTGAAATCGTCCGTACGGTATTATTTTAGTCTGTACTGTGCCTGTAACTTTAGCCCAGACATACAAATAATCCAGACCGAAACTACGTGAACAGTCCGTATAATTTGTGTTTGATACGCGGCATAAGAATAGATGATCAGTGCGACCACTTGCCTTCTGTTTTTGATGTCGGCATTAGCGTTAACCCTTGGGGCCCTAAGCCACCTAAATGCTCTTTTGTTACGTTAATGAATATTATCGGGATCCATTCACTAGAAATTGATTTATTGTCAAGCGTCCCAGATTATATGAATTCATTACATCGCAGGTAAAATGTAAACTGTATTAAGTAATGCAAAGGCACTGAAACGAACCGATAATTCACTCATGTAAGTTTTCCTTTTCTTTTTCTTTCCTCCTTTCCTACCTTCTTTCATTCTTTCTTTACTTTTGTTCCTTCTGTCTGTCTCTTTCTTTCTTTCTTTCTTTCTTTCTTTCTTTCTTTCTTTCTTTCTTTCTTTCTTTCTTCTGCTGTTTACAGGTGCATATGCATGTTTCATTATTCTACAATCAGCCATGCCGAATAAAATTTCAGTAAATGGTTATTATTGTAAATGATTCTTTATGAATCATCAAAAAGTATGAGACACTTAATTTGCTGTGGTAAATAATATTTAAACAATCATCTATTCCCACTGGAAGTGTCTACTTAACTCCTTGGGTGCCAATCGCTGCATAAGTCGTGATGATGAAGTTGAATTACTGTAACGATTCCAGATTCATATTCCTCATACAAAGACATTTCATTCAAGTACCAACATGCTTATGGTCTCAGAGAAAAATATGGTCCAGGTCAACAGCTTTCCTGGGTGTACTTCGGGATGCGCCCACGAAAGCTGTTGAGTCAGTCTCTGATTCGGTACTGAAAGAGTTCAAAGACTAAGACTATGCATTCTCCATTTTATACAGATCACGCGGAGCTTAGTCTCAGTATGCAAAAAAATCACCAAACTGAGGATAATATAATAGTTGTTAATATTGCAAACATTCCAAGTCAGCTTTTAAAATGATACATCATGTAATGTATTGTTAAAAAAATGCTTTTATATTTTAAGTTTTAAAAAGCAGTAATTCATAATATACGGGCACGCGTTATATAATCTACAGGAATACATAACAAATAACCAAGCACATATTACGTTAAATAAGAAGTAAATACGGATGATGATGATGATGATGATGATGATGATGATGATGATGATGATGATGATGATGATGATGATGATGATGATGATGATGATGATGATGATGATGATGATAAAAAATAGACTTTATTCAAAGGACACAAAACATATACACATGTGGCTTCATAAACATATGTGATACCCCCTGAGGGAATCTATTATGATGGATTACATGGAAACAAACAATGCATGCGGCTGATATGTCTTTTCGGCAATAAAGGGGTAAATGTTTGCAAACCAAAGGTTGACATGTTTACTGTTCTTGTTTTAACTGACATGTCTTGTGAATACACATATGGGGTTTCTCTAACGACACATTGCCCGTTATGACACATAACTAATACAACATAACATATTATAATTTCCGTGGTGCGCCGCCCAATCAAAGTGCACGTAGGAAACTTTTGCCTCAGGGTTGTTTTATTTTGAGTGGGAGAGGGTTATCCTGTCCGGTCAGAAGGAATTGAACATAATAGGCTGCAAATCGGTTAATAAAGTAGCGCAACTGGCTATGGGTGAGGAAGTTTTTGTGGCTGATGTATGTGCATTGGCTCTCGCCACCTTCCCAGTAAAGAATCAATAGAAAGAATGACCCAATGTGCCCTGTGCACATTTTAAGACACACCGCCAACACAAACACACATCATCTCCCGTCCATCCATTGACCCACAATCAACTTGCGCGCCTTGGTACACGACATGATAGCATTAATTTCATTTACATGTCTAAAACGCACATAACAGTCAGAAAAACGGAAATGTACACATTTAGACAACACGTCCACGAATAGATCATAATATCCTGATCGTGGATGTAGTTGTTTCCGTGTGCTAGTATTGAAAGCGACGTATTTGCCGTTAATAATAATGTTTATCTGGAAAAGGAAAATTTTGATTACTGCGCGAGCGATTATAAGGCAAAATGACACTCCTCTGACCTCAAGATACTTAGCAATATCATTCGTTGAATTGTGATGATGATGATGATGATGATGATGATGATGATGATGATGATGATGATGACGACGACGATGATGATCTCATTAAAATGATAAGGGAGATGCGCAGAGTGATGGCCATGACTATGACATTTACGATGAAAATATTTGATGACGAGGACGAGGACGACGCGGACGAGGACGACAACAGTGACGACGATGATATAGTTTTAAAGTTTACCGATATGCCGGCTGACATCTTTGTTTAGTTACTGTATTAACGTAATAAGGCTACTGTCCCTGAAGCGCACACTTGCCTCAGATTACATTTTGCCCGAGCGGCTAATTTGAACCTGAGACTAAGGGATATTTGAAGATTATACACTCTCCTTGCAGTGGATGACACAAATACACATGTCATTACGTAACATGATAAGAGAGAATTATAGCCTACTTAGATCATGGTAATAATAATTGTAGGCCTACCTAGCTGGCCCAATATTCAAGGTTACCGATTGCGGTAACACATCTGTCAATGACCCTGGACCTTTGTACAATGTATACATGATACCATTCCTAATACCAATCTGTAGACTAATTAAGGTACATACTCTTTGTCACTTATATTATACTGGTATCATTATTTTCAAGATAAGGTGAACTGAATGAGGATGGTTTTACGTGAGATACTGCCACAAAAACGTGGGACCACTCTCCCTTGTCACAAACGGCTGGGAAGTCATGACCCGAGGCTCTGTTTCTAGCAAGCGATTTCCTGGCTTTTACGCGGGACTCATATTTTATGAAAATCGTTTTTTTTCTTATCCGATGACTGAGATGCAATGTAAACACAGTGAATGTATCTGCATTTTTGACCCACTTTTAGCCAAGCCTAAATCTCCGGCGAGGAAGAGTGGCAGGATGAAGACACCACGCCGGGCGGTTTGACAGGGTCGCCGCGTGTGGATGCTTCACCCGTGCCATATGGATATCCTTTTACCTCAACAGACAGTTACCCTTGCAGAAAACGAGAATACATTATTGCTCAGCCAAGGACAAACGCATCAGCTGCATTATGAAATTCTAAATGAGGAAGGCACAATGTTTATTTACATCCGTATTCAAATTAGAAATGGGGACAGACGAATAAATTCCGCGTCCAATGTGAAATGAAAGCAGTATATCAAAATGTCAAATGCATTTTTTTTTCGTGGATGCTACAGGTTATAAACTGTGACATGTGTTTTTCATTCTTGTCACAATTGAGAATATTCAAGGAAAGCCTTGTCAGTTGGGGAAACGTCCATAATTTTTCTTTTCAGTGCCAAACACTTCATTGTCAAATCGTTTGGCCTCTTCATGTTTAATCCGCATTTACACAAATGCAAATACAGTTTCACGAATTTTTAGCTAAAACGGTATAGTATAAACATAAACAGCACTCACCTAAATTGTGGCGGGTGTTCCGGCAGGACCAATACAGAATGATAATTTGGCGTAGGGATACAAGATTCCTTTCTGTGCAGAGTCCCTTGTTTCCCCAATTATGGTGTATCACGCCGCCAGCGACAGTTGCTGGTCAGCCACCGATAGAACAAGATAAACTGGCAGATTTGTGTGTATTGGGCATGCACATAGGAAAAAGGACATGGGTCCCTTGGCGTGAAGTGAGGTGTGGAAATGGCGCATCTTTCACCTCTTTTCCTCAAAGGAATATTCAAAAGGGAAAGGGTAACTTGCAAAGGACGGCATTTTGCGCTTATTTAGTTTTTTTTTTTTTTTGGAAATGAACTTGTAAAGAGAATGAGAATATGGTTTGCTTTTTAAAAAGGTAGGAAGAATTAAATCTTTAATGAGGTCAGTGAACGATATCAGCCTATCATCCATCCATATAAAATCACGTAAGGAGGGATAATGTTGTCATCTGACGGAGTAGAAACTGCATTACTGAACACAAATTTTAAGGCTTCTAGCTTTTCTTTTTCTCCTTTCTATGTTTTTTGTTTCATTATTTTCATCGCATCAGGAACTCTGTTATAATACTATGTAAAAATTAATTGTCGTTTTTGTTCTCCATTCTTTTTTTATTTTTTTTTCTCCGTTGGCTCCACTTTGTTTTATTGTGAATTCATTTTCAACTATATCTGCATCACAGTGGTTTTCAAGATGTCTTTTATGATGTGAATGTACAATTCATTTGAAATTAGCTTCCTAACCTATTGTCAAGGTTATCGAAACCTGTATTTTCCTGTTTGGGAAATCTGCTTTGTCTGAGATTGACACAAAACCTGTCCGACAACATTCCGATGTTATGCCAAAAACAAAATCATGATGGCCGGCATCAACCGCAAATGCAATGTGAACGTTTCACTTTAGTTATGATTTTGAACACAAGGTGGTAGCACCAGCTGGACTCGGAGCGGTGGTCCATCAGCACAAATGTGGTTTCCATTACATTAACAAGTTAGAAACTCAAACTTTCAATCGGGTTATCTAACGTGGATTTCAATGTCTTGACCTGTCTTATCCCCGTGATATGTGTGATTTGCAGGGGTGCAAGCGGAAGTATTGAAAACATACAACATCCACAGCCCAGCAGAATCCAGTTGCGTATACAGCACAACAACAGCTGGATCGTTTCAGAATCCCGACTTTGCTCTTTTGAATTCTATTACCTGGCCCCGGTTGCATGCAACGGGGCATCAGTAATAAAAACGCACACACCAGTTCACGTGCAAATCCAGAAATTATCAGAGGGGGTGCTGAGAAAAAAGATTTAGTTTGCACCAGACAATTAAAGACGCAGCGCTTTATTAAAAATTTATGCTGTCATGATTAAATGTAAGAGCAGCTGAGATTTATATACAAAACGAAATTTGATATTTTTGCCATAAATTATAGACACCAGGGGTATAATTGATATCCTGTCTGCAGAAGATATATTTTTGGCCATGCCTGCTCAGGTACAATTGCGAGCATGTCTGATAGTTTGCTTGAACTAATATTTGTTTTAATGGTCTTGCATTTGTGTCTTTTTGTCCAATGCCACTTCCTATTAGTCATTACCCTATTTCGTATTCCGAACTCTTTACTCTCCATAAGCTAACCTGTCACCGTCTAATCTGTATACATATGGAAGAGCTATTGTCCAAATTGCGCATGTTCTTTTGTAGAATTTTAACCTAGACTGTAAATAAATTAAAGGGTCTTCAGCGGGTAACTGTTTAGAACATGTTTCGGAGCCTATACCGTTACATGTCTCTGAGTAGCAGCTCATTGTGTAAGCTTAATATTCAGCAAAGACAACCCACGTAATAATGAATAAATATGAACGTGGCTAATGATGAATTTGCTAAATACGTGAAGTTTTGCTTATAAATACAGATCATCGTTATGAAAGAATAATACCTGTCAAACAATCCATAATTACTAAATTTGTATTGTACAAGTTCAGGTAAGAACAATTTGACTCACCCCTGAACCAGTATGTAGCCTTTCTAGCTGGATAGTTTATCCTAGTTAAACCACCTGTCAGTGTATAACTGAAGTAGAAACAAACTGGGGCACGATATTCAGTGCCAGTGATTGTAAAATAAACAGTTGCAGCTGGACCACCTGTACAAACCAAAGGAAATCCTAACAAGTGCTGCAACAATGGATATCCTGCACCAGAAGAGTAAAACAAATTCCATGTTGACACCTACTCCTCATTTTGAAAGTCTCCAAACAATTAAGCTCTATTTCACTGCCAATCATGAGTCAATGTTTCAACGTAATGTGTCAGGTTTGTGACATGTGAGAAAATACTGTCAATTTTGACTATTTTTTAAATATTGAGTAAGTGTGCATTTACAGGTGTCAGAAAAGAATGAAAATCATTAGCAATTATGTCCAAAAAAAAGTTATCAAAACAGAATTTTGACTACAGTGGAACCTCATTAATATGGACCTCATTAATCCATATGTCTCATCAATCTGGACACTTCTTCTGGAACAGAATCGTTCGTTTCAAGTAATAGTGATTCAGTAATCCAGATGCTTCATTAATCTGAACAGTTCACTAGGGTGCAAAGGTATTCGGATTAAAGAGGTTCCACTGTGTACTGAAAAGACCAAAGAATATGTTTGTGTGGCAAGATTACCAGGAGGTGTTTCAGAAATTACAGTCATCTTTGACTTTTGCTTCTCTTCTTAGCTTCCCAGAGAAGGATGACATACTTGTCCTTGACATGGATGCTTTAGACAATGCTATGGCTGCAAAACTTTGACAGTTAATATCATATGGATTATTTTTTGAGGAAATAGGAAGTATGCAACGATCGAAAGAAACTTTAGGCTATTGTCAGATTTACCAGACACTACAGGTATTATCTGCGGGGTCAGAACTTTGTGGTTTTTAGCGATCACCACATTCCAGTCCAATCAGCTGAATCATAATTATTTGTGACGAGGATAGTTAATGAATTAAATGAGTTGATTGCCTCTGCATATTCATTTGAGTGAGGTAAAAACATGGATGAAAATCTGACTTCCACTATTTCCAAGCTTTTTCTGACCAAAACGGAACAGCTCTCTATTGTGTTAGAGGGAATAGATAAGTGGAGAGATATAACCATCTTCTTCAAATGGCATGTGCTGTCTAGAAGGCTCTGAAAAGAACTTCGACAAGAATCTAATTCTGTCAGCAGCAAAAATAACAGCTATGCCCTACAGGAGCACAGATTTTGCTGCTAATATTATGATATTTGTCAGGGAAGCATATATTCCATGGATCTAATATTCAGATTAGTGGAGGAAAATATAGATCATGAACCTCCAGCTCACTCGAGACATCTGCTGGATTCACCCTCCTGAACCCATGAAGTCGCCCAACATCTCCAAGTAGCACAGAATAGGCAGTGACAAATCTTTGACTTAACAGTGTCTTGTTTACACATTGGAGACTGCCTGCAAGCCAGGTCAGTCTTGCAAGCTAAATAAAGTATGGAGTCATCCTTATCTGGTAATCAAAGTCCTATCTGCCATTGTCTATAAAATCAAGGGATGCAGGAAGGAAAGTGTAGTTCATCATGATCATTTGAATGCATGTAAAGATCATGTCATTCGTATGTGGGTGAGATGAATGATTCATAATCTTCCAGTTTTGGATAACACTGTAGACCTTATGCTAAAGAAGAAAAATATAAATCCCCAAAACAAATGTTTAAGAGAACATTTTGTTTTGTTTTTTTTTTTGTTTTTTTTTGTTTGTTTGTTTGTTTGTTTGTTTTTTTGTTTTGTTTTTGTTTTTGTTTTTGTTTTTGTTTTTTGTTTTTTGTTTTTTTGCTTGTTTTGTTTTTTGTTTTTGTTTTTTGCAGGAACGAAAGCAGAAGATACAGCCAATGACCAGGATTAGCGTTAACAAGAATTCAATCTCAACCCTCTACTGAGGCTGATGATCATTTGTCAAACCTAACAATAGATTATGTTAATCTGATACCAGTACACAAAATACTTGCGCAATTGAAAATGGTGCAGATACCTGAAGTTGGTCCCAGAACCCTTGTCACCAATACACCAGACCAGAGGGAACCTGAAGTTGTTCAACCTGTAAATCCTGCACCTAGGAGGACCAGAGAAGGCAGAAGGGGTTTTGCCTTCCCATCTGAAGCATTAACTGAAAAAAGAACTGTTCATGTCTGCTGCTTAGTCAGATCTGTTCTTGACTTTTTTTAATGTGACAGGATGTCATCCTGCTATTCATAAGTATAGATTTGTACATAATTCATACATACGTTCCTGTGTTTAATTTGTTCCGATAAATCTTGACTAGATGGCTCTATTAATTTCGCTGGCTATTCTTCAGTCTGTGGGGTAAAAATGAAATGCTTGATGTAAGCTGTCGATCTTGTTCTTCAGAATAATGGATTTGATTCAGTTACCTTGGTTATGTAAATATATGCACTTTCTGGTAAATCTACATGAGGGACAGGTAAGGATGTCCAATGTACATGTACTAATACATTAATCAAGAGTTTGATCTGATTAATGAAGAGCTTTATCTGATCCTGACTTTGATCCTAAAATTAAATTGGTGCACCTTTGACCCTGAACTACTTAGTTCTTGGCCTAATATATGACTCAAAATTGCCAGGAATAAACAATCTGCAATTTGGGCTGCAATACTAACTCTGTTTGCAACATTTTCATTTCATCAAATTAATCTGAGTTTAATCCAATACTTTATCTTTTGAGTTGGATCAAATTATGATTAAGCCATTATCCACAAATGTTAATCATATGCTTTTGTACAATCACTGTGGGGCCAAATGACCAATTTTAGTTTACTTAAGAATACGTTTGGCATATCTTCTGATGTTAACAGTCAATCTTAATGGAAATTGGCTGATAGTGAGAGTCACCATAGATATCTAAAACATGACTTTCATTTGACCTTGAAATGACATTGAACACGAAAATGAAGGTATTAACAAATTTTTATGTCGCGTTTATCCAGATATTTATACATATGCTCAGATTAGCGCTTTATTTGCAAACAATGAAGCCTGAGTATATCATGAAAAAATATTTGCCCTAAAAAACAAAAATTAACTGATCTATAAAAGCTCTGGGTAGAAAAGGTATTTTTCCCAAATGTTGGAAACGTTTCGAAATGCCTTATTACATTATGTCCCCCATTAGATGCAGCTGTAGGAGTAGATGATTTTGAAAAAAAAAAATCATCTGAATTTGTCTAATCTTAGTGAAATAATATCAATTTGAATTTTGAGCCTTGTCTTCGATTTCTCGATTCCAGATGTCTGCCAATACTGGGTTTATGGACTAAAATTTCAAATGGGCCTAATTTGTTTAAAACACAAGATTTTGGATGTTTTTTTTATTTAATTATCTACTGATTAAGCGCAATCTTTGTGTTTCACCTATTTCATAGACAGATGTAAGTCTGGTATGTAAAAACGCAATGAATTATTGCAAAATAGCCCGTGTACATTTTTTTTAAATTTTAGGACCAATTTCGATTTTTTTTTCAAAATCGTCTATGCAAAATTTTACAAAACTCGTTCTCATTACTTTTTCCGTTTGCTTGTTACCAAGGTGTCAAAAAGACGAAAACAGAACAAAGAAGACCTATCCAAATCACTAAAGTGACCTTCAAGGTAATTTCAAATCATCTCAAGGTCACTGAACATGTCCAAAATGTTTCTACTGGTATGATCTATCAACATGCCAAGTTTCATCCGATATACATTTTTCGACCATTAGGTATACAGAATATCACACAAGGATGGCTATTCTTATGCCCACTTTTGGCTTCGTTAGCTGCAGTGTCAAAAGCCATAAAAAGATTGGCTCACATACAAATCAAGCGACCCAGGATTAAGGAACCTGGGATCAAAACAAGTTAACCTTAATTTTGATCCTAAATTTCTTGTCACCTCAAAATTCTTTGTTGAACTGGCTGCTTTTACATACTGTGTGGAAGCCAGAGGAACAGAACCTGATTGATCGCAATAAGGAGAGAAAGGATGTTAGGGAGATCAAGGAGACTGTAGAAGAGAAAAGATGTTATGGAGGTCAAAGAGACTGTGGTAGGGAAAAGATGTTAAGGATGTCAAAGAGACTGTAGGAGAAAACAGACGTAATGGAGGTCAAGGAGACTGTAGGATAGAAAAGATGTTAGGGAGGTGAATGAGACTGTAGGAGGTAAAAGATGTTAAGGAGGCCAAAGAGTTTGTCGGAGAGAACAGATGTTCGGGAGGTGAAGGAGACTGTATGAGGGAAAAGATGTTAAGGAGGCCAAAGAGTTTGTCGGAGAGAACAGATGTTAGGGAGGTGAAGGAGACTGTAGGAGTGGACATTCACACCAGGTGTGCCATATAGTACTTGCATCCCATCATGCCAACACAGACACTTTGCCTAGTTACCTACTTCAATCATCATCTTAAGCATTTTGCAGGTCAGTCAGGGAAGTAGATGGAAGATTGAAAATGTCTGTACAGCTCTCTATTAAGAATAAATGCCGTCCCTGTCCAGTATGTGATGCCAGAATCCCTCATGTGAAACGACATGTTTTCAAAAACCATTTACGATTGTGTGTGTCACCAACGACCTCTTATTAGGAACCTGGGTTAGAGTTTATCCAGGTGACCACGCTCATGGAGCATACCAAAACACATCAAGCGGCGTTGCGATATTTCAGTATTACTGCACGCAAGCATGGGCCTCAATAATGACGGGTTTGCTCATCAGTCTAACTCAGGGCTGTAGCTAGCATTTGAAAGTTGGTCAGGCCAAATTCAGACCGGGGGTGTGGTGGCCGCCTAGGCCCCCACCGGGGTCCAGGGGCGGCTCCCCGGTGGGGGTCCAGGGGGCAGCGCCCCCGGAAGCTCCAGCATTTTTGAGTGTTTGAAGACCCTAGGAAGGGCCATACAAGCAGCAGGAGACACTGACAATATTCCATCTGCAAGAGGTATGCACTTAAGACAAGATTCCATTGTTATATTTATGTATGAGAATTTATGACATCAGCAGCACCAAGTTAACTTATACACCATATATTAAGACACCTTCTTCATGTTATTCATTCCTAAACTACTAATATGTTATATTGCACATCAAAGACACATTCAGCAATCTAAAACTATTAAAGTAAAATGGCAACATTTGGTGAGATGCATTGCATCTGAACAGCACAATGTTTATGTACAAGACACTGCATTGATTTTCAAGACACATTTCTGTCAAGAAACTTAACTATCACATGTTAAAGAATTAGCTACATAAACAGAACGATGTTTATGTACTTGTAAATGACCTGTCATTTAAAGAAACATTCTGCAAGGCATATACACAACTGTCAACACTAATGTCATGACAAGATTCCAGTTTTACATTTATTAAATGAAAACTTTTGACAGAGACAGCACCAAGATAATATGAGATTTCACTTTCATGACAAGAAACATTCTTCATTATTGACAAGATTCAACTATTATGAAAATTAGAATTAAATATTACAAAATATTTATGTACTTGTTATACTTGTGAGTGAACCAGCATTTTAAAGACACATTGTGCATTCATGACAAGATTCAAGTACTAAAATATGTAGCTCAGATGAGTTTTGATTGCAATAGCACCGGGTTAATGTGAAATTTCTCTTACATGACAAGACACATGATTGAAAAGATTCAACTATTGAGAGAATTAATGACACAAATAACACCAACACGCAATCCAAAGTTTGAGGCTGGTGTCGGAGAAGAATGTTTCCCAGAATCGCTTTATCTAAAACTGTATTTCAATGATGGTGATTTTCCGTTTGATGTACCATCACCTGATCTTAGCTGGTGTCATGTGACTGAATATTGAGAAGTATTTTTTTTTTTTTTTTACAAAACAAAAAAAATATTCTGTATTCATGACAAAATTTAAGTGTTCTATGCACTGGAAAACCTTGTTCCTTTGGTTACTTATATGTGCATATATAGTTTTGAGTTAGAGTGGTAACATTACCAGCACCACTGTGACTAGGTTGATTTATATATTGCACGTTGCAACTCAAAAGCTATCTTGTGGAAATGCCACTATTTTGCTGATCAAAGTGCAAGAGGATTACTTGCATAGCGAGAGTGCTGTACGAACATAGAACGACAGGTTCTCAAAGACTGCACTCATTGTATCACAGAAAGATTCTGGTCACTACCTGAAGAAGTTCCAGTAAAGCCACCAGTACAGCCAATGTAACTTATGCCGATTGTTGGAGAAATCATGGAAGAATGTGACAAACAAAGTAACAGAATAGAGAATCAATAATATATTACATATAATAAAACATGCATTTTTTTTATAAGTTAAACACTGAACACCTAAGCAAAATCCTATTATGCGTGTTAATGTCATGTGCTTCAATTAGGTAAATATGTTGCACCTCACTAAACATGCGGTTTTTTTCTTTAATCATGTTTAGTGCCTCCTCGCTTCCACATTAAAAATATATGGTGGTTCCTCAAATTCGTTGTTTAGAAGAACTTTGTCTGCAGCAAAACACAAAAACTTAGCACTGAATTCCTTTTTTTTTTCTTGTTTAAGCTTTTTGTCTTTGAACACTTGATACACAACTATATTAATATAGCCGTGTAGTGATCTGTTTTACACACTACTATTCTGATGTGTTTGGACAACAAAAAATCTTTTCCTTTCTCCCCTTTTAGACATCACAGTATCCCAAGACAGGAGTTCTGCCAAACTTGTTTGATAAATACTTCATTTGCTATGTTGTGCTGTGGGCTGTGTTGTCCACCTCATAGTTATAGTGGAGTTACAGCTTTTTTATGATGTTCCAGATTCATAAATATCACGAAAACGATGAAGGCCCACTTGCCTACTTTCCTTTGCTGTTAACTCAGCTGACTAACAAGTCAAGAGAACAAAAAAGCAGCTCTGCCATGTCCATTTTTATCTATGACGCAAGAGATAAATTTTGGGTTTATGGGGTTAAGTCTGTGTGTTTTGAAAAAAAAAATGACTTGAGACATCATTGCATGTGTGATTTAGTTCATTAAATTAGATATGTAGCTTCTTGGGACTGCTTTTTGCTTAGATTGATTCGATCTACAGTCATCACTTTTTATTCAAAGAATAGAGAGAAAACACACACATGAATAATTATTCCAAAAGGCTACAATCAAAACGAACCTTTATGAATATCCGAGAATTTGGCGCTTAAAGAGTATATCCAAAGGAAGCCATTGTTGTAGCGATTTCTTGTTGTAACGATGTTAGTGTCCAGACACTTTATGTGATTTGAGATGGAAATAAACAATGTTTAAGTTTGAAGGCAAAACTTACCGTCGCTGTGGCTGGTGCTCTGAAAAGTTTCGGTTTTGCAATCCCCCGAGCTCACGTGACCCTGTGACGTAAGTGTGTGTTATTTTGAAGTTGGACCGTGAGAGTGACAGGCAGACAAGCGAGCGTTTGAGTGGTACTTCTGATGGGAACCACATCTATAGAGATGTTGTGTTACCGGACTTTAAGAGGACAAAAGAGGAGAGGATGGTGGTGACACGAGTCGGCGGTCTCAGCCAAAGGCCTCCCCTGCTGGATCTCCTCAGCCAGGACGTCGAACAGTCACGTGTAGATAATATAACAATAATGTTATCTTTTCGGGCATAATGCCCAAAATATAACATTATTACTATCATCAATAGTTAAGCAAAACAACAAATAAACATTGAAATGTTTTATTTCATAAAACAGAATATCATATCTTCAAAATAGGCCTCTTAGCCCAAGACTTATAACAGTCTGAAAAGAGTGTGTCGCTGCGGGTGCCTGTTGAATTAAGGCAATTGTATGTTGACAGTGCAATTTGTGAAACTGGCATTGCTTAGGAGATTTTGCATTGCACACTGTGTGCGGGAGTGGGTACAGATACTGGGCATGGTATTCACGTAATCATCTGGTAATTCGGCACAAGTTTTGGGCACAGTCACGTAAAATACAGTTCCGGGTGGAGCTGACTTGGGGGATAGTAACAGTGCCATCCGGGGCCATGGTAACATCCACAACAGTATGTCCATCTTGGGACTGTATATGCCTAACAGGCACACAATACAGCATTGTCATCAATCGATGCACTGTGGTTTGCGAGATTCGCATCAGAACTTACAGAAGTATGTTCGTCATTTGGAGTTTCACTTTTAGAAAGATCCATATGAGTGTACGATTCTGAACCACACCCACTGCTGGCACTGGTAACTGTTGCTGTAGCTGTAGGCCTATGTGAGGAACTAGGCCTACTACTTGAAGTACATGTAGACTTAGGGCCATGAGGGGCTGCACCAAGTATATAAGAACACTCCCTCTTCTGCTCAGTCGACAAATCATCAATGTAGTGGCCAAGGCTAGATGTATTCTTGTGTTTAGTTATTGAGATTATACTTTGCGTTGACACCCGTGCATGGTAGGGATTACTGATTGTGGAAGCTCTCACGCTGTGACATGTATAAATCTTTGACAACCCTGCTTTTTCGGAAATGCGTTGCATCATTCTGCTAAGCAAATTTTTCCCAATGGGTTCGTTTTTATACCAATGTCCGTCACATAAATATGCCCGCAGTGGATGCTGAAACAGTCTGTCACACTCAGGGTGAAGTTTAGAAACATAAAACTGAAGAAACATTTCTGCTCCATGGCCATACATGCGTGGTTCAGTATAATCAAGGTCTTTTTGTTTGTGGCCGCCTTGGTAGTTTTTGGTCACTTCAGTAGTATTCATGGTTACATAATTGTTCCCTTCAGAGTCACATTCAACAATGAAAGTGTTTTTTGTCATCATGGCCCAACCTTCTCTGCCCCATCGCCCGAAGAAATAGCACAGGTAAAACCAGACCGCTTCCACCAGAATATTAGGGTTGGCATCCCATTTTGCAAAATTTGTCTATCTCCCGCTTTTTTACCTGTTTCCTCCATTATAATATAATAGGACTCCCGCTTTTTGTAACATTTTTCAGCTTGAGCACCCGCTTTATATGTTGGGCAACTTGGCACCTCTGGACAATATCTAGTAGGTAATGTTATCCTAACTATTAATGATATGGAATAATGACACTGGTGAACAGAACATTCGCCTTGGAAGTTCGGGCAATATTCATGTTCACATTCACATTTGGATTGCCGGATACAAATTATTGATTGCAAAGTGCCAAATTTGTTGGACCAAGATAGTTATGTTAACACAAAGAAATTATTACAAATGGAAGATTTTTGAATCAAAACACTTAATTCAGCTTTTCCTTTAAGACTCAATGACAGAATTTTAGGCTTCGGTGTTGTTAAGAATTTGGACTTTGCAACTTTTGATAGCAGTCACTTCCCTTTATAATAATCAGGCTGGTATTCGAATTCGAATTCGAAGAAGAAGAAGAAGAAGCAGAAGCAGAAGCAGAAGCAGAAGCAAAAGCAGAAGCAGAAGCAGAAGAAGAAGAAGAAGAAGAAGAAGAAGGAGAAGGAGAAGGAGAAGGAGAAGGAGAAGAAGAAGAAGATTATTAGGTAATTTAGTTACGTTGATACGAAAGACCTTGTCCAAAATTTACTACAGGCTTTCTCCAATGGCATTGAGCAATTACATATACTACTTATTCAGAACACAAATTTCCGCAAAATTTCTGTGCAATCATGTAGGCTTACACAACTTTTCGGAAACCAGAATCTAATAAGAGTAAATTGGATCAAATGTTTTGCACAATTCCTTTCAAACACAAAATTATTGATTCACTGAACACTCAGTCCCTTTTAAATTGAAATTTGTTCGCAACATGATTCCCAAGGAATGCAAAACAAAAGATCCCCCCCCCCCCCTTCCATTATTTTCTTTAAATATGGCAAAAATATGGCACGGCTTAAGGTTGAAGATCTTACCCCAGCACTTTGGATAACCTCTAATCACTTTTTAATATTTTTGGGCAGTTTGATACTTAAACTACCTGCTCACAAAAAGTCAGATTTGCGAACATAAAATTTATATGAAAAAAATTGAGTTCAAAACATTTGTTTACTCTGAACATTTTGCGCAGTGCTGACCACATGGGGTTTGTGTGCATGGACATGATAATGAACCATGTCATTGTTTGCACAGTCATTAGTCCATGAGCGCTGGAAACCAGGTGAGCCACTTACAAGGGTCACTCATAGATACGGGAAACAGTTAGCAATGGAGAAAAGAATGGGCTAGTTCAGACATATCACTACCATTGTTCTGACTACTTTGAAATTCTCTATTGCTATAAAAACAAATTAGCACCATCCACTTTATGGGCCCCAAATATGGATAGCCACATGGAAATCCACACCTGAAGAAGCCAAGTGAGGTTAAACTTGATGTGCTCAACTTAAAAACTCCAGTTTTAAGCCACAAATGAAATTTTTCGAATGACAACATCACAGAAGTAAAGCTACAAGTTTATTTCACACGATTACAAAAACACGGGATAGAAGAAGTGAGTATGTGTCACATTACAACCATAAGTGCATAAGAATTGGCAGCATTTTCTTTCAACGAGATTTTCTCGGAACTGTTTTTGCGCAATCTAAACAATATGTATCTCACGTCAGAAACAAACGAATTACCCTATCACATTAAAGTCAAGGGACATTAAAAGACAAATATCATATCCAGAAGCGGTTCCAAGGAGTTCCTTTTCTTTCATTCCCTTCTGTGACTTTTGGATCAATTTCTAGAAAGAAAATTGAACAACCTGTTAAGACCAAATTTAAAATTTCATAACTTTTTATTTACGCTATTTCAGGACTCACCATTGGATTCGAACCTAGACATATATATTTACATATCTTTCTAAAATGTCCTCTCTATGTTATACCCAGAAGATCTCAACTAGGAACGGCTTGTTGTATCATGGCTCCTTGAGTAAACCCTAGCTTGATGTGCATCTAGTCAGTGACATACTCTTGTGTTCTCTCGTGTATGGAACTAAGGAACCCCCTGTCGGCCTTATAGTGAACTCTTCGACACCGTCCATAAATTCATAACTGGTGCCAGGTGTTTTGTGTTCTGATTGAATGTAAATTTTGCTAAAACCTTTTTTGATTTTGGTACATATGAACTGTTTATTATTGATTGCATTGTATATATTACTGTGTGTTTCTCTGTCTGGAGAGTCTGTGATTAAGTATTTTATGTACTAGTAGGTCATCCACTTTAAATAGATACGTTTAAATTATATATATATATATATATATATATATATATATATATATATATATATATATATATATAATTTGTCTGACTTCAATTTAAAAAAAAAAATGTGTGACTTATGCACGAAGAATTTGATAACCCTGCCAAGTCAGACAGAATGCAATAAAATTTCGAAAAACTTCCAATCCCGTAAGAAAAACTATGGATGTGCAGTTATGAGAAAATATAAAGGTTTACTATATTTGCGCAAAAAATTAAATGAATAATATTGACCCAAAGGTGCCAGTATCACTGCGCACTGATTACAGATGTTCCACCTCAAACTCCAACAGCGCTAAACCTAGATTTTTTTTTTTTTTTTTTTTTTGAAATTGGTCAAATATTATGCCAAATAAGGACACTTTAAATTCATGCCCTGAGGGATTATGTAATGAGTACGGTCAAGGTCAGAGGTCAGATCCAGATGTTCCAATACCTGAATGAGCCAACTATTTGTCACTAGTCACAGGCAACGGAAACAATATTTCCTATGCTGTGGCACCCTAACGCGACATATTTTTTTTGGTTTTTTTTGGGGGGGGGGGTTGTCTCTAATGCTATTGTTTAAAAATAAAAGCTCATTTCTTGGAATATATACCAGTCATACTATTAGGTGGTTTAAAAGGAGCTATTCAACATATTCAAGCCCACTTGCCACACAAAAAGAGACAATGGGGTGCTCAGAATGACTTTAAATAGTGTGAAAATGGAGGTTGTCAGCAGTACAAATACTACACCCAACAACCGACACCTGTACGCCAGCCTGAGTTGTCATTCTGAGTTGCTATTCTAAGGTCAGTCCACAGATTTGTGCTTAAGAGGGCATCAATTGAAGCATGACCAAAACAGAAATTTACTTTGTGTCATTTTTGAAAATAAACAAAACTTGAAATGTTTGAACATCTTCAAACCCAATACAGTAAGAGGTGCCACTGAATGTTCAATTGGTTACAGACACAACCAATGATGAGTGAATAATAGCTGCATAAATTTAATTTATTCAAGTTTGAAAGACACACAAAGATTTGTTGTGAAGCATTTTTCTTGTAGTTGACACATTTAGTTGTGCAAATCTTTCAAAGGAAAGAGTCGACATTGGTATGGTATCGCTTTACAGACATGGGATAATCTGCTGGTGACCTGGCGTGGATGGGAATGAAGGTTAGCTGATCGTACTACACACAGCAACTCTACACGCTCAAACATATGACCCGAATATCCTTGGTGTCAATGCTTTTACACATCTTGGAAAAAAAGGTGCCTATGAACGTATGATACTAAGTCTTTACATGGGAAACGCTTCGGTTGAAGTCTTAACTATCATCAAAACGCAGGCTGAATTTACCGGTCTACATTTAAAAAATTTAATATAAAACTAGAAAAGAAGATTTGCCTCAAAGAAAATCTGTGTGCCTTCAAAAGTTGTAAATATTAAATGCCACAACTTTTGTGCATCACATTTCACTAAGCTAATGGCTGGACAAAAATTTCAGAGTCCAAATGACCTCAACCTTTGACCATCACAGGTCACTCGCAAATTGCAAAAAAATACACGGTGTTACAATACCCGCAATTTAATCCCAGCATGAAGCAAATCAGATGGAAATCAACCAAGTTATGGCAAGATGAAACTTTCAAAAGGCCAAATGACCTTGACCTTTGCCATTTAGAGATTACATCTTCTTACAAAAATGAGCACTGTTGCAATAGCTGCAATTTGAGTCCAACATGATTAATTAGAATTGGATGGAAATTAGCCGAGCTATCGCTGGATGAAACTTTCAAAGATCCAAATGACGTTAACCTTTGACCTTTAGAGGTCACAAGCACACAAAAATGAGCACTGTTGCAATAGCTATAATTTGGTTCCAACATGATTTATTAGAATTGGATGGAAATTAGCCGAGTTATCGCTGGATGAAACTTTCAAAGGTCCAAATGACGTTAACCTTTGACCTTTAGAGGTCGCAAGCACACAAAAATGTGCAATGTTACAATAGCTACAATTTGAGCCCATCATGATTAAAATGGGATAAAAATTGACCAAGTTATGGCTAGCAGAAAGCCACCAGGAAAAGTGGCCTTTGACCGTGAAATGACCTTTGACCTTGAGATGACCTCTACCTAAAGTGAACCTCGACCTTTAAAATGACATTTTGACCTAAAATAGGCCTATGACCTTTACATGACCTTGACATTTGAGATGACCTTTCCCTTTCTAAGACCGCATGCCTATACACTCGGACCACATCTACTATAGTATGTAAGAAATTGAAGATTTTAAAGTTTATTAACCCTCTTTGGCATAATTTTTGAAAGCATTACCTCTCATTATAAACAGGCAAGACTTCTACTATAAAAGTATAATTGTGCCAAGTTTGGAGTTTCTACATATAAAACTTTTCAAACAAAATGTTGCACAAATTTGCCCGTAAAGAAAGAAAGAAAGAATTCCTAGAAAAACGATATATATGTCTGTGTTGGCAAACAGACATAATTCTGCCTGTATATTTCTTGCATTTTTAGGCATTTTCGGCATCATCAGAGCCATTCTCAGTCAATGAGAATAATCACTCGGCAGCTCAAATAGCATATTAAATGAAAAAAAAATAACGTTACTCTTTAATAGTGAGAGACATTTTATTAGTAGCAGAGCGGTAGATTCGACACCTCTGATAATATGTAATATAAGTATATATATATATATATATATATATATATATATATATATATATATATATATATATATATATATGTGTGTGTGTGTATATATATATATGTGTGTGTGTGTGTGTGTGTATCTGTCTGTGTATGTGTGTGTGTATTGTGTGACCACAAAACGACCAGGTCTTAAACCAGCGACCTTCGGCACCAATCACCAGGCCGAAAATGGGAACGGTACATGTCAATTGTACCAAACTGATGCTGTTGACATCTGACCCTTACAAAAACGAAATGCTGGGATTATGCTGGATATTGCTGGGCGTGGTGGAAAATGCTGGAGAAAACATCTGTCATAATCCAGCATTTTCTGCCAAGCACCCAGCAATATCTAGCATTTTTCCAGCCAGTTCCAACAAAACTTCGCTGGATTCTGTCGGGATTCAACCAAATCCCGACAAAATCCAGCAAAAATGTGGGTTTCGGTGAGTTTTGGTTGATTCAGGTGGGGTTTCGTGAGTTTTGGTGGTTTCCGGTGGGGTATGGCGAGTTTTGGTGGGTTCAGGTGGGGTTTGGTGTTTAGTCTGACCCCATAAAAGGCATGATTTCATCATTTACGTTTTACATTGTACATCACATCCATCGTGACTGTACCTCTACCATACTGAGTTGCATTGGTTCATGTCAATAAAAATGTTCATACTGTTTATTAATCCAGTAACGTTAAGACATGAAAGTTCATGAGCTAACAGTGTACTCACAAGCCATTTCCATTATGATAGTCTTGTGAATTAACCCCGGCCATTGCAGTGTTTGCACATCCACCTCTTCCCCAATATTTTGCTCCCATATAAGGCTGGTGATGTTTGTGTGGGTTTAACCACTGGCAATGTTTGATCCAACCACAAGGGAAAGACCACTAGATATTTCAATTTGTTGCCTTGCGCCATGCATTCTTGAATTCCGCAGTCGTTCAACACAGCACAACAGAACGCAGTCTTCACAATCCGCAAATTCAATTAAACGAAGTTTCCCGCCTTGCAAACCTTTGAGAACGAGGCTAACCAATGATCGAATATTTTGTATCTTCATTCAATATTTTTATAGGTATAAGTCGAATGAATTTTCCAAAAATCTGGCACAATTAATTAAAGATCCAGTTATAAGATATATACATAAGATTGCATACCAAAATAAAACTTTTGGGGCTAATTAATAATGCTGAAACATCGAGATTATAATTGGAACTTGAGCGAGGGTAGACGCACTTGTTCCTCCTTTATCGCCCATGCTGCCTTCCTTCCACAGAAATCTTGACCATTGAATATCTTACCAAGATCGAGATCTATTTTAATTGTAATCTAGTAGGTCCAGCAAACAAAAAACAAAAAAAAAAAAAAAACGTAATCATTTGCCGGGTTGAGAAACGTGAAAAATCTAGCAAAATCACACTGTGATAACACTTAAGAATTTGCTGGACTATAAATTGTGCCAGTAAATTTCAGCAAACTCTTAACAACCAAAATCCAGTATGCCTATTAAAAACTAGGCAGTTACAAAATTAACACTGTGCCGGATTCAGATGGGCTGTCAAAGACCCAAGATTCAAATTTTTTTAAGTTCTGTACCCTGGGGACTACTCCAGCAAAATCCAGCATCTTTAACAAAATCTAACATTCTAAAATTTTACAAGTTCTTTTCCCAGCGAAACCAAGCATGGTACCAGCGATATCCAGCATCCGAAGCAAAAATAGAAAACCCTGAAAAGACTAAGTTCTCTTTCCAGGAAAATCCAGCCTGTTTCCAGCAATACCCAACATTCCCAGCAACAATGAGAATACCCTGAAAAAAAACTAAGTTCTTTTTCTACCAAAACCCAGCATGTTTCCACCAGTATCCAGCATTGGCAGCAAAAACCAGAAAATCGAGAAGAAATTGAGTCCTTTTTCCAGAAAAATGCAATGTGGTTCCAGCACTTCTCAGCATGTCCAGCAAATACCAGCAAAATCCAGCATGATCCCAAAATTTTGATTTTGTAAGGGGAGAATTAGCTGATTTCTATTCAGCATTTTCTACATGTACTTTGTATCAATGAAAACTCATTAAAAGGTGAGAAACGACTTCCTATCTCTCTAATCTAGTACCCCCCCCCCCCCCCCCGTTGGTCGTGTTCCACGACATTCAACGTGAGTGTCCCCTAACCCTGCTAGTTGTAGAACATCGCGGTTGGTTACCTCTTTTCTCAAAGATGCTAACAAGCGGTGGAATAACTTCCCTCCAGACATCAGAAGTTCGCTTTCCCTACAAGTATTTAAAATTTTTGAGTTGTTTTATATAATAAATGTGGAACCATATCAGAAAATACAAACTTTTTTCCCAACTGGATAAGCAGATATCAGTTTTTTTCTTAGATATGTAAATGAGGGGTTGTGATGTCACCTGGACTAACTGATACAGCTAATGCAATGACAGCGGAGTGAAACTCTGACAAAAACATGGAAACCTCACCAATTACACATATTCCACTTTTAGTATGGATGAAGCAGTGTGTATAGATATAATCATATTTACTAAAATGGAACATTTTTTCTCATTTTATGAGGATTAATAAGGAAAGAAAAATGCAGAAATGAATACAAACACCTCCTGTGGCTGTGTGTTCAATTACTGAAGCAGACGTCAACTAATATACCACACTGATCAAAGAGGGTGCTTAACAGAGTATACAAATCATTATGATATGCCTGCTAATGTTGTGTTTCTCAGCTTGGTGCCCCCTCAAGGCTTGTGTATTATATATGGAGGGTAGTCCAGGTGACATTGCACATAAGAACACGAGAAAAAAATGTCGAAAATTTGTCAAATGACCATTAATGACTAAAAAGTTAAACTTATCACTGCTGTTCCCCTTTAACTTTGACCTTTACAAAGTTAATATCCTTCCTGACCCACCTTGTGCCTATTATTACCCAACTGAAGATCTCTTTTATTATGATAGTAGACTTGCTAGGAGTGTCCACCGCATTTTATAGTGCAACGGTCCCACTTGCAACATGTGTTCCTTGGAGGCAAAATGAATTAGAAAATAACACTTTGTCCCTATGCTCAGACTTAACCAATTAGCATACTTTATGCTAATTAGCACCTTAAAGAAAGAATTATATAAATTGCTAACAAGAGTACAGAAGACACACGTGAGTAGCACCAACTGGGTAATTTGAGGGTCTGGAATCCATTTCGGGGACTATTTTGAAAATTGGAGGGCCATTTTGATCTCCAAAACCAGGATGGCCATTGTGCCTTTCTTTTATTCAGGTATCATGCACCACTAATAGTAAAATACTTTATTGCTTTCACAACAATTCAAAAAGTTGCCCGAGTCTAATGTTAATTTTGTTGCTCAGAATCCACTGCTTTAGACATGTATAAGCTAGCAACATATATTACAAATTTTGTACAAATTTGGGGGTTGGGGGACCCAGTTATTTAATTGCATTGCTGATAAAAATTGTTCATGGTACAAGGCAAACGAAAATCTGCACTTTACTCCTGCAGGATGGCATGGAGCTCCTGGGATGCATGATTTCCTTAAAACATATTTCTTGTGCTGCGTACACACTAGGGGTAACTTTGTGGGTTTAAAAGTCAGAGAAAAGTTAGATTAAATAAATTCATGAACCCTGATCACATGTTACACAACTGGATTCACATTGTACATGAGACATGAACCAGCTGATATAACACCATATTAAACATAAATCAGTAACAAACAAAGTTTATATTTCCTTGAATGCACTGAAAAATGCTGAAATCAAAATTGGCACAGGCATTGTATGGTGATTTGGATTGGGGCATGTATTTCATGATAAAGTTGAGATCAACTATATCCTTTTTATATTACATCACAGTCAGATTATGGCAATTCGTCACAAATGGCTTCCTTTTCAAAATGCCTAAAATAGTATTTATAAATACTCCCGATGTGTGGTACTTGTTTGATTTAAAGTAAGGTATCACATTTTGAAACATGCAGAGACATCTCGTTGAAAAAAAAACATGTTAAGAGTATTTAACGGTGTTAAGCACACATTCTATGACGCACGTTCAGGTTGAGGTATGGCTCTCTAACTGCATGTTGTGGCCGTGATTAAATCATGTTTATTGCTTTACTTGGTGTGAGCATCCACCCTTAGACCCCACACAGTTATACAAGGCGGCCCACTTAGGCAACGTCTACGTGGGGGTTTACATTCACTTACATATATATATATATATATATATATATATATATATATATATATATATATATATATATATATATATGTGTGTGTGTGTGTGTGTGTGTGTGTGTGTGTGTTACCTCAGCAATGGGGGTTCGATTTATTTATAATATATAAGACTTCGCTTAACGGCGGACTTGAAGGGACCAAACTATGGTCACCTTAAGTCTGGTTATCTTTAAAACTGTTTATATCTAGTCGTATATGGCCAACGTATTGCTGAAAAAATATGCTGTCAGCAACACTGCTGAATCTCTGCTGGGACATATGGCATCTGGTGCAGTACAATATAGTAAAGTTGTCCTTAACAATTATGAGGAAAACAGATTAAAGCATGGTTTGGTGTTGATACGAAGAATAAAACAACTCGCACTGGGTACCATATAACAGAACTCTTTCGTTTTGCTCACTTGTTCTGCATATATGGCACACAGTGCTCGTTGAAGTTATGTATATAGACAACATACCATGCCGTATATATATATATATATATATATATATATATATATATGTATTCACTTATTTTTATTTTGCTCAAACTGTTCTGGCAAGGAAGCGTGCTTGTTAAGAAAAGCGAGCTCAACAACTAACCGTGCCACCCGGAAAACAATATTTGAAAGTGCTTTCGGAGAAAGATGAAACAATGGCAATGTCTCTGAGGTTTTTTTAAAAATTTATTTGTTTGTAAATTTATTTATTTATTTATTTATTTATTTATTTATTTATTTATTTATTTATCTATTTATTCATTTATTTATTTATTTATTTATTTATTCATTTATTTATTTATGAGGTTTTTTTTAGCGGGGAATTTAAAATGGGAAATTTGGAAAAAAAGTGACCCTTATCCCCACATTATAAACATTTGGGGTTATGAGAAGATTTAAAAAAAAATTTCTGATATTGATGATGAGTAATTCATATTGCTTATGACCAGCATTGACTTCTAACCCAGCATTTTAAGGCAAACCCTACTTTGGTGATCAGTTTTTGATGTAGTCCTTGGTGTCTGTTCACGTATGTGGTAATTTATCAGGTGCACAATTGTGAAAAGAGAAAGGACACTCTTTGGACATGTCATTTTTGGTAGGCGCCCTGGGAGTAAATCTTCTGTGTTATTCCATAAAGCTAGGACAAAATAAAGGGGAAACTAAAATGGATGCAGTTATTGGTCTTGGCTTAAAGCAGCCTGTTATCAGCATGTTGACCCAGGTCAATGACACCATTACTTCGCACAACATTCATATAGGGCAAATGGCAGTTCCCAGCTTTGTTTTGTATAAATGATGGTCACATGGTAATCAGTGTCATTATAGCAGATTTTACCTGTTAAACGTTATATAGTGTACACTACCCAAACGTCTGCTGCTGCCTCATGGCACTAATTTCACATGAGACCATTGAATCCTCATTTTTCGGGACATCACTTTTCACGCTCCTGACATTTGAGATTATCATTCATAATGTGATCAAATGAATGCAGCTTACCCATATTCAATCTTAATTTATGCTCTACATGCTCGTGTGCAATGTTTTATTATTTAAAATAGATGGCAGCACCTACTGGTGCTGCCATCTATTTTAAATACATAAGTTCACATTTCACCTTCGTTTTGACAATGTAATAAGCCATAAAGCTACAGAAACAACCGGGGGGGGGGGGGGAGATTTAGAAAACCTACCATCTGGTAAAATTGCCCCTTGCTTTTGTGCAGCCAGAATATTTCTGGATACGCCAGGACCTAACTGAATTTGCTTTATTGCTGGCAATGTTGGAGTAATGTTTTTTGTTTTTGTTTTTGTTTTTTTTTTGTTTTTGTTTTTATTTTGTTCTTTTTTGTTTGTTTGTTTTTTTTTGGATAGTTTTTGCTTATTTTTTCATGTT
This sequence comes from Hermodice carunculata, assembly GCA_964020975.1. Classification (NCBI taxonomy): domain Eukaryota; kingdom Metazoa; phylum Annelida; class Polychaeta; order Eunicida; family Amphinomidae; genus Hermodice; species Hermodice carunculata. The sequence continues at coordinate 68,008,465 of OZ026625.1, forward strand.
TGATGGTAAAGATTGTTCCCTCCATACCAGTGGTTGGAGAAAAAGTTTTAATAAGGGTGAATGGTTCAAAACACATGATGAATAGACAGACAGCTAGGACAAATTCTCAGAAAAAACTGCAGAATTCGCTCAAAGCAAAGGTTCTGGTTGCCAAAATGAGCCAACTACAAACTTTGCACCAGTGCATATGGCACACCAGAATGTAACTTTCTTGGGCTATACCTACTACGTATTAGTTCCCCTTCTTTTTGCGCCAGCTTCCATGTAAAATCTGCTTAGTAAATTGCCCAAATCTGGTACCGTCGGCTTTTTTGAAATCCTCACTCTGCTATATATATATATATTTTTTAGAAATGCTGTAAGCGTAGGTGGAGCTGACTAATTTGCTTTTATGGTATTTTTATGTATTGTTCTCTGCCCTTTCTCTTCCCACTTTTCGTCAGTAAGATGTGCAAAGTGTTTTGTGGGGTCGGCTGCCGCCAAGACCATTTGTGGCGGTTGGGCTGCAGGGACAAACGCAGTTGCAACATAAGTACACACGTATATACAAATGCATGTGTTGCATTTAAGGACCTATAATCAATGCCGTAAACTTAATGTACCCAGGCAAACCCCCCCCCCCAAAAAAAAAAAAATCCAGTAATGTATTTTATTGCAAACTGAAACAATTTTGTTCTTTCCACTGAATAAAGTGAAATATTTGCTCTGTAACCTCGATGCCTGTTCGAAATAGGACTCGATGCATGCTTTGATTATCCTGAACTTGTGCAGAAACGACATTTATTTTCATCCGATGGCGCTACCTGCCGAGAATCCATGCAAAACGATACACTTTTTCTGTGACACAGTTGAGAAGTATAATGTGTCCGAGATCACGCTCACAAAGTAAAACTGACTATAAGCATTCACATATACTATGAAAGAAGCTGGCGTGCCAATTTCATTTGCACCTCACCAGGCCACTGCGGGACCTGGCTCGTTCGTGCCTTGCAGACATGCCCTGGGCATGCGCCGTGACGTTTGTCAGCTCGTGTAATGTTATATGAAACGAATTTTGCTTGGTACCAGCACTGGTCTTTTGCGACGTGTTCTGATTTTACCAAAATGGCAAGCAACAAAAGTCTATAGATATTCTAACGTGAGTTCAAACCGAAAGACAGTGCAATATTCTTAGATTTCGTCTTTATTGAAATGTGAGCAACTGATTAATTCTTTATGTAATGTGTGTGTGTGTGTGGGGGGGGGGGGAACTATTCAAGTGCTAAACTGCCGTAAAAAAGCCAGTATTTCGAAAAAGTTGTTTTCTGCTGGTACAGTTTCTTGACGCTGGCACCACTATGTGCCTGTGAGTCATGTTTTTCACAACTTCTTGTCCCTATACAGTGAGAGCGGCCTTCACCTGCTTATATGTTGTTCTGTAGCCTGGGGACCCATCCTTTTACAAATAACACTTGTTTACGATATCTGCCATGAATTTGCTGTTGTTGTTGCCACTCCACTACATTCCCCGCCATTCTGCTTGTCACCGGAGGTGCGAATACACAGATCGAGACGTCTGTCAGCTGATAAGAGAACTAAATTCTTGACGCGGTTTACAGCGCGGTGTGATGAGGAATCACGCTGTCGTCCGTGGTCCAGGTACACGGTTAACGCTGTATCGGCAGTTTTATGTACAAGAAGGATGTAATAGGATATATGTATTGCGTAACACGCGTATGAGACAATCAGAAGACAAGACATTCACCAAAGATTGTATGATTGTTTATAATCCCACAAAGGCTTATCCATGGTTATTGGGCATAACAGGACTGTGTTTTGAAGAGATGCTGAGAAGGCTTTTATGATAAGAGGCCAATATGCTCATGCATTTTGTGTTCACTTTGTCCAATATCAGACATCTGGTCTTTCACTGGGTAAAACCCTTCAAACACTAGATTGGTCTTGCCAATTAAAATAACGTCATAGAAACTGTTAGGTCCAAGCCGCGAAAACACCGTGGCTGCCCGTCCGCCCTTCATGTACACGTGCTTTTGGGGCGGTGGACATATCGTGGATTTATGCAATTCTTGGTCCCACTCTTCACGGGACACCAGACCCAAAATAACCGCCAATGTACCGGTTCCACATGATTGCTTCTCTCGGTTCAGAGTTTTGTCATAAAATCTCGCATGGATACGTCCATTTGAGTCAATTTCAACAAAATCTACTCCAAGTTCTGTTTCGGAATATGTGTGAGCCACCTTTCTGCCCTCTTCCAGCACATTGCAGTTTTCTAAATCATGCACAAAACGAATATGGTGAGGCGATCCCGGACTTGCAAAATAGTTATCAGAGTCGATTTGGGTAGTTTCTACACCGTCTTTGATTTTGATGTGAATGACATTGTTAATTTCATCAAACACTCCCAAGTATTGACTACCACACGAGATGAAGATTGCCTCGTTGTATATCAAAAGATTTAACTTTTTGGCCACGTGCACAGCACAGCAGGCCCCGTTACCCGAAAACGTTTGAAATTTTCCGTGTGGACCGTAGCAAACCAGCTCAAATGTTTTTCCTGGGCGTGCCTTCAACTCTATGAGTGAGTCTGCCCCGATACCATATCTGCGGTCTAACATACGTCCCACGATTGCACTGTCCGATACATATTGATCCCAATGGCCGTCCATATTGTTTATTATGATGTAGTCATTTCCAGAAATTACATACTTGTAAAATTTCACTTCAGGCAGAAGCGGTAAAGCAGGAACAGTATTTTGTGGTTTGAGAGCAGATCCCCGTCTTCTCAGAAAGATGGGCATGTTTTGTTGTTGGTCCCCTGTTGCGAGTACGAAGCGCTCAGCCTGTCCAGGCTGTGACCCAAGACTAAAATAAAATGTATTTAATGAGCATGTCATTATACCTGCAATATGTACTTTGTCCTCTTTCCCTGATTACAAGTGTCATGATGTCAAATCGCTCGGACAGCTTGCTGACAGAATAACTTTCTCCCAGATCCTCTTCTCAATTGATTGGACAAAAATCGCCCTTAGAAGAGTAATATGTTAACGAATGTGCACGTCACACCACTTTTAATTAGGCCAGATGACAATCATGTCCGATTTTCTTGGGGAAGGGGGGGGGTTGAGAGTTGATATTCTCACTTGAAATCTGGGTCAGTGCCAGGGGTTTTGTTTTTGTTTTTATTTTTGTTCGTGGCAGAGGCCGAAAACAATTACTGTGGGTCAATCTGTGGGCCGCGCCATTTTTCATGCAAATAAGCATAGCTTCATCCATAAAACGTACACAGAAGACAACAATTTGCGTCCAATTCCATCCAATACCGTGTTATATTCACCGAATGACACAAGGTGTGACATATGTAACACATTAATGTACCTGGTAAATGGGCTTAGTACAAACATGTACATGCAACAGTATTTATTTTTATGGATGAGTGGGGCCCTTTGGCAGCTGCTTCTGTGCCCTGGTTCCCTGGCTACCCTACCACTCACGACGCAGCGCTTCGATCGCTGCTGCGAGAATGGCACGTGTGGAGAGGTGAGGCAGAGCCAGGACCAGCCTACTGCCTGTGCTAGGAAATTGCTAAATTTCAGAAAGATCCCAAAACTGAACGGAAGAGCGGAAAACAACGGAAAACACATTGTCAGGCACGTTTTCAGATTATAAAACCAAAAGGTGTCACAAGCAACGTTGATAATTGAGCATCATCATATGTGGGACCTCTGGCCAATGATTAGCAACTTACTGTGTTAAACTGTACACAGAAGTGGAGTAATTCACGTACCTGTCCTGATATATGTATGTCCTGATATGTTGGTAGAAAATCTGGATCACCACTTTAATTTTGTAACTTTGACTGATTTTTCGTGGCCACTCATTCAGAACCCGTGATGGAATGCCACTTCCCCAATCTTCAGAACATGCCCACCTTAACCTTCACCAAAATTTCCTTTTAAAGAAACATTTGTTACTCTAACCTGTGAATACAGCGATCACTTCAATTGTACGTCTCTCGGTTTATTAGTCTTTTCGGAGTAAATGTTACTGATCGATTATTACATTTTTGCTGTTCCCTTTGTGGTTTGTGTGTGGGTGGGTGTGAGTGTGGGGGTGGCTGGATGGGTGGGTGGGGTAGAGGTGGGGTGTATGGGTAGCACACCCACCTCCCAGCATGGAATACCAGCTTTTTTACTTCCTGTCATGCGCGATAGAAGACTAAAATCTGTACAAGGTGTACAGAATTTTGTGTGAGCCATCATTCTGTAATTCTATTCCACTTAATGTGGAGTTTGGGATTTAAAATTTTACGGATGTGTGTCTCATGGCCCAACTTGCCCTTTAAATTATCTAATGGCATCCGGTTTTGAATATAATTGTACACTTGATGTTCATCACCTTTTCACATTTGCACTGGACCCACCATTGCTTGTTCAGAAAACATTTGCATATTGGTAGCAATCGAAACAGGATTTATTCGTTTACATAAGGTCAGACGGACGTGAACTTCTCCCTCTGAATAAATACACAGCTCACCAGTCGCACTTATACAAATATGGGCTGTATGATATACAGGAAATCAAATGATATGTACCGTTTAGATGGAAAGAAGTTGCAGGGGTTAGGTAAATAAAATTGTGTTCTGTTTTAAGTCCACGACTGCATAACATACCAACGTAAATTGAAAAAAAATAGGAATAATTTGTGAAGTCCCGTTCAGGTGCACATGGTTCATTTTTTATCTTTAGAGATGTACAAGTACTATAATGACTTCTGTGAACCGATACTTTGATTGGGGAGCAATTTTTCATATAGTGCAACTTGACAATAACCTTTTCTGCTTATTTGGTAAAATAAGTTTATATGACACACTTATCCTTCGCTGATAATGACTACCGTTACATTATGGCTAGTAAATGTGCAAGCATTTGGGAATTGTCCTTTCCTCTAGAATTCCTGGCTGATTGCCACATCGAATAAACTTTGGATTAAAAAACACTTTGTCCTCTGGGAACGGGTCTCTGTCGTAACAATGTGGCATCGGGTTTCACTTACAAGCAACATGTAATATATATATAAGTTTTTTCTCATTTAAAGAGTAAAGTAACTGCTTTGAACTACCTCCGCGCAATGATACCTTATGAAACACGACAGAAGCTTTCATGCTACGCGTATCGCCTTTCTTATCTATTGGCAGGTCTAGTGTCCGTGAACTTCGATACATCTTTGGTATGAGAGCGTGTGTCTAAAAAAATACCATTCGTTTTGCTTTTTTTTACAATGCATTTAGATATGGATATTATTTCAATCACAGTTGGAATAAAACCTGTAAAGACATGTCTTATTAAAGCCCCCCCCACCCCACCCCCCCAAAAATCTATAGATGTGAAGTCAAGAAGATTATAAGCAGCAGCAAGCCATCGAATGTTGCTGATGTTTTTCTCGTGCTTGCAGGTTCACCACTTTCAATGGTAAAATGATAATGCTGCCATATGTGTTTTTACCTTTCTAGTTAAAATAAAACCATTTTAAATGGCGACAAGTAGTCCTCCCAACAAAAATTGATATCACTTTGGAAAGATACATACAGCAATTCAACAGATAAATGGTTCCAATGGCTGTCGTATGTAAGATGCACATGTTTTAGTTTGAGTAGCTGTCCGGCTTCTGATATGATGTAAGATTTTTGAGTACATATAAGATGTGTTGTCATATTTTGAAATATTTTTTTTGAACATATTTCATGTGCTAAGTGTTATCACTCATGACCAGAATAATGAGGTTTTTGCATGTTTTCATAAGGCTGTCTTCGATTTCTCATATACGCTCGTGATCTGTCAAATCAATAATTGAATTGACAGGCCGGGATAAAATGCTGTGGCCAATGTAATTCCGTGGGATTTTGCTGTCAGAGCAAAATGAGCATTGTATCTTTATGCACCATATCATGCTGACTTTCAAAAGTAATGTTGCCATTTTTCAAGTGACCTTGACCCCTGTAAGACAAGGTCACGTCTGGAGGTTTTCATGTAATATTTATCATAGTTAGCTGTTGAAAAGAAAAAAATATAATAGGCAGAATCATGTTTTATTTCTGCAAAAATATATGGCACACAAGTGGATAATATCAACGATTTCATAGAAATGTCAAAAGTCAAAGTCAAATTGAATTTAGACAGACAGATTGCTTCTGACAAATTGAATGTTTAAGTGTTCTAATTTCATTTTCAATGAGAGTTCGAATTTTGTTCAAAACATTTTTGATGATGGCATGATATTTCGTTATAAATGTGGTTATATTTGCCTGCATTGCACAGTATAAAACCGTCCATGAACACTGATGCTATCAAGACCTATTAAGCAAGGTCAATCAAATATTTTATTCTGAGATGGCATTGCATATATAAGATGAATTTGTTTCAAATGATAAAAAGCCATAAGGACCACAATTTAAATCATTAACACAGGATGAGATAAACTAATTGCATGCTTGTGTTAGAAGTCAACGGTCAGGGGTTAATGTCACAATGGAACATATTCAAGGAAAGCAAAGAATTTGCAATTCATGTGTGGAATTGAACTAAATAGATTACATTTTCCATAAAAGTATATTTGCCACAGGTTCTTTTTCTTTTTTTTCATTTTGAGAAAATCTGTATTCTTTTGTAAAAAGGCCGAGAAAATATCGATTTTGCATTTGAAAAGCATATATATAAAGCAAATTCTTAAGTTGTCTTTTATTTGCTGTTTTTGGCTTCTCTACTATAAATTATAGTTGTTTACATGTACATGTACACTTCAAAATACCTATGTAAACCAATTGACTTAACATTTATACAGAAAGTAAAATATGCCAAAATGTGTCGAATTTGCCATTTTTACAATGGTAAAATATAATGCGAGTAAGTTGTACTAGCTTATAGTCAGACAATATTTGGCTGTTACAGACGACAGTGCTTAGTGGGTGCAAAAATTGAATCAGTTTTGGATTTCCTAACAGTGTCATTTTCTGTCAGTTAAGTTAAAAGTAGTACTGGGTAAGTCTGAATGTGTTTCTGTCTTGTCCGATGCACCTTAAAAATCGATTGGTTGTATGTTTTATGCTACAGAACTCTAAATGATAACAGGTTAAACTAATATACTTTCATAAGCCTTACTTTATAAATTTATTAAAGGCTTTACTTATCTACATAGTTGATTCTCAATTCTTTCATTCATATTTATTTTGTGGGTTGCCTGACCTGAATATATAGATTACGCAAGCAGTCGCCACACAGAGACACATGTACCGGCATAGGCTCCGAAACATGTTCTGATGAGTAGTTACCCACTGAAGACGCTTGGTATTTGGTCTAATGAAACCTATGCCTAAATTCACCAAAAACTGTACATATTGTACATCTTCACAATTAAACAAGTTAGACAGTAACAGGTTCTTTTAACAAGAGTGTACATATACATGTACTGGGGTGCATAGGATACTGACGAATAAGGTTCCATACAAAAGACTCAATTGAAAATCTGCCATTTGAGATCGAAAAAGGCAATTGCCAGTATATGGGACAGTACATTTTGCCAAAGGCGGGCAAAATGTAATCGCAACAAACTTAGCTATCACATGAAAAGTACCATTTTGTGTGGATTTTTTTTAATATGAAAATGATGAACGGTTGCCTCTCCAACAAGGCTAATTTCTCAAACTTTTCATTTTAACCTCTGAAAAAAGTTGGAAAATCTAGCCATTTTTTAAAACTCTGTTTTGGCAATGTCGTCTATATAAAGTCACAGAAATAAGTTTTAATATTTCAAAAGCTGGTTTAAGAACAGAAGTCGCGCAACTTTCATATTTTATGCCTTCATGATAAAGTTCAGTCTTGACATAAATTTGGTGAAGCGTCAGGCAAACAGTGTAGCAATATATAACCGTCCCCCTCAATTTCATGGCAGAGGCATAAAAGTCAAAGTAATATTTCGAATACATTTTACCTGTTAACCTATCTTTCATTTTCCCAGCATTCTTATCATGTGTTTATAAACAGTTGTCAAAATTCTATACATTAGACGATTTCACATTAGGTAACTGGCATATTATGTGTGTGGATTCACAAAGTAAACAAATTTGCTATTATTTCATATCACTGGAAATGCTACTTTGCTGAAAAGACACATACAGGCACAAAGCCAATCAAAGGATTCCCGGTATGTTATGCGACTTTGTTGTAGATAGGTTTCAGGGACTTTTTCATGTTTAAAATGGAAAGTTTGCAGATTGCTTGGACTCTCCATGCAGGCACCAGCTTTCAGGAACAACATGTGCCCCACATGAATATGATCTACAAGACTGTCTTTTATTCTCAAAAGGCGTAGTCTTATTAGGTTATCATAATTTTAGTGTAATGGACTTGCTCTTCTTAAAACAATATCCGTTCAAGCATGTAATACCCTACTTTTTCCAAGTAAACATGATCAATGAAAAACGCATATTCTATGTAGGTTCATGTGGTACTGTGTACTAAGAAGAAGACACAAAATAGCTGTACACAAAAACCAAGGCTAGGAATTATGTTAGCATTCATTAAGTTGTTTTATTAATACTTACGTTTCACACACATTTAAATCACAGAATCGTTGAATTAGAGATTTAATATTTATTGTTTCATCTCATGTCAACAAATGACAGTTTCCTTCTTATGTTTATTTTCTCAGTAATTATCTACATACATTTATAAAAGTTATAATGTTATGTAATGTATGTGCAAAATTAGGCGTTGTGTATTGATATCAGTGAATTTGCTTTACGCTTTCAAATTATATATCTCTTTTTTCATATTTTACAATGTTACAATGTATAAGAAATGCAAACATTATAATATCTATAATATTTTGTAATGTCATCATTGTGAAATGCCCTTCCCGTTCATGACTAATTTTTGGCACTTTCGGCCCACTGGACAAAAATTGGCAACATCAATTTTCTATTTTGCATAGTACCATAGAACAAAACTCATTCATTGAATGACCTCTACCATCTGGATCCCACGGGATCCCTGTTGGGATACACAGGCTACTGCACTGATAATCATTTTGACGCAAGTCTTTAGCATGACTCCTTTTCACATTTTAGCCATGTGAAATATCTGTCTTGTATTACTTTTTCTACACTTTGAAAATTTATGCGTCATGTATTTCATCTTTAAGTATGTCTGTTTGATGCTATTATGCATGCGTCTTGAATGGTTTGTGCATGGTAACGTTGTACATTGGACGACCCTACCCCGGTATGACGAGCTCCCGTTGTAAATGGGGTTAATCCTGTATAAATAAATAAAGTAAATAAAAAAAAAATAAATCAACAAACAAACAAACCAGGAAAGAAAGAAAGAAAAGTACCGGAGACTTTTCTTTCTTTCTTTCTTTCTTTCTTTCTTTCTTTCTTTCTTTCTTTCTTTCTTTCTCTCTTTCTTTCTTTCTCTCTCTCTTTCTTCAATGGTTTGTGTATGGTTACGTTGTGCATTGGACGACCCTACCCCTGTATGACGAGCTCCCGTTGTAAATGGGGTTAATCCTGTATAAATAAATAAAGTAAAAATAAATAAATTAACAAACAAACAAGCCAGGAGAGAAAGAAAGAAAGAAAGAAAAGTACCGGGATTTTGAACCAATCATAAGTGAGCAACATTCAGACCTCCAACCAATCAGAATGTAGAATACAACATACATCTATACCATGCAAGCTTTCAACCAATCAGAACACAGTTATGCTAATCACAGAAAGCGTTTGGTGCTTCTTCAGCTTCATGTCCGTCTTATTCAGAGAAAACCAAACCTGTAAATGTTGCTAGACATACATTCAATGATTCAGTTGTTATTGACTGGCAAGTATACAAGAAATCACAAGAAACAAATCAGCCCAATAATGCCGCGTGACCTGTCGGCCCATAACAGTCGCTTTACTTAGTGTATATGCATTAAAAAGAAAACCTTTAAGTGGGTTAAAAAGCTATAGTTTTGTTATTTTTTGGTACGCCTGTCATGTATCCGCTATATGAAAAGTTGATGTGGTGTGACCCTTGACACAAATTCTGACATCATCACATCTTTGTCACTCCACAATATTCATGTCAAGTTATGCCTCTTGTCATGACATCATAGTGAATAGAATCTAAATCTTCACAGAGACCGTTTAAAACAAACAAACAAAAAACCCTCTAAGTTTATCTCTAACTTAACTGAATAGTTGGGACATTTGACATACACATTATAATATCAGTGCAAATGTATTTGTCTAAACAACAAACACAAGCCTGGGCTATGTAAAACATGTCTCGGCTATGTGTTGTGGGCCTAGGTAATGTATCGTAATTTGCACACGGCACATTTAAAATGTACCGGGCCCACTGCGGACTTACATATCAGGACAAGTGTATGCAAGTATGGACTAACATCATTCGCTTTACACAATCATATTAGTCAATTTATCAAAGAACAACAAAGAAACATCACATATACATAGTATCAAATCAAGAAGATTGATAAACCGTACAGCGTGTAAGAAACTTCACATTTGTTTTGTGTTTAAATTTTTGCTTTGTATTTTGCTTTTTGCTGTTTTTTGTATGTTGTTGTTTACAAAAAATGTTCCAAACAACAAACAGCGACTTTTATGTTTAGTGTGAAACAGAAGCCAACGTGCAAACAAGCTACAGTAGCTAGAAGGAAACTATAGTGCGATCCAATTGAAATAAATATGTTTAAACTAAACCACAACAACGCTGAAAAAAGTATAATCTGTGGGCATGTATCAGTTACGTACCTTTGTTATAATTGTAAAGGCTGGTGTATGATAGGACACGTCGATAGCAAAAAAATCTTCTGAGACGCTGGATTAAAAACCATAAAGAAACTAAAAAAGTATCATCTCTGTGCACATGCCAGACACTATCAATCCTACTGAAATTCCTCCTGTATGTTAACTCCGGAATCTGTTTACATTAAACTCATTCCATACCAGTCCCTGATTTCTCCGTGTGTTTACTTAGGTTTAAGACGACAATTGCATATTTAATTTTTTCATGAGAACAGCTGTCGTTCAAGTACCAACATGCCTACAGCCGGTATGATCACAAGGATCCATCACACTGAATGACCAAAGCCCTGTAAATGCCGTCAATAAAGGCATGTTGCTCTTTGATACAAGATGAAGGGAAATGGCCGAGCAACTCCTATCCGGTGAGCACTCTTCTCACTGAACCAAGGCGTGAAACTGCAAGCCCGTCTTGTTCCAGCAGAGCCATTTACAAATAATGTTGCTGGGGTCAAGGTGATAGCACCTTCGTATCACTTGGATTATCCGCCATCGAGTCCCCTTTGAAGCTGTCACTGTCGCGTGTGAAACTGCAGTGACAGGCTTACAAGATTGCGTACCGTCGATGTCATTCGTTAAATACCTGATTTTGGAACCAATAAATATCATTGTATGCTGGAAATGATACTCGTACATCAAATTTGTTGATTGACATGTCTACGAAGTATTAAACACATAAATTGGAGAACAATATTGTCATAACAGCCAACAATGTGGGAAAAAAGACCTCAAATCTTTCAACGCCGATTTCTTGGCATGAAATTTTCTGCGTATCAATCATTTTTTAGACAGCGTCAATTAAAAGGTAATTGATCGATCTGCTTCAAATAATCGTCTTTTGAACGATAAATATATTATCTAGGAACATTTTGTTTTTTGTGTTTACGTAAGGTGCCTCCTTCCGAGACTTTTGCAGTTCACAAAATGAATGAACTGCTGATGTTTAAAATGATTATAAAAGAATTCGATTAACCTGTAATTATGTACCTTATTTGACAACAAAAAGTACGGTTCCTGCATAGTAGTCTATGCCTTAATTTTAAATGTGTTATACACTTTTCCATCGATAATGTTTTACGAAATGCTGACAAAATGTGCCATCTGATGCCCTCTTGTAAACTGGCACCAAAAAAATCATTGAAGATTACTGTAACGATATGAAACTTGTTTCTAAGAAATATAGATATCTGTAGCATAAATAAAATGTTGGATTTTGTGGGTGAAATGTGAAACTTAGTTCATCTATGCAACGTCAAAGTGGCTGTTGTCCGCAGCTCAATCCCCTCCGCTACCTTAACGCATTCCGCATTTACCCTCGTACTATTCATCACAACTCTGTATATATATCCATTTTCACTAGTGCTACAACACTCAAACCTTATGTGCATAAGGACTGATTGATTCATGTGCAAGTCCGTTAAACTAAAATTACTGGACAGGCTAAGTTACTATGGATAGGCAAGATATACTTTTTGGTATATTTATGTGCGTGTTTAAACACACATATTGTTCATCTAAAGTTCGTTATTAATTAATTAATTAATTAATTCATATATTTCTACTCGATAGCTGTTCTGGCTTGAACTCGGGCACCGCTCTGCACAGAAACTTCAAATTTTGCATGGGTATAACATCAATAGTGAAATTGTGCATATCGTTCAAAGAAGTCGACATGTTGAAAAGTTGCAAATTGTGGGCATTTAATGTTATATGTGGTACTGTATGATAGCCTGACTATTATGATGCGCAAAGTGAATAATGTATTGAGAAAAGATCGGAGGTCAATATCAAGGTCAGAGGTCTACACCAAGGTCAAAGGTCAATACCAATGCCAGAGGTCAAGAAGAATATATACTTTGAGGCTTGTCGCACTTCAGTTCTTTCAAACAATGTTAAAGTTGTTTTTTTCTAAATGCAAATATATGCATAGTCCCCCCCCCCCCCCCCATTCCATTGTAATGCAGTGATCTTTCTTTTTCTGTAAAGGAAGGGGGGATCTACAGATACATTACGGACAGGTATTGGATCCAATTCAGAACTAATGAGCTATTATATATAGAACAATACATGTGAACAGCTTTCACCACCTCGACAGTGATTAAAAAAATCAAAGTGTTCCATGTCGACCAAAGGACCTGATCTATGTCGGTAGTAGGTACGTGCTTTTGTTTTGAATTGAGTAATTTGCATACTTTGCTGACATCAGATATCACTGATAAGCGTACCAGGGGTGTTAGCATTTCCCGTGTGCCAACCTGCTTCTCTTCAATGAAACAAAATTTGTTTCTACAGAAAAAATGACCGGGCCCTTTCAGCCAATTTCATGTTTGTGGGGTTGGAGTAATGATGCCTTAAAGGTAACTCAGACACGTGCACCGGCTTGGGGGATGGTGAATACTTTAATAATTAACTGACATCAGACATGTAAACCTCCGCGTGGGCACAATTGTATTGTATTGTTAACATATTTATTTCGAATAAAAAGAAAAACTGGATTGCGCAATAACCATTGAGTGGCTATTCCAGGTGGTCTCCAGACATATACACATACAAAATGCTAAGTACAAGACGCACGGGACAATACAATATTTTGTGTGCAGGTACATTCACACAGAAGGTTGCAGAAAACAGGGGTAACAATACACCTGTTTGCAGCTAAGTTCGCATAGATGATTACAGAAGACGAGGATAACATTAAACCAATAATACCAAGTATGCCCTCCCTCTCGATGGCGGGCCCTTGGTAATACATAGATATCAGTCGACGAATCGTCTGGTCTAGATAGTACAGAATTGTACTGCAGCAAAAATATCAGCGTTTGATTCGTCCGTAAGATCAACACTACCAACTAGCATGATTCCCATGAGTCTATTGCTATCTAGGTTTAGTGATAAGTTTGGATTAGCACCAGGAGGCAGCACATTAGCAACAGATCTCAGCAGTTGCAGTCTGGGTAAATCAAAAAGTGGAGAAAAACAGAAGAAAGTGATCTGTATCCTCTTTTAAGAAGTCGCACGCGCAAGCTGCAGAGGGCAAAATATTGAACTCATATAAGTGAAAATGAAGTCTTGATCGTCCTAGCCGTAGCTGTGTATGAACAACGTTAGCAAAACGATCCCCGAATGTGAAATATTCTGGAATTTTGTGGCGGAAAAACAGAAGTTTGGTTAATTTCGTCTTGAAGATTGAAAGAGTGGGAGATATTTTAACTTTGTCCGGCAGTTCATTCCATGGGGATATAGTAGAGTCCTATACTTGATTAGTCTAAGTTGAAGGGAATTTCGGAGCGGGCGGCCTGCTTGGGTGAGAACGTAATTGAGGATAAGGTCATAGAGAGGGGTGAGTTTATTCAGCATCTTATACCGAAGTGTTAGTTTGTAGAATTTCCTGCGCGTGTGCAACGGCTCCCAACCTATTTCAGCTAGAAGCCTATCTTTTGATGTAAATTTCACAGCACCAGTGCCGAGTTGTGAGAAAGAGTAATGCCTAAATGGGTGTGGCTTGAAGCTTCAGGTTTTGCAGAGTTACCAAGGTACAGGGTAGGATGATTGTCTTTGTTTCTTTCACAAGAGAGCAGAACGGAGAGGGATTTGATAGCGCTAGAAGTCATTCGCCACAGCCGACCCCAGCTGGATAGGCGACCAAGATCAGAATTAATACGAGCTCCAGAAGCTTCACGATCATGGACAATTTCAAGAATGCTGGTGTCATCTGCAAAGAGTCTTATGTCACAGGTTATATTATCAACAATGTCATTAATGTAAATTAAGAATAGGAGAGGCCCAATGATTGAGCCCTGGGGCACACCAGCTTCGATAGGTAAACATGAAGAGCTTTGACCGTGTATGACAACCCTTTGTTGGCGATTACTGAGATAACTTTCAAACCATTTGATGATGGATGGGGTAGTGCCAAGTTGAAGCATTTTGAAGTGAAGACCTACATGCCACACACGATCAAAAGCTTTGCATATATCGAGAAAAACCATTCTGGCCTCTTTGCTAAGTTTCAAACCGTTATAGATTTTATGTACGATACTGATTAGTTGGTTTAATGTGCAATCGTTGGAGACAAAGCCAGAATTTTGCCTGGTCAAGAGGTTGTTTTACATTTAATACTCGTTCGTAGAGTTTGTTATACACCAATTTTTCAAAAACCTTAGAAACGTTACATAATGGGGATAGTGGCCGCTAGTTCGATTTAAGCTGCATAATAAGATTTCTTGTAAACAGGACAAATATTTGACTTTTTCCATTGCATGGGAAACTCACCAAGGAACAGTGAACTGTTAAACAATTTGGTTAAAGATTTATGAATGCCAGGAACAGATTGTTTCAGCAAGAAGTTATTAAGACCATCAGGGCCTGTTGCAGCCGTAGTTTTAAGTGAGACGGGAACTTTACAAACATCGTTTTCGTTTACTTCGAAAAGTTGCAACCTGGCATCTGTGCGACATTAAAAAAACTGGCAAGGTGAGTGGGTCTTTCTCTTGAGGAATCCTACACTGCCTGGCAAAAGATTGATTGAGGACTTCAGCTTTCTCGTTATTGTTGGATATAATTATGTCGTTTACAATCAGAGGTGGAATGTTTGGATGCAGTTTGCATCCCAATGCAGACATAGTAAGGTTCCACCACCTTTTGGCATTTATTTCTTTGCTGTCTAGCTCTGCCCGAAGTTTGGAGAAATATACCCGGATAGCCTTCTTATTGGCCGAAACAGAAACATTGCGATACCGCTTATACAACTGGTTGAGTCTATCCGTGGTAGGGGATGGGTTTCTATTGTCCGCTTATACAACTGGTAGAGTCTATTAGTGGCAGGGGATGGGTTTCTATTGTGCGCTTATACAACTGGTAGTGTCTGTCCGTGGTAGGGGATGGGTTTCTATTGTCCGCTTATACAACTGGTAGAGTCTATCCGTGGTAGGGGATGGGTTTCTATTGCCTTTCTTTGCAGATTTTTTGGATCTTTTCCAGGCGCAATTCCGTCTTCGAATTAGGCGTTTGGTATTGCTGGTAATCGACGGTTTATCTTTAGGCCTTATGAGAACATCTTTACAAGGTATAAGTTCTTTGGCCGTATCACGAAAGAGTTGGGTCCAATACTCTGCTTGATCTTCAACTGAAGCAAACAAGTCAAAGCCAACGTCCCAGGGGGCATTTGACAGTGTCTCATTAAGGTCATTAAAATTTCCTCTTTCATAATCCCAAACGGTTCTTTTGAAGGCTAGGTTAGGAAAGGAAATTGAAATGGGGCAAAATATAACTGAATGATCGCAACTAGCTATTGGGGGAAGCACACCACTATTCACAATAAATACGGGGGAATCAGTTCTAAGGAAATCTAATAAACCATTGGAGAAGTCGCGTGAACGCCCAGGTTGATCTATAATATGAAATGAATGATTACGTGTTACTAGGTCAACAAGCTTCGTGCCTAGCTCGCTATCGGCATGATCAGAATCCCAACGGAATCAGCGATCATTAAAGTCGCAAGTAATTATGATAATTCTGGGGTTTAATTCCAAGGTTCTGGTTATGGAGTCAGATAGATTGTGTAGAAATGCGTCCCTTTCGATCGCCAGTTGACCGAGTGTACGGTAGCACGCCCGAACAAGAGCCAAACCACGATTTGTAGAAATTTCAGCCCATACACTTTCACAATGTTGTGATTCAAGATCAAGACGGCGGGTGATGGGTAGATAATCCTTAGCATAAATGGCAACGCCACCACCAGGGCCGTCCCGGTCCCTTTGAAGGGGAGGCTGATAGTCTTGCATTAATAATAATTGGTCTGGGTAGCTCGCATCGAACCACGTTTCAGATAACGTGATTATATCCATATTTTCAGTTTGGGCGAGAAAGTTTAGTTCATTCCCCTTTCCATCACTTTTGAGACTACGAATATTGATGTGACAGAGCTTAACTTTTTAATGTTATGCGGACCTGGATTTACATGGATGTCAACGGCTGACAGGAAAAAGTAATGAAGTACTATTAAGGCGTGTCGCATGCAGAAATAAGAAGCGTGTAGCAGTATCAGAAATAATAGGGCAAGGAGTGACAAAGATGCACCAATCTGATCTACAGCGCATTGGTCCATGACAATTTTCAGCAGTAATTTGGAAATATGAAATAACCCGATGGCCGCTCTGTATTGTTCAAGACAACAACCCATGACTGAGTGGCATTTGATAACTTTTACCTGCAACCACTGAGAAGTGTTGTGTGCTCGTTTCTGCCACAAAAGTAGCAAGAATATCGGGTAAAAATTGGATTTCAAGATAACCATAATCATTTTAAGATAACCTGTAATATGAAAAACGGTATACATGTAACATGGCAAACAGACTAACAAAAATAAGAAACACATATATGACAAAAGCAAAGAAAACCAATAAGGTGCGTTACAATGTACCGTACAAATGAAGTAAGTGGGGTATAAAATGAACCCTGCTAGATAATAGTCGTAAAAAATCAACCGTCTTCGATGAAAGTATATATCCCGCCGTAAGCTTCGCGCTCAAGTTTTTATGGCAATGGCTGTAGCCGCCAAACAAAGTGCTCTGGCATCCTGTATGTTAAGACTGTCCGAAATAAATGTATATCTCTTGCAGGCTTTAGAACGCCAGTCTCCAGGCAACTTAATTAGACTGGGAGAAAAAGGGTTTAACCTGACAGAAAACATGTAAGCCTAATTAATTCTGAAAGTAAACATTTGACTTCATTTATGGGTTGATTTCTATACAGAGTAGAAAAACAAAAACTTTTTTTTTTTTGGCTTTTACATCTTTGATTTTAGATACAAACTCGGAAGAATTGCTAATAATCCAAAAACAATATATTCACAGTTTCTAGATATTGCATTACAGTATTTACAGAAATGATTCCTAATTACAGTCAAACACAATGTTACGTCTTTTGATAATTGCTTTCTTGTTCATTTTGAAGCACCAGCTATGAATCTAGATTACAAAGGATGTAATTTAAGAACCGTTTGACCGAACTGGATTGTTTTAGAATCTTTCATGGGGATAGTTACCTCTGACCCATCCATGGAAACTTCGAAGTCCCTTAACTTTAATGTTTGATCGTAGATATCATTTTTTTTCTCCACAGTAGCGACGTTGATTTCCTAGAAAACTAAACGAAGGCAACCAAGCAACTTGGCCAAATGTAAGATGAAAAGAAAGGTCCACACCTAGCTTGTTACAAATATCAAGCAAAACTCTAGGGGTGATTGGTAGCTTTTGCTTGGGAGGCGCTTCACATACCCAGAAACGCTCGTCGGTTTCAGAGTTCTCGCTAGAAATACTGCATATGTTACAGTCGTCACATTGTCTACTGGCATTGGAGTTCGCCCAAAGTATAGGCAAAATCGGATATGCACAAGCAAAATTGAGCTGTAAGTTCTTTTGGTGAAGTAAGTGTAAGCTCTTCTTCGGTAATGTTTCATTTCGAGTAGAAGCCTGTCCCATTGGGTGTCATACGACCACACAACATTGAATATGTTGACTTGCTCACATGTGACCATACGTTTATAAACCATATACCGTCTCGCAGTATAAAAGGTATTTCAATGTACTTTCCTGCTTTGAAAATATTAGTAGGTGTTGCCAATCAGCTCAATGGGTCATTCATAAGATAATCTTCATCACGGATATAGAGTGAAGTTAGGTTAAAGTTATTCGTTGCAGAGAGCCAGAAAGGATCTCTTAACCATTGCATGACCATGCCATCTTTAATGTACCGCAATTAAAGCACTATATAACTATTTAATTGTCTGTATATACAATGATAAGGCATTGTATCCAATATTGAAAGCATGTGCGCACTGCTAGCACCACACTAAATAATTCTTTACTCCAAATGTCTTAATCTGCTATTTCTGAAAAATGAATTTTTCAGTTTGCGTAATACCAGTCATTATAGAAGTGCCCAGGTTCGCCAGTTCCCAATGCATCAGTCGAGAAACATTCAACAGGAGTTGCAAATTCGTTAATGAAATACATTATAATATTGAAGGAACGAATACATTCTGACCATCAAGGATGACAGAGGGCGTAGAAGGGTTAATCCTGGTATGGGATGAACTGCGAGTCAGGCAATTCATTAGACAGTCAAAATGCTGAGATATCAAGCAGATTGATTGGCTACCAGGAAGCCTCGGTTGCAAGCTAAGCCTTAGGCTGTGACGTCACCAAGATCATTATGGCGGCCATGTTATTAACTGGTATCAAATACAAATAAAAAATGAAAAAAGTGGTACAAGAGTTGTGTTATGATCTCTTACCTTTATGAATCATCTTTCCCGAGATAAAAATCCACATTATGGTATTATTCCGGTCAAATAATAGGACCATGTTAATTCAATTTCTGACCTGTCAGCCATTGCTGACCAAAATTTCCAGAAGTCGTGTACATATATTTTGATTAAATTTTGTACAAGCAATGTGATGACAAAACATTTTGCTATCTACATCAAGAATACTTTCCTAATGCAAGCAATAAGATGTAAGTCCAAATAAAAAAGAAATAATCTTTTGACCCAGCTTTGAATTTCAACCTCTAAAATCCGCCAGCTTGCAAAACAATCCACGTTTTGTTCAAAGTACCAGGTTTGCAACATGGGGTCTATTCCCGGTAATTTGCATCTAGAATGCACTACCAAAGCATACAAATCCATGATACAATGGGGGTGGTGGGGTAGTAGCAACCCTGTGTCCACCTTCCAGCCAAAGAGGAAGGAACCTCAAAATCCCATAGTTTGGGGGTAGGGCTCTTTTAAGTTTGATCAAAAGTGTACAATTTGCCCTAGAAAGCTTATATATATATATATATATATATATATATATATATATATATATATATATATATATATATATATATATATATATATATATATATATATCTTATCAGTTGTCCTAACCTTTCCCCCATCATTTCTTATAAAATGGACTGTTCTATTATTCCAATTGGACCGCTTGTATTTTGGAAATTTAACCCACCCCAGTCCAAATCTATACCCGCTTGAAAGCATGGACACTTGTTGATAAAGTTACAGAATGAGTGGGTCATGGGTCTGTTTTTAATTAAAATGCCAGAGCAGCATCTGGTCAGCGAGTTACATCATGAATCTGTCATGGGTGTGTTTTAAATTAAAATGCCAGAGCAGCATCTGGTCGGTGGGTGTTCCAAACAGACCTCTCTTGCACCTTTAGTGGGGTGTTGGGTGACAGGAAGCTTGTAAAGTGACCATTAATCTGGACCCAATAGGAAAGGTCAGAATTAACTCTAAGTTGTGTATTTGTCCCAATACAGAACTGAATACACATACAATAGATTTGGTCAAAATTAGCTTGTAATCTGAGCTACCGCTGCTACAAAGCGATCGCACCCCCGCTCCCTACTTGGCAACTGGCCTTTCTCCGTTGTTGGGTTGGTCACTCGAACCTCGACCGTCTCACACGGTTCTGCCATCGGTTTGTTGTGCTTTGTTTTCCTGCAATTGTCCAGTTGTTATACGGAAATAACGTGCACACTGTGTGTTCTGGTGTCGGACCTTTATCCCCAACAAAATATCTTGAATAAATTCTGCTAAATTTGCCTGTTGGTTCATAATCTTCTGTTTTTTTCACCATATTCAACCACTCCCGTCGTTTCTGTGTTTCTTTCAAGGAAAACCATGGAAAGCGGCCCCTTGCATCCAGAGGTATTCATCCAATATACCCAGTTCTTTGTGTCTGGCTTACAGTCAGGAACTTTGCAATTGTAGACTGCCACTGTAGCTTGTAAATACTTCTGTCGTACGTTGGAAAACAACGATCAACTTTGCGATGTCATTGCCCGGTAAGTTAACTATGTCGCAACATGGCTGCTATATTGACACGACCTAACCTGCCGCAAGGTGCACCGGGAAATGACCCTGGCGCTTTAGCGGCTACCGATGGTACTAGCTAATTTGGACCTAGGGTTTTGGAGGGCTAGAGTTGTGTATTCCCATTAGTTTTTATGTTAAATCGACCGTGAATAAACTAATGACTCATGTAGCTGTGGATATATGATGTTTGTGAGGTATTCAGTTATGCACCTGGATTAACTGTCTGAAATTTTGTGTTTCTATGAGCAGTAGTTTTCAAGTCATTAAGTTGCAAATTTCAATATAAAGTAATGGGAATACACAACCCTAGCCCTCCACTGCCTGCACTGCCCTCTTTTAGGCACTTCTTGAACCTTCTGTTCTTGCCATTGACTCGTAATGGACGGTCTGTTATATCAGTGATTAATTACTTATCACACCCATTTCATGTGATCCAAGCTGAAAGATGAATAAACACCGGGCTGGTCATTTTGCATGGTGCCATGGGCACAAAAGCTCTGTGATTGGCTGTTCACTTAAGATGGCTACCATTCCTATGGTAACAAGAAGCAAGCATTCTTCTTTGCTGGATGCTGCGCCAGTATTTTACCCAGTTTTGCAGCATTATACACAGAATGATGGAACAGCATACAATGCAATCTGAATTGATATAAAACTCATGAAACCAGTATTTGGCAGGGTCATAGAAAATAAAATCATGCCCTATTTTTTCATGTTTATCTCTAATTTTAGTGGTAAGCACATCAAAAACTGCATTTCAATGTTATAACTACAATGGAATACCTAAACATGATATGTTTGGGTAAATATACAAACATTTTGAGATGTTTACACCTCAACACTCTCAAATAGCATGGACTACGATGTACCGATCATGCTTCTGTGTTTTCATGAGGACCGCCCAGCTATGAAACTGAGAACGAGGCTGCTTTCATCCCTAATCTAGCATCCCATTTATTCCAGGTCAGCATCTCAACTAAGACTAATAATGCGTGGGAGGAAAGTTCATGCTCCCGCGAATCACTCCCGCTACCCAGTTTAGCTTTCTAACTATTCGTTGCAGTTCTTTTTGGTAGCCGATTTCTTGGTATGCTGATGTGTTAACAACTTGGCGAGTTCACTTTATACATCTTGCTGTCACACAGTTATTGGTACAAATGTAAAACCCTAGAAATTTGTTTTTGTTTTCTTTTTGTTTGTTTGTTTGTTTGTTTGTTTGGTTTTTTTTTTGGACATGGATGAATAATCTTGCATTCATTAATTTTAAAACATAGCCTTTGTAACAATTCATGTGAAGCTGTGTATGCCTTTGCACATTCATCATAGCTGACACATATGCCCAAATAATCATCTAAATAGGCCACACAAACGAAGCGTCCTTTCTCCATCATTCTCAGTACTGCGTTAAATAACCTCTGAAAATTTTCGGGTGATTTTGAGCCCTCAAACAACAGTCTCGTGTAAACCATGTATTTGGGATCTTGGTCCCCCTCGAAGGTCCATTGGAGGCTGGTTGCGTCGTAACACTCGGGGTGGATGCCTATACCATGCGATAGGCCGCTGAGAAGTCAATCTTGTACATTCACCCGCCTGAAATCATGTATCAGCTATATTGTCGTTGTCTTTCTCTTGAGCTCCCCAAAGCACTTACAAGTTTTTTTTGTTTTTCGTTAACTGTGATTAAGCACGTGCCACGGGTCATTTTGTAATGATCTGTCTTTAAACTGTCTTTGTTTTCCCCTGGTGTAGATTTATTATTTGGACAAAATACATCTTCGAACTCTGCATTTTAATCGGTTATTCGGAAATCAAACTCAATCCCGTCAAGCAAATATTTTTTGTCACGATCCTGTGATAGTTCATGGCGCAATGTATCAATCGTCTTTGCTTATCCTACGGACCGGCGTAGATTTATTTCTCCCTGTGTCAAGGTGCTTTTGTGTCCGATGATTACTTTCAAATCCAGAATATATGCTTCTGAGAGGCTGGTTATACCTTCACAAGTGGTACAGTGTTCTTCCGTAGGCTTTTGCTCGATGTCCTTTGTGAATTGTCTCTCTATTGATCACTCTTCGAAGTTGAATTTTGCTATTTTAAGATCAACAGTCTTCGATAAAAGGATATGCCGCCATTAGCATCGCGCACTGGCATATACATGTATCGTTTTACACCAACAACCCAACTATTGTAATTAACATTATTTACAATCATAATTGTGGGGTTCAAAAAAAAATCAAATTTTAAAGATACAGAATTCTTTTTTCTTTCTCCCCTTCCACTCAATATTTGCGACTGCTAAATTCAAACAGCGGTAAACCTAGAAACCTATCTCTTGGAATAAAAATCAGTCATGCTATCAGGTGGTTCAAAAGGAATTATTCAACCAAATCAAGCCCAAAAGCCAAAAAAAAAAGACAATGCGGTGCTCAGGATGACTTCAGATAGTGTGAAAATGGAGGTTGCCAGCTGCAAAAATATTACGCCGAACAACTGGGACCAGTACCCCAGCCTGAGTTGCCATTCTGAGTTGCCATTCTGAGTGTCCGTTCTGAGTTCAATCCACAGATATGTGCTTGAGAGTGCATCAAATGAAGGGTGACCAAAGCAGAAATATACCTTATGTCATTTTGAAAAATTAAATACACTTGAAATGCTTGAATATCTTCGAAACTAATATAGAATAAGATGTCACTGAATGTTCAATTGGCTACAGACACAACCAATAAACAGTGCACAAAATGTTACAGCATTTAAATTTATTCAGGTTATGAAGACACGCACAGATTTGCTGTGAAGCATTTTTTCCAGTTGACACATTTACGTTCACAAACTATGAAAGATATCTAGCGAGTCGACTTTTGCATCGTATCGATTGACAGTCATGGGTCACGGGGTTGAAGGTTTATCCTACCTCCAAAGCGGCGCTGCACACTCAAACATTTGACCCAGATGACCTTGCTATATATTAGGATCACGATTGAGCTTGGAATACCAGTTTCTTATGAGCTGTTTTTAAAATTTATTTCTTTTTCTTTTTTTTTTTAACTATTTTTTTTTTAGATCATTTATATCTTCCAAAGTGACCCAGTACTGCATTATGGCAATTCTTAGAATTCATCTTCAACATATACATGTACTTTAAAGAACTTACAAATTTAACTCGTCCCAACCCTGCAAGAAACTAGGAAGAAAATATAACAGCAAAAATTTTTTACAAAATCCCAAGTAAAGTCAACCAACCTTTTTTTTCTACAAGCGATTTCTTTTTAATTATCAGGTGTATTACTGGCTTTGTCCTATGACTATGAAAGAAGATACCAAGTTCCAACAAATTTTCACATTAGACTGTAACACTATTGGACTGAGTCAACAGGTTTGGTGGGCGTGACGTCTAGGGTGCACAGAGACGCCAAGAAAAGCTGTCTCCGCTTCGCCTATATACAAAATATAAACTAATCTGATCACCAATATAATCAAAGATCTTCAAGTGTCAGGTTATCTGCATGAAGTTGATAGTGAAATTATGCGTACTAGCATATCAAGAGTTGATGCCATCGAATCATATGACATTCCGTGACATCATTGCTAAAGAAGTCGAAAATATCAAGCTAAGGATATTGATCTTCATGTTTGCTGGTGTTTAAGTGAAATCAGTAACTGCAGAATACAGTATTACTTGTGCGCAGAACATATCATAAGTGTCCTCAGCAATTTTATGGATATAGCGAGTCATGATTTTATGATTGAACCAGGAATAGCAATGGACCAAATTGTGTCACAGTGCTTTTTATCGATCTGCAAAACATGCAATCCCACGTAATATTATATATATATATATATATATATATATATATATATATATATATATATATATATATATATATATATATATATATATATATATATCTCGGTGATTTTAGGCACCGTGAAAGGCACTCTCAGACAATGACAATAATCACTCAGCAGCTTCAATAGCTTATAAAACGGAAATGAAATAACGTTACTTTTTAAAGGCGGCAGACATTTTATAACAAGCAGTCGTGAGATCCAAAGACTTGGAACCTCTGATTGTATATATGTATTATTATTATTATTATTATTATTATTATTATTATTATTATTATTATTATTATTATTATTATTATTATTATTATTATTATTATTATTATCATCATCATCATCATTATTATCATTATTATCATTTATTTATTTATTTATATATTTATTTATTTATTTACTTATTTATTTATTTATTTATTTATTTATCTATTTATCTATTCATTCATTCATTTATTAAAAAAACATTGCGGGAGAAAAAATAAATAAAGAACACTCATATACATAATATACCATGAAACTGAACTTGCAAATTACAAAGAACTTAAATGTACTCAACTCGGAAACATCAAAGTATACAAAATCATACAGATTGCAATGGACGAGATGAACTGAACCTAAGACGTGGTTTCTTAAAATCGAAGTTCATAAATAATATGGATTTCATTGAACTTAACTGAATTGATATCAATATACACGAGTAAATAGAGATGCCATGCAGTGTTTCACTGAACCAAACCTGTTGAGTTGACATGGTGCATGAGATACCGCAATGAGTCGGTGACGCCATCTGGTGAGACAATGCCAATGCCCACCACACTGTTTCACAATAAGCTATAATGGCATTCCATTTTTGATCAAACGATCAGAGAGAGAGAGAGAGAGAGAGAGAGAGAGAGAGAGAGAGAGAGAGAGAGAGAGAGAGAGAGAGAGAGAGAGAGAGAGAGAGAGAGAGGAGAGATGAGAGAGAGAGAGAGAGAGAGAGAGAGAGAGAGATGAGAGAGAGAGAGAGAGAGATTTCTGTTATAGATGTAATACATGTATATTCAGGAGACTGAACTCTACATACCCTTGGATGAAGGACAATATAACCTTTTAACATGATGGGAGACTGGAGGCAAGTTTTAAGCCAGTAATTAGCGATTATGATGGTGTCGTTTTGCCAAGAAAAGGCATGCTTTAATCATGGTACGCCTGTACTGACTTGAGCTGCTTCCGACAGGTTGATACAACATGCATACTTTAAGCATGGAAGGCAGACAGGTACGCCTTGGGTTGAGACCCCATGCCTGGATACGTTATACATGTACCTGCTCCGGCTGGTCCGAAGATTGCCCACCTGGCGGCAGCACATTCACATGGCTAGCATAAGAACCAGCAGAGGAAAATGTGACGCCTAAAATAATTATTTCGCCCGCGGTGTTCGAGATATTCATTACCTAAGGACAATTGTAAAGAAAGAATACCGTTGGTGTGGGAGAGGGATCTACGATCCCCTACAATCATACATTTGGATATACCATCACCGAAAGAAATTTTCCAGTCATCAGCATATGCATAACAAATATTAATCAGAGCTTGTAAGCCCGACACCATGGACAGAATAAGAGTTAGATCGTCTGCATAGGCAAAGCTGTTGACTTTTGTAATTCCAAATGCGGACACTGTGATTGGCATTTTGTCATTGAGACAACAGACCATCAATACTAAAGACATTGAAGAACTTGGGGGACAGGATGCTGACCTGACGCGTGCCACGTTTATACATGGAAACTATCACTGAATAAATTTTGCCATCTTTATAACAGCAAATAAGTTTTTGTGCCATTTAAAAACAAGTAACCAAACAGTGACATCTGTAGCTTGCATAATTTAAAATAGACCTTCATGCCACATTTTATGGAAACATTTTTCAGCGTCAAAGCTGCAAACAAAATCCGGAGACCCTTGGACTTATAAAAAGATAGAATATCACTTAATAAAACATTACATAGGTCGGTGCCCCGCCGTACTCTAAAGCCAAATCGATTGTCACTTGCTATATCAGGAGTTTGTATACACAACTCAATATGTTTGGATTATACAGAGCACACAGTGATAGGTCTGTAGCTGGCGGAGCCATTAGCATTAAAACCTGTGTTTTTAAGAATTTGACAGCAGTGATCACAGATAATTTATATCACTTGGTGAGTTGTGTTTACCAGGATGGATATCATAGTAATAAAAGAAACGTATCATTGACAAACGTATGAATATTATTGTTACGATTCTCTTCAAAATTCCCCATAATATGCGTATAATAATCTGCCGATTCATCTACATCTAACATTGAATTGGTCTGCTTTCGTAGTTGTCTATTAAGTTTATTCCAAAATTGGGGTAACTTACGTTGCTGAAAAAAGAGAATCAAAAGAATGATACTTCTGCATAGTTTGGTCCCTTATACATTGCCTATTTAAACGCCTGAACTCCTTTTTAACATACTTCAATGCCTGAAAAGCTGGAGCAGACCTTGCGCGATCGTTATCGTTCTGAAATCTCCGCCAGAACTTCTTATCGCGTAATCTTAATTTTTCAGGGCACCTGTAGCTTTTTGGTTTGTAATGTTTCTAAGGCAAACAACCAGCAGAAAGAGTTGCATCATGCATAAAATTATTATTACACTGTATATACCCATCAGCTACACTCTTTAAGTCCCCACATGAGCCGCTTACATCTATAACTGTTATTCCCTTCAACCCTTCTGTAAGAGCAGACTTGTACCTCCGTCTCCTCACAGGGTCATCCATTTGGGATATTGATAACCCCATGAGCAGGCAGAACCACAGATGTGCTCTTTGTGAGACTTTATTATGTCTACTATGCGTACCTCAAGGCATAAAGGTAAATGGTCGCCAAAGTTCCCCTCTTCCAGGGCCATCATATGACAACTAGAAATACCACATGCATCACGAGTAAATATCATACAGTGGTGTGTCCAAGTAAACGTATTGAAAAAAAATGACAAAAGTAGGTAAAATCTAAAAAAGTCGAATACAGATAAGTTATTAGTTCTCTCTCTCGATACCATCACTTAGTGATTGGACTGCTCCGTGGAAGCTGAGCATTCCAATCGCCACAAAATGTAATAGGTGCAACATTACTGTGCTCATCAATAAACGAATGTAAAGCATCTAATGTACAAAGGAACTCTTCCATTTGTTGATGTTTGCTACGGTCTTTATATGGCATGTAGACAGACAAAACAATATGTATAGTTTCACCTTTCAAGTTCGTGATTGTCACAGCCAATGCCTGGTCGCTTTGTAACAGAAGCTCATTGGAGCCCATGGTTAACATTTACTGTAACCAGTACAGTCACTCCTCCAGACAGGCGTCCAGAGTAGTCACCATCAACGTCACACATTCCGGACTTGGCAAAAAACTTATATTTGCGTTTGTCAGATGCTGAGAGCATGACATTGTCAATAATATCTAAGTTCTCTGGCCTGAGCCACACCTCAGACAAACACAAGACATTACATTTAGTTAAACGTTCTAAAATATATGAACTAGACTCCGCAAACCCTTTACAATTTAAAGATTTGATAACTAGAATATCTCTATCGTCCTTATTTGGCGAAAAAAGTGTCTGTAGGGCTGTGTGTACCCGTCTGGGCAGAACAGTTTCCCAGGCCACAGGCTTGGATAATCCTGTCCTTGCCCTGTTGTGTACATCTGTCCCTGCATTTAACTTGGCCGGCATGGGAGTTACATTCTGTATTGGCACTTGGGCATGTCTAGGGAAAGTTTGGACGGCTCTGCAGACAACTGAGGAGTGTGGGTGACATCTACAGCCTCCCGAGGGGTATGGAAGAAAGGGCTTATTGCATGTAGAATACCCTGCTTGTTGAGACTTACTCTGCGTCTCGCTGTCTCTTTCTTGGCCTTAAATGGGCGAAGACTTTTGGGTGTAACCGCCGATAGCTTATTAGATTTGCAGCTATGTTGGGATTTTACAGGTTTAGTTTGATTGGAGTACCTGTGATCTACACATTTGCCCTTGGGCTTGGGGTGTGTGTCCGCTCTGACTGTGACATGTTTAGGCCAGTTTGCTTGATTAAGAACCTAGTTTTTGTTTTTGCTGGGTACTGTGACAAGAAAAGATGCTCGGTCTTTTTTTGAGCAAAGTTTTTCTGTTCTCTTATGACATTGCAAACCCATGTCAGACAAGTGCTCCTCGATGTCTTTGTGTTGATAAGAAATGTCATGCCTCCAATGTATAAGTCAAACTCAGCCAGTGAAGGGGCAGCTTTGAGATTTTTACTGAACCTTAAATTGGTGTTGACGTTTTCCCGTCTTGTGTTGGCATCAGCTATAGACCACTACAAAATAGGTATACATGTAATTTGGGTGCCTGTTGCCGAGCACTGCCACAGTTAACTTGACTTTTTTGTTCTTTATTTTATGCCTGGCTTCTTTTCTCTGCCCGCCTTATACTCTACGCTAAAAAGAAAATTTCGTCGTTGGTCAGATTATCTGATGATTCAGCAGAAAATTCACTTAAAGAGTCTGTTGAACTATTAACGCTTCCTGATCCTACTGTGCCTGCAAACCTAGATAACTGTGCTCTCATTCCAACATTTTCCTTTTTTCATTATTTTATTTTCATTAGAGATACATTTAAGCTCTTGTTGGACGTAAGGGAAGTCTGAAAGCTTTTCTGCCATAAGAGCCAATAGCTCATCTAGTCTATTTATAGCATCAGTATCAGCTCCCATGGAGGGTTCCATGCTTGGAGGCTGCGTCGGATCGACAGCAATAACTGTTGCGGTATCTGATATAGGGAAGCTTGCCTTGGTTTTATGAAACAATTTCTCCAGATCTTGTAGCAGTTGAGAATTAGCATAACAGAATCCAATGGTACAAATGTCAGCTACCAACTTACGGAGATCCTGTCTATAAATATGTCTCAGAACATAGCCCAGAATGCAACTCTGACAGAACTAACTTTATTCCCCAGTTTGCTTAGAGTGTCTTTAATGTCCTGATGATTATATTGAAATATGGTATCAAGACAGTTTATAAACACTTTCACCAGTTCTTGTGAAGGGACCATGAGCTAATCATTAAGTAAAGAAATGTTTTGGGTAACATTAAATGTCCTGGTTTGGTCGGCCATTTTTGTTCACACTAATAAGAGCCTCGGTCACGGGAGAGTGGTGACACCTTAGACTTACGTTAAGGTCAGCAGTCTAACCTCTGAAAAATGTTATTCCCAACACATTTTACGAACTCAGCAAGTCTCTGTGCTTAAATGCTTCACTTTGCACAAAGAATTTATGATGGGAAAATATACGTTTTTCAATAAAATCCAATATATGACAGAGCTTCACAGATCAGGTCTTGTAATTCCAGCGTATGCGCAATGGAATAATCAATATATATATATATATATATATATATATATATATATATATATATATATATATATATATATATATATATATTTAGAATTCCTAATGAATTCCACATCGGATGTTTGATGGCCTTTGCCTATTATTACTTTGTAAATGGTGGGAATGGTACCCTGAAACACCAGGAATGTATGACGACCCAAATGAGTGATTTTTGAATGTAGGGACTTTCTTTATATGATTTCACAGGTTGTCTTTGTCATCACCGAGAGGTAACAACATTCATACGTTTAATGCAGTTTCTCTGTACTTATCGGACAAGAACCACCTTCATGTATCAAGGTAAGAAACAAGATAAAATGTCAAACTTATTTTTGTCTGTTTTATTCATTTATTAGATATACGTAGCTGACTCAATGGTTGATGCTGGGAAGTTATCCTTACAGTTAAGGATCTGCCTTTTTCCAATCATGCTGTTGACAACTGAGAGATGGGTAATTTTTTTAAGCACTCTGTATGTGTATTTTTGTATCAACGAAAACTCAATATTTTCTTTTCTGGAGTTCAAAATGTAAGAAACGATAGATAATCACAAGTGAAAATTGTGGTTTGAACATTTTTTTTTAAATGATGGAAAGGTATCAATGCATACCGTTATCATTTCATTCAATACAATACCTTACCTCACGGTCTTTTACATCGACCATTATATTTTTTTTCGTCTAAAATCGTTTTTGATGATTTTAAGAACCAGTTCAAAATACGTCAGTATACAACCGTCGTGTCCTCTGTTTTAGTCTATATACCTGTGCAATTCTGTTTCACTTTCATCTCATGTGATTTTAGATAAGGCTCAAAACACAGAAAATGCCGCGTAGAAAGTTGAACTTGGCATACCGTGCAGCTCCAGAGTTTCTGTTTCGTTTACAAAGACTATGGGTACACAGCGCCATCCTGTGTCAAAAAAGATAAAATATAATGAAAAGAAGCCCTGCTCGTCCATGGACTTTCCGTGTTCTTAACAAGTACGAGTAACAAAGCCTCTATCAGCGACTGTTACTGGGATTCTTTTTGATTTAAAACTACAGTAGAATCACCAAGACCACCTCCATAAAGACTATGTCTACATTAAGACCATCTATTTACAGACCCATATTTGTTTGTCTTTAATTAAATTATATCCATCATTAAAACCACTCCCCCATTAACGCCACACTTTTTCAAGTCCCTTAGGTCATCTTGATAGGGAGATTACACTGTAGTCCCAATGTAAATTAGAACGTTACGACCTGTCAGAAAATGATAGAAACCTTAATGTGGAGTGTACCTTCCAATCAGTGTATGGTATATTACCATAAACACGTATGTCGGCCTCCACAGTAACAGGCTTTAAAAAGAAACGGAGGGGGAAAAAGACCGAAATTGCATGAACAGTTTGGGTGATACAGTTACATTTTAATAACTTGGGGGGGGGGGGGGTGAGCTCAGAAGGCTTTTTATCACGGTAACTCTGTTTTGACCTGTACTTGAAAGAAGTTCCTAGTACAAAAAATGGCCATATGTTACGCTTTAACACACAAAACAGTGATTCAAGTCAAATAGACGTTAAGCTATTACATTACTGTTGAATTCTTTGCAAGGAATCAATCAGATTGTTGTAAGATACAGGGGCTCAGATGATTTCGGGTTAATTACAGACGCTATGGCATGCTGAAGAAAAATCGAACACAGAACTTACAGTGATTCTGTTGTGGATACCCGTCACCCATTTTGATAGCATGCTCTGTCACCTTGTCACACCCGAGACGTTAAGCTCTTTCATTGCAAGTTTTGACGACCGACGGGCGACGTGCCTTGAGGCTATGAGTTGACAGAACGAAAGGATATACATATTCTTTGTAAACCGACATTTTGTCCCATTATCAACATGATTTAGGCGCAATGATCCCAAAGCACAATGAAAGGTATTGACTCTTTTAACCCTTGGTACTGAATGAGGTCCTGCACCCCTTCCTCTGTAGAGTGAATAAGGCGTCTAAAGCTACCTTCTTTGAAGACAGTTTCTTGAAAGACTACAACCTTAAAGATGGTTCTTAAAGAACCCCGTGCTCCACGCTCAGACGTACATTTCACACTCTGGGCCGTGTCTGTCTTAAAGCCAGACGCGACTTCCAGGCTCTGCGAGATCAACATCTTAAAAGCGGCACCGGCCTGTCCAGTGGACAGGTGGAGGAATACCCGTCTTGACCCAGTATTGTTTATTCTCTATATAAATGATTTGCATTCAACAAAGTGTAAAATTTTTACAGATGATACCAAACTTTACCGTGCAACTCTATCCTTAGTTGATCAAGAGAGACTTCAAACAAAACAATTTTTGAAAATTTGTTGACTTGCTTAGCAGAATGGTTATTAGGCTTTAGCAGTGACAGGTGTAAGATAGAACACATTGGTAGCAAAACCCATGTTATTTGTATGAAAAGGCAGGAAACGTACTTGAAGATGTCGATGGAGAGAAAGATCTAAAGGTTTTGATAACTAATACAGTGTCTTATTAAGTATATAGCCAAAGCAGCTGCAAAGGCTAACAATGTTTTGGACATGATAAAGCGGCCTTTTACTTTCAAATATAAAGAATCTCTGCTTATTTTTCTGTACAACGTATATGCGCCCACACCTTCAATATTGTGTGCAGGCATAGTGTCCATATTTGAACAAAGATATCGAAGTACTTGAGAAAGCTCAGAGAAGAGCTACAAAGTTAGTACCGCAATTTGCAAATTTGGATTACGAGACCATATTACAGGAATTAAAGTTGACAAAGTTTGAAAATCGTGGGATACCTGGTGATTTATGGGAAGTGAACAAGATCAAATATAGTTATAAAGCTTTGATTTTTTTTTCAAGTATAAGTAGTCACCCAGGTATAATGAGATACAGATGCACATTAGAATTTCAATAAGTCGTTACGATATCAGGAAATGCATTTATAGTAATAGGACGGTCTGTCATTGGAATAGTCTACCTGAATACATAGTCAAAGCACCCAGTATTAATTGCTTTAAGAACTACAACATGTATGATCATTTTTTAATTTGGATGATAACTAAGTTGTATCTTTATCTTGATATATTTGTATATGTGTTTTTATATTTTGAAGGGCCCTGTGGCCCAGCATACTCATGGTATGTGCTCTATATGTAATTGTTTTTTTTTGTTTTGTTTTGTTTTGTTTTTTTTTCACAAGAAATAAATGAATTAATTGTTTAGATAACGCTTGACCGGGCCAGTGATGCACACTTTAACTCTTTTGAACTCTTCAATGGCCGTTTCAGAAAATGAAAATAACTTTATTCTTAAACTGCCCTCTTGTGGGCTTCATAAGAGACATTGGAGGTACTTTTAGCGGGATTTTGTGGGCGGACACGTTTATCACAGCCAGGTATGTGTCTCATTAGAGAAAAATCAGCAAAACTTAAAGGTGCCATATGTTTAAGATTCCTTAAGGACTTGGTTTTCTCTAAGACAGCCGTGAAGCTTTTGAACTCCCCCAAAATTGCATTAAATCTTTAGGATCTTTAAAGACAACATTAAAAATGTTTGCATCCGTAAAGACGCCCGTTTATGATTTTTGACTCCTTAAAGGCAGCCTTTAATGTTCTCAACCAGTGATTTAAGGCCCGCCAGAAGATTTCATGCAGCACTCTCCTCCCCCTCCTCCCCCCCCGCCCAATCCAGTACCCACTCTAAATCTCATGTTTCATCCGGTTAAGCTATAGGTGTACAATGTATTGGCTCCGGCTCAAGCAAAAGAGTTAAAATTTGGAATCCGCATCCACTTTAAGAAGTGCATGAATCTTATGCCATCCAGTATAATTCAGAATCTGGAATCCGGCGTCAGCTCTTAAAATCTATGGAATTTGGCGTCTATTTTAGGGGGTACAGGGCCTTTTAAATGAGTTAACAGAAGTCAGTCAAATGAACTGTATTATCC
Source organism: Hermodice carunculata (assembly GCA_964020975.1). NCBI lineage: Eukaryota > Metazoa > Annelida > Polychaeta > Eunicida > Amphinomidae > Hermodice > Hermodice carunculata. Next base: position 68,042,439 of record OZ026625.1, read on the forward strand.
TATTTTATACGTAATATAGATATTTTTCTTGTGAAGCCAAACTTTAAAAAATGTTCTTTTCTGTGTTTATTAATATAACAAATCATGTTTAATATGGTACAAAACTATTCCACTCTCATTGCCTGTGTCACGTTGTGGATGGAAATCTATTAGTATTAGGTATGTCAGAAGTCCTAAATTATCGGATTGGCAAATAGTTGATTTATCGGGGCATTTGTTCACGTGAGATGGGCGTGGCGTAGGCTCACGTGAACATGCCATGATAAATCAATTATTGGGCCGAAACCAATCCGAGAACTTGTTTATTTGCCCCGACATCCCATGAACCACACCCCCATCAATGAACTATATCAGATATATTGTCCTGGTCTCAGACCAGGGAACGTCATTAATGGGCCACCCGTAAACGTCAGGCCGCACTGCAATCCGCCACGTGCTTCAAATGTAGGAGAACTGTGGAGCGAATCTTGGCATTTTGTGAAGAATTGTTAGGTCTATAAGTTATACCTCGGCTGTGTAAAATTCCGCCAGGCCTATGGAGCTTGTGGTCAAACGTGAAAATGTTAAACTATGTTGATTAGTTTACTCTAAGTCAACGTGCGTACAAACAATCAATCCAGAATTACAGTAAGTGACTGTAACAATGATACATTATGCATGTGAAATGTGGTCCGGAATTGTGAACTTTGGACCGTTAATCAGCTGGTAAAAGGATGACTACCATTGAACACGTCGTTGAATGATGGAAAAAAGGTTAACACAATAATTTGTTTATATATATATATATATATATAAATTTTTGTGTGGAATTTCGTCATTGCATGTGACAATTTATTTCCAGATTTTTTACAATTTTGCTATGTTCATGAATGATCGTAGGGTCAGTTGACTTTGAGCAGGTGCTCTCTCTCTCTCTCTCTCTCTCTCTCTCTCTCTCTCTCTCTCTCTCTCTCTCTCTCTCTCTCTCTCTCTCTCTCTCTCTCTCTCTCTCTCAACGTTTGTGTCGAATTTTGTCATTGCATGTGGCAATTTATTTCCGGGTTTTTTTTTACAATATTGCTATGTTCATGAATGAACGTACGGTCGGTTCACTTTGAGCAGGTGCTCATCAATGAAAGAAAATATCTTTTGAAAAGGGCGTGGTTTGTCTTGTACTTTTGACACCTGTCAATCAAACAACGGGGCTCCCGATAGTCCCGATTCAAGATTTTGGACTATCTGGAGCACCCAGTATTAAAGCGTTTTTGCCACGAGGGGAAATAACATGCACATAAAAGTGTACGTACGTCCCACGATACGGCTCCAAAACTAGTCGACTCTCTCTCGTGATAACCAGGGGAAATACTTTTCAAATATTACATTTTTATTTGGCAGCAAAAAGCCTATGTAGGAACACTGGAGCTTAGTTTCTATGGAAATACTTGCCTTTTGTTGTCGTTTTAGTTATTCCGTGTTAAATGGGGCATGAAGCCACCACAACTCCTTGTGAATTGTGCCACACAGCTCAAACCGCCAAAAGAGTGCAAAAGTATCGTATGATAGAATGATTGTACTCTGTTTTTCCGTCTGTAGAAAGCATTTTCAATTAGAATTGTTGATAAGACCTGTCATGATAACCTGCCGCGGATTGACAAATTCATTGCAAGTAAAAAGTCAAAAAGCACATTCGTGCAGTGCACAGACTAGATATCTAGTTTTAAGTTTTGCTGCAATCCAGTCAAAATGTGAACCGACCATTTCCTCATCATATCCACTCTGTTCGGGATAGATGATTTTTTTGCCCTGGCTGGCCCTTCAGAACGCAGCTCTGTTCTTTCAAGAGACCCACTATACATCATAAAGAAAATAAGAAGGTAGTGTTACATATATTATTAAACAGTAATTAATATTAGAGAAATCTGATCTTATCTATCCTTTTTGAAATTGAAGTGCCAGTTGTGTCTTTAAAATGTCACTAAGTACTGTCGAAAGCGGGGCATGGAAGAAGTAAAACTGACGTCCTACTAACCATGTTTTTTCTCGGGCATATCACTTCCTTACTGTCAAATTTCGATAAGTTGGTACCAGGAGAAACAGTAGGCCCATCACCTTTCAAAGAACTAACTCAAAGTTCACGGATAATTATAGTAGATATTGTGTCAAGTAATTTTAAACCAGTGTGAATGATTATGTAAATACGTTAGATGCAGCGTGGATTTGATATCGTTCTATATGTGCCACGTTGTGGGGGTTTAGTTTTCCGAATCCGGGATGTGGAAAGGGAATTTCTAAATCCCTTTCCCACAAAATGATGATGATGATGATGATGATGATGATGATGATGATCACGATTTTGCAAAGTTTATACATACATTGAAAAGATGATGATACTATTGATATTATTATTGTTGTTGTTAATATTATTATTATTATTATCATCATCATCATCATCATCATCATCATTATTATTATTATTAATTTTATTATTATTATTATTATCATTATTGTTGTTGTTGTTATTATTATTATTAAGTCAGACCACCATTTGGCAAACATAAATGCCAAAAGGCATGATCATACCCAAGCAGTCATTTTTGCATAGATGTAAGTATATGTTTACTATAAAAAATATTTTAAATGCAGCTTGCACGAAATGACCCTCTTTATACATACATACATATATACATACATACATACAATCATACATGCATACATACATACATACATACATACATACATGCGCGCAGACACGCACAGACAGACATGGCACCTATATAAAACACATGTATATATATAGTTACCAGCTGAAGACGCTTTAATTTATTTGAGCTTATACAACCTGTGTCAAAGTTCTACAGAAGAACGTGTGTCATATGAACAACAGCACTTACATATGTAAATAGGTTAGACAGTGACAGATTAGGTTATGGGGAGTAAAGAGTTCGGGCTATTGAATAGGATATTGACTACTATGAAGTGGTTCCGTTTACGTAAGCACATAGATAACACACAAACACACACAAACACACACACACACACACACGCACACACAAATTATATAATCTTCAAAATATGTATAAAAATCAACCGGCTAAGGTAGTATCTGGTGAACAAAACCCTAATTCCAACAAACTATACGCATATTGTTGTAAATTCAAACGAACCTTTTAAATAAAATTATATCTATAACAAAAATTACATGTAAAGAAACGAAAACATTTTAGTAAACTAGAAAAGATTTGCTTTAAAGCAAATCTGTCATGAGTGCCTTCAAAAGTTGTAAATATCAAATGCTACAACTCTTATCCTTTGGTACTTCACATTACATTAAGCTTATGGCTGGATGCAAATTTCAAACTCCAAATGACCTTGAAACAAATCGGTTGAAAATTGACCAAGTTGATGATGAAACTATCAAAGGGCCAAATGACCTTGACCTTTGCCCTTTTGAGGTTACATGTTCTTATAAAAATGTGCATTGTTGCAATACCTACAATTTGAGTCAAACATGACTAGAAATGGATAGAAATTGGCCAAATTATGCCCGGATGAAACTTTCGAAGGTCCAAATGACCTTAACCTTTGACTTTTAGATGTCAAATTTCAGTTTAAAGGAACTGCAGTGTTACAATAGCTACAATTTGAGTCCAACATGATCTGGATAAAAATTGATTAAGTTATGGCTAGAAGAAAGCCACCATCGAAAGTGGCCTTTGACCTTGAAATGACCTTTGACCTTGAAATGACCTTGGACCTTGAAATTACCTCTATCTGAAGTGAACTTTGACCTCAAAAAAAATAACATTTCGCCCTAAAATTTACTTTTGACCTTGATATGACCGTGACATTTGAGATGACCTTTTCCTTGCTACGATGGAACTCGAAACCACATCTACTACAGTATATAAGATTTAAAACTTTAATTAGCCCTCATTTGCATAATTTTGAAAACTATTACCTGTCGTTACGAAAAGGCAAATCTTCATCTATAGAAGTATAATTGTGCTAAATTTGGAGTTTCTACGTGTAATATTTTTCAAATGAAATGTCGGACAAATTTGCCTGTAAAGAAAGAAAGAAATAAAGACACATTTGGAACCATGTGTATGTTAGTTATGCATGTCCAGCATCATTAAAGATGAAATCCATTTGATGATACACTGCTGCAATTTTTTAAACAACAAAAAGGAAAAACTCTACTCTGATTTGTCTCATTTACCCAATTTGTATACCAAATTTATTATTTCAAACGATGCGGAGAAATTTAACCTCCTTATGACGATGGGCGGCGGAAACACTAGCGTACTCCCATTGATGATAACATTTGTCAATCAGATATTTGAGCGTAGATCTTACAAGCTTGGCTTCTAAGTTTTTACACTGGAGTGCACCAGAGGTTTTTATATATTTATGGTTATGTATATTTGCTGTACAAGTACTGATACCATTTGTCATGCATGTTTTTCTGTCGGTGATTTATTTGTATGTCTCTTTAATATGTATTTTGACAATATCTTATATAAGGTTCAGGTCAATCAAGTCATGTCCGCGCTTATATATGTGTGTGTGTATGTATATATATATATATATATATATATTAATAATAATAATAATAATAATAATAATAATAATAATAATAATAATAATAATAATAATAATAATAATAATAATAATAATAATAATAATTATTATTATTATTATTATTATTATTATTATTATTATTATTATTATTATTATTATTATTATTATTATTATTATGCAACGGGAAGATATATTGTTTTTTCCGCGTCCGTTTCTTCCGCGCGATAACTCGATAAAGATCTGGCTTGGCAGTTGAAATTTTTTTGTGAATATATTCCCATATAAAACCTTGCTTGGGATTGCAGATGGGTAGCCTTGACCAATATTTCAAGGTCACATGGGCATATCATGTAAAATTGACGCGGACGCAATAACTCCGCAAGGACTTGACTTAAGAAGTTGAAATTTTGCATGATCATGTGCCAAATTATGAAGAAGGTTGGGATCGTAGATGGGTGACCTTAATCTATTTTCAAGGCCACATGGCCACTTTTAAAAATCACTGAAGATGCACTTGAGAAAGATTTGACTTACAGAGGTTGATATTTTGTGAGATTATGCTTCTATGTAAGATTTTGGTAAGACTTTGCTTGTAACTGCAGATGTATGACCTTGACCTATTTTTCAAGGTCACGTGGGCATGTCATGTAAAATTAACACGGACGCAATAATTCCGCAAGGATTAGACTTAAGAGGTTGATATTTTGCGATGTTAAGTACCTTAATATGAACTAACTTGTGATTGCAGATGGGTGACCTTGACCTATTTTTCAAGGTCATATGGGCGTGTCATGTAAAATTGATGCGGACGCGATAACTTCGCAAGGATCTGAATTAAGAGGTTGAAATTTTGCATGATTATGTACATAATATGAACTAGGTAGGGATTGTAGATGGGTGACCATGACCTATTTTCAAGGTCACATGGCCACTTTTTAAAAATCATTGCAGATGCCCTCGTGAAAGATTTGACTTAAAGAGGTTGACATTTTGTGTGATTATATTTCTAGGTAAGACTTTTGTAAGACCTTGCCTGTAACTGTGGATGTATGACCTTGACCTATTTTTCAAGGTCACGTGGGTATTTCGTCTGAAATCATTGTGGACGTGGTAACTCAAGGAAGATTTGACTTGGGAAGTTGAAATTTTATGTGAAGGTGTTCCTATGTATGATCTTGCTTGGGATTGCAGATGGGTGACCTTGACACATTTTTCAAGGTCATGTGGGCATGTCATCTAAAATTGACACACATGCAACAACTCTGCAAGGATTTGACGTAGGAGGTTGGAATTTTGCATGTTTATGTACCATAATACCAACTAGGTTGGGATCGTAGATGGGTGACCTTGACATATTTTCAAGGTCGTATGGCCAGTTTTTGCAAATCATTGCAGATGCACTCGAGAAAGATTTGTCTTTTAGAGGTTGACATTTTGTGTGATCATGTTTCTATGTTAGAATTTTGTAAGACCTTGCTTGTAACCGCAAATGGATGACCTTGACCTATTTGTCGAGGTCACGTGGGCATTTCGTCAAAAATCAACGTTTTGAAAGGTCAATAAAGAGTGTACCTTCACCATATCTGTAGATCATTGGAATCGGTATGCCAATTTATGAAAATAAGGGTGACAATAGTAAGGGCACACGGGGAGACATTTGATTTTCTGTTGGAAAATCATCCTGTTCTAGTTAATTTTAAACCCACCAGCAAACATACATTTCATCAATTTCAGGATAAATAAATAAATAAATAAATAAATAAATAAATAAATAAATAAATAAATATCCCAAATTTGCACTAGCATGACCCCAACACAGTATCTATATCCAACTATTCCTTCTTTTGATCTGTACCCGATCCGTGCATTGTTACTTTTACTTGTGTACCACATGACCCGCGATATCTATCCTTATATGGCAAATGATACTGAAATTTCCAATACTCTGAACTATTTAATGCTGTTAATTTTATCGTGCGCACGTGTGTATAGAAAACCACTCATTATGCAAATGAGCGGTCATCGTATCAACAACTATGCTATTGCCTCTCGTTATCAGCAAGATGTGCATAATTTTTACGAATCCTGGATGTCATAAAGCCAACCAAAGAGACGTTGCTTGGGAACCGCGTCCTGCCTTGATGTCTGCCGAAAAAATGGACATCTTGCCTCCTTAGAGTGCTCCTCAACTCATGTCCGGAACACCACCGACCGCTACTTCCACTGTGATCCAGAGGTCCTCATTGTGACAGCGATGTTTCGTGCCGATTGTTCAATGTCTGGCATATTTTCAGGAGCCTGTTTTGATATAGACCTTTAATACTCCCCATCGAGTCATTGTGAGGATTCTTTGACCGACGTCGGTGCCATGGGCGCCGAGGCCATGGCACCCGGCGGAGGTCATAGCATCCCCATAATGACTCGATGAGGAGCATCAAAGTCTTTTCTTTTATGTTCCAGTGAAGTTCACTCTCAAATTTACCCATTTCCAATGCGTTTTACAGCCTCCACACTGCCCTGGTTAAGCATGGCTAAGTCATGCTCCTTCGTTATGAACTGTGTACGGATATTTTGAAATGCCGTTTAGCCGCCAAAATCAACGAATATTAGGTATATCTAAGTGGCACGTCTGAGTACTGGGAATCATACTATACATTACACTTATGGAGGGTTGATTGAGACACTAAACATTAACATATTGGTGGAATGGATCCAAGTGAGATGGATTTCCGCTGCTTTGACGCATTATGATCCTATATTCTGTCAGAAACTACTGCAGCTGGCCATAACATTTCAGGCTGACGAATATAAAGGGACCATCCGTTCTTGTGAAACAAGGTAAATCCAGATTTAGATATGACAAATTGAATGTAGCATAAAATAACTTCACAAAATGAGAAAAGAGTCGCAGCATGAGTATGAGCAAAGTATAGAATAATAATATATCTTAAATCACTTGATTGAATGAGGAGAAAATAAAAACTGCATCCCTTTATAACCATTTTAGAAATAGCACCAACACCAGCAACTAACTACAATAGCTTTTTGTGGAAAAAGACCATGATATTTTCATCTGAGATGTTTGAATTTATTACCAATGTCGGTACAAGGGTTGTTTGATGCTTACATTTATAAGTTTATCAAATTTTCTGTCATATTTAACATTTCAAAAATTTAATAGTAAAAATATAATTTGAAATTGAGATCGTATTTTTACCTCAACGATCACAATTTGAATAAATGTCATTTAAATTTATGATTCACTTTGGAAAACTGAAACGGTATCCCAAAGCCAAAATAAAAACAAAAAAACAAACATACAACAAACAAACAAACAAACAAACAAACAAAAAACAGTAAATACACACACAACCACACACACACGCACACTCACACATAGAAACAGTTTTCTTTCTATCAAAGATAGACCTGTAACTTGTGGGTATCTGAGCCTACCAAAATAGATTGTTTGTTTTCTTGTTTTTGTTTTTGTTTCCAATGAGTCAAATTTTCCCATTTAGTTTTAGACAGGCTGATTCAATATCTGTTAAAATGTTAATGTTAGTCATATGGCACTAAATATACATCATGCATAAATTTGTAAGTACGCCCAGATAACTTTCTAAATTTGTGTATCTGGTGTGTTTAAGTGTGAAGTCAAGGTGCAGTTGCTGACGTTTCCACCAGAAAAGAAGGACTCCATTACATTAGACCTTTCTGAAATGTTTGCAGATGTCAGTGAATTTATCACACGTGATGGACCAATGACAGGCCTACACGGTCGCCTTTGAATGTATCAATCCCTGAAGAATTTGCTGGCTCGTGTATATTTAGAGACATTGGCCTCATGGTATCACTGTAGTTCTGCAGGATTTTAGTTGCAGTTTTCTTCTGTTGCTCTAAAGGTCTACTGATATTATGTTTCAGACTGTCAGTAGATCGGTGACCAGTAATATATTGCAGTCCATTCCTGCCTGGTAAAGTACACTTGCAGTTGTTGCATGGATACAGTGATTTGTATATATTTTACTCAGACCAGCTGCTTTCATAATATTTGACATCACGGAACCAAGTGTATTATTCCCTGGATGTCCATTATAATACCAGATCTTGTCATTTTCTGAAACATGTTTTGACATAGGCATTTGGAACAATGCTTCACAATCATCATTAGGTTTTGATATATGCAATTTATAACTGTCGGTCGGACATTGAGGGTTTCCTGGTTTAGCACTCATAATTGCCCTTTTTTCTTTTTTTTTCTTTGTTATCTAGCCCAGAGTGTATTATTTCCTTCTCATTGTATGTGGCATTTACATATTCTAGGCCAACTGAATCTTAGTACATCTGCCAGCTGATCGGTTAGAAGTGTTTCAAATGTTACGTCCTTCCGACTTTCAAGAAGCCTTTCTATAAAAGAATCAAATGACCAAATTAAGACAGTGATTACTCAGAATATACAGACTGTAAAGAAGCTTTTATTCAAGGTCACATATGTTCATACACATTTTCATTTACATTGAATGCATTTTGGGGGAGTGTGTTTTCATTGCCGATTTATAATTTTATTTTGAGATTAACATTTAAAAAATCTATTTTATAGCATTGCTTTTTTAAAATACCATTCAATTATTCGTTCATTTGTTAGACTCATATTCAACAGGATGAGTTTTTTTTTTTTCAAAAAAAAAATTAGGTGCGCGCCATCTAACGGCAAATGTGCACGCGTAATTTCACACTGGTAACTAACTTGTCCCTGTATTCAAAATCTGGGTGTGACACAGCATGACAGCTGCTTGTGGGTAAACGTGTATTTTGTTTCTTGGTGCAATGACTAGATTTAAAGGGTCATTTGGTCACTGGGAATGTAACCTTTGTAAACAAAACTTCAAATAAAATGTAAGAAAGCCTTTGGTATTTATGTTTTTAGTCGAATACGAACACAACTACAGCATGGAAATAGTTGTCGATGAGGCAACAGAATATTTTTTTTGAGTCCCACATTTGTAAAAAGGGGTGTACTTCGCATGTCAACAAAAATCATGGCGTTTGTAAAGCGAAAATAAAAAACAACTTTGGTACCTGGAACAATTGTCACAACCTAACCTATCTGTCTATCAGTTGATTTTTCTGTACAAATATTGGCAAGGTCGTCCTGTTCTTTATCACTAGGGGACTTGAAGCGGCTTGGTTTGGGTTCATCTACCAAGAATGCTGACATATTATCTTAGTCAGCAAACAGTTCTGGCAGAATGTCTGCCCTTGACATGTGCCATAAGTTTTTCTTATTTCTAGGTCTATAATTGTACCTAACTTTTTTGCGTCAGTGTCCATGTGTTCTACGATTCGGAAACGTTGGGTAACCCAGGTCATTTTTCATGTCGACAACAATGCCATCCCTTCCATGGTCATCGACAATTTCACCCAGTTGAGAATTCTTGGGCACATGTTGACGCCCCATTGTAGCAGACGAATTTTTATTGCTCGCACTACTTTCCCAGTATTCTTATAAAAAGTGCCAAAATATAACGGTTGTTATTTTTATTTATCAGGGTGATAAGCCTCATAAATTGCAACGCAAACATTCATAAATTGTTAAAATAACAACGAAAACAACACTTTACAAACAATAATCTTCATTAAACTGATTTCTAACACCAGGTCGTAGTGCATTTTTCCTAGGTCGTGGTTGTCTCAGGTAATGAGCCACAATGTAGCATTCTGATAGGCAAGTAGCCTTGACAAGTATGTAAACATAAAAGAATGGCGCAATAAAAATATTTGTCAACAAGACGTAGGCTCATGACTAAAACCACGTGTTTTCAGCCCGTCCACAGTAATCTCACAGTCGTCCATCAGCACGCTTCCTCGTTCCGTTGTGCAGCGGCATACAATGCCAAAGCATTGATTCCTTCCTGTGCAATTCATTCATCTTTTGTCAGTGAAGTTGCATATTATCAAAGTTATTCTTTAAAAAAAAAATCCCAGGCATGAACTGTCCACGTAACTAAATGAAAGTTGGATGACAATTATAATTCTTGAGACAAAACCTGTTGTTCATTAAGCAGTGCATGGAATGGAAATATATGTGTTGGTAATTTATGAAATAGTATGTATGGACTTGCTTTACGGGCTTGTGATTTTGACAATGTGAAGGAGCAAAGTCAAGGTTATCTGATGTGCTGTGCATGGAAAATGGCATTAAAGTAGGTCATGTCTCTGGGCAACCTCTCGCAGATGACATTGACCTTCATCGACATTCAGAAGTCATGTTTCACGTGCAAAATATCCCAGGTAGAGTCATCCATATAACTAAGTGTAATGTTGAATGTAACTTGTCTCTTAGATATTGAAGATATGATCAAAAACGGAATAGGCCCATGAGGTGCATAACGTAGATTATTAATCAGATAATAGGTACACAATGTCACTGTGGGCTCAATGGCATGATTCTAACCGAAGGATATTGTGAAATACTTAGGGCCTCCGATATTTCGCATTTTGCAGCTCGTGTGATAATCGCAAAAAAATAGGTCATTATGCAGGGAAGCCATACTAACGCCGAAGCCCAGAAAAAAAAAAAACGATCTTAGGCGCTAGTTATCATTTGGCTCAAAATCATTAAATTTTAATGATCTGTTATTCACGTTTCGCCTACGAACGTGAATGACTTTATTACTGCACTATAAATACAATAAATGGTAATCTGTAACTCAATACACTAAACAATACACTTTACCACAACAGTACAATACAACACAGTACATTACAACAATCCCTGATATGTATGCCTTAGGGACAGCTCCCCCCACCCAAAAAAAAAAAAAAACAGCTCAAAGTATTGTAGGTTTTAAATGACTTTAGAGTACTATAGTGTACCCCTGATTTTCACTGTTTCCGATATAAATTTTGTAAATTGCCATATAATTTCAATTTCGTCACATTTCATGAGTTTCATGAATTTGTTTTCGGACGATAAATGGTCAAAATCTACGATAAATTTACTCAGAGTATTAAATAAGCTATTTCTGGCTTCTCTAAACTTTTGGCAATTTACAACGTAATGAATTTCATCTTCGACTTCCAAACACGAATCACAAATTCTCTCATCAATGGGAACCTTAACTGGCCTTCTATGCCTACCTTTTTCAATGTTTAAATTATGTGCGCTTATTCGTAATCTGGTCAAGTTTTTCCTTTCGTTCAAATTTTTTAATACAATTAGGTACTTTTCTATTTTGAAATCTGATTTAAATTTCGAATAGGGTCTCAACTTTTTATCTGGATAGGCTTGTTTAAGGAAGTCATTCTGCCATTGAAGTATAAATTTCTCTTTTAATAATTTCTCTATTAAATTGTGTGAAAATCCCCCCTATTCATCACCGTCATTGTTCCAAATATCATTACAGCTAATTAGCGACATTGTAGTTTTCATATTGTTCAACCAGGTCGAGTTATTCAATGCCAGCAATTCAACATTACATTTGTAAGCATCGTATAAAATTTCATGTGAATCAGAATTTCTTATGCGGTGCCAGTTCTTACAAACACTTTTCATTATTTTTAACGAATAAAGATATGCTCCGAGCTCACTCAGTACAGCAATATTAGAGGCTTTTGAATTCACTCCCAGAGTGTACTTAAGATAACTCAGATGTAACTTTTCAAACTCCGTCCTAAAATATCCACTAATATCATCCCTACCAATACATTTTAGTGGAGAAATTGTATAGGCACCCCATATTTCACACCCGTAAAGAAAGATTGGAGCAATAAGTTTATCAAAGAAATCAAGATGCAATCGAATATCTACAATGTCACTGAATAAAGTTCGCTTTAAGCGACCAAGAGACTTCCTTGTTTTGGGAATAAATAGATCACGGGCAAACATGTAGGTCAAAGTCTTTTGCCAAAATATGAGGTAAATGGCTTAATTACATGTTCACTCTTCAGACTTAACGACATCTCGATGGCTAATAGATCTTTAAGATTTCGCGTTGGTATATATTTAAGCACATTGCAAAGCGGGTAGAAGTTAAGGAATTAGAAAAAGGAAAAAAAAACGACTTTGATTTCCAGTGGACCACCAAAACTTTCAAAAGCTTTTGAAAGTTGGGAAAACCAATTGTAGAAAGAAGTCCTACAAATCCAATGAGCCCCTTTTATTGTGAGAGGTTTTATTAACAGACCTGAAGACGACAAAGAATCCGGACAAAGTACCCAAAGCTGCCTGAACAGAAAAGAATGATGGGGTCTGCTTCAGAGCTTTAATGTACATCTTCTGATTTGAATATAAAACGTTTTATAAACAAAGATATGGTGTGTCTGTGTTTCGTTTCGCAATGTAATCAAACAAATAATTTACACGAATTGGCACGCAGGAGGCCTGGCACCAATTGATGGGTCTTGGTCAGCCCCCCTGATCAGGCAGCTCAAACATACAATTAATGCATCAGTCTGGACTAAGGAAACCTCAATTATGGCGGACTATTTATTGTCCTTTTAGTTACAAATTAGACACAGCCACTTGTAAGGGTACTGTTAGTAGTTTCCTATTTAGCATAGTTCTTCCCAATTTGAGTCCTAATTGAAAATTGATTTTTGCTTCCAAAACTTATCTGGACACATTTTCAAAATAGTTTCTGCATTTTCAAGTACCTGGCCAGCATATCTTCAAATACTGATTTTAAGCTTATTGGAAAAAAGTAGAAACTGATTTATTTTATTACATTTCGATGTCAACAGGGCTCTTTAGTTATTCAATTTCGGGGTCAACAGGACCCGGAAATGGAATAAATAAAATAAATACTGCACTTCCGAAAGGATTCGGCAGAAGTTCGTCGGGTGTCCGTGTATTAATTGTGCTTCAACCTTACGGTATGGAAGACGTCTTGTGATCCCACCAACAAAGTCAGGAGTCGCACGGAAGGTACATGTAACGAAACAATGTTGTAGTAGTGACTCAACAAGTTTAAAGACTATGACCTAGTATAATTTCGATTTTCCTACTGCGAGTGACTTGAAGATACACGATGTATTGGTATTAAGCTAAGAAGACGGAGATCAGCAAAGTCTTGCATTATATTTCCTTTTCTTTTCCCAACTTAATATAATCATTGCCTTTGGTCTGTCCATATTGAGCTTAAATTTAAATTGTTGAAAAGACTTGCTTCCTTTAACTTCAAACGGTAAATTGTTCCACAGATTTAAGGTTGACGGAAAAAAGGAGTTCCTAAACAAATCTGTACGGATTCCAAATAGAGCGAATTTAGAACGCATGACTGTGTACGTTGTATCTTGTTGTACTCTCTACTGTTTCCGGAAGCAAATTATACAGATACATTGGAGTAATCGTATAGATAATCTTGTATATCAATACTAATTTCTGTTTGTCCCTTCGAACTGCCAGTGTTTCCCATCCTGTCTCCTTACAAATTTGACTGGGTCGTAATAAACGCTTTGTCCCTGTCACTGCCTGGCCGCTACCACTTGCACATTTCCAATTCAGTTTCAATGGCTCGAGAACAATTAGTAAATACTACGTTGTCGTACTAAATGGGATCCAGTTCCTTCAATGCTGACTTGTTTAAAATAGGTGTACTTTCAACACCACAATGTCACTGTGGCACAGGAAACGACAATATTTTGCTTTTTTTTTATGGAGTTCCCACAATATACTGTACAACGAACTTCTTTACACAATACAGTAATACCTCATGCCTTTTTTTCACAGTTAAAACCTTGTTACACGGACCAGAAAACTGCAACATGTCTATTAAACTCGAAATTTATCATGCTGTTATCATTTATATACAAGGAACAAAACGATTTCCATAGCAAGTGTTATATTTATTTTTTTCATGGTAGGGAGCCATTAAACCATAATGTGATTTTTACTATCTGTGTTGCAAAATGTGATTTGAGTCTTCTATATGTCTGTTTTTTGTTTATGTATTGTCCTGTAAAACGTGTCATATGTTTACATATATTTTTTTTCAAGATAGGGTTTCTGTTAGGCATTACCTGCTCCCCGATATTTTTTCTTTCAAAAAACAAAAAAAAACAAAAACAAAAAAAAAAACAAAAACAAAAACAAAAAAAAACAAAAAAAAAAAACAAACAAACAAGCAAACAAAAAATAAAAGAATAAAAAAAAATCTTGCATCAGTTCAGCATTGCAAATTGGTTTTGGGGCCTAATCTCTAGTATCAACTGGGATACGTACGTACCCCATTGTCTTTACTGAAACCGTTTCAGTAAAGACAATGCCGGAGTCTGGCAGACGTACTTAACGTCCAACGTACCCTCTACAATAAAACGAATTTGGCCTTATAATGATCTGAATATTTCTGTGATCCCTGTGTTTATCTAACGAATTAACAGCATGTCAGTTATCATAAAATATTTTCTAAAGTCTGCTTGTTAACATACTTTATTTCATTAACGAGGATCGGAAAAGTAGCTTCTAGCTAATTCAAATTCTTCTCTTCGTGTCAATACGAAACAGCGTATATTTGTAACCCTTACAAGTGCAAAGTGAGAAAAACAATTTAAAAAACACGATTTTAAAAAAATATCAAAATCTTTAGAAAAATGTTAAAAATATAAAAACATATTACCAGTAGTTAGGAAAGAATCAGTCTGAGCGTAGAATTAATTCATGAACCGACTTAACAGTTGTATAATCAAATACATGTACAAATGTTAAGACACAAGATATTGACAAACAAAATAAAATTACTGTACAAACACGTGATAGGCCTACTGCTCATATGCCCAACCATTATCATCAGTATCGTTTCCCTTTAAAAGACGCTGAACCCTTAAGGTGCTGACAATGTATTTCTCTGTTGTGTCTATTATAGAACAATTGGTACCACATAAAACCAATGGAGCACCGTACAATAATTTTTGTCCAGACTGATGCAAGTTGTCAAGTAAAATACCAGTATAATCTATTTTGATTTTGAAAATTTTCCTTACCATTGTCAAGAGGGTTTGTCTATGTTCATAAAAAAGAGGACACTGCAGCATAAAATGAGTGACTGTTTCAGTCCGAAAGCCACAGTCATAAGCTGGCGAGTTACAGATATTACGAGAAAACAGATGGGCGTTTAGAACACTAAAGTCCACTCTCCGCCAGTTTAGTAAAATGTTCAATCTACATGACCCATATCTTGTATGGAGCAGTTTTGAAGGAAAGTGGATTAATTTGATTGAAATCTGCAACAGATAAGTCACGTACGGACCCAGCTTATCCAGAAAGTGAGACTACGCAGTTCCGTGGTAGGTCACAAACTGGTTCTTCAGTCAAAAGGCTGTTATTTACTCGATGAAATTGAAAATGCCTATTCTGATTACAGATTTCACCATCAGTATTTTTTGTTGTTGTTGTTGCATTGTTGTATTGCCACGCCGGCAACTTTTTAGCTATCTTCAGCGCTAATCACAACAAAAGTCTTGGTCATTTGAATAGCCATATTGATTCCGGATGCATGTTCCTCACAGCAAATCTCTTTCTGTCAAGTACTTGCATGGCAATAGTTCTGCTCTGTTGTCAGTCAAAAATTGTAAAGTGTAGATGCCTTTATGACCACGTTCTGCTGAGAGACCCACGCAACTCGGATCAAATGAGAAATTGCGGAGACAAAAGCTCCTTCCACTCTCTAAATTCCATTGCATCTAGATCAATGCCAAATGGCTGGCCATGCAGTCATATATAGGTACTTGTGAGTTAGACAAAGATACCACAAATATATTCTTTGTGCTCAAACGCATTATCACTGAAATCGTGATGGAATAAATCTGAGTTAAAAGCCAATGTAAGATACATTATCAGCGAGACAAGTTTAAAACGCAGATGCACATTCTAATATTGTAAACATTTGATCGGGGCATAATTTTATAAAAGGTATATCGTCAGTGGCTTTGAATTTACTCAAAAGTATAACGGCATGCATCGCCTACACCTGTTTCATGCAAAACCAGTCACATCTGCTCATGCAGGGCTTATTGTTGTTTGGTCACTTGTGATCTAAAAGGCCTGATGCTGGCGTGGCTCTCACCAATTGTTCTGTAGGTGTATCATTCGTGACAAATGTCTGATCACCGCAGTTTTACAGCAGAGTACCAGCTGTGGCAAACTGTTTCCTCTTGAGGTTGTACATCTTCAAATGACAGTGACAGATAATCATGAACTTCAGATGATCAGGTACTGTTGTTATACAGGATCTGGACACATATCAACTTCACACAAATATGAATGCGGGGGCTTGGTTTCAAAGGACAACTGCTTCAAAGGAAGACCGCACGCAAGAAAGCGTGTTATGTTCATGCCTTGGAGTTCACAATCAAATCAAAATCTAATTCAAGTCTCTCAATTACGCCACTTCCCCAATTTCCACTACATTGTAGCAATTCTACGTTTCAAATTCATTTAATCTTTATTTAATGTCGGCGAGATATATATTGCTACATCCGGCATGAAGATGCAAATATATGTACATCAAAACTTACCCACGAGAAATAAACCAACCTATGACAAGGACAGGAAGCCATTGTAGGAGTGACGACCTAACTGGGCGACACCTCTGTCTTTTATCATTAGCCATCCACTAGAGCTGGTGTGAAGTTAAGAGATAAGTTTCTTTTTTGCTGTTGATTTGTTCCGTATTGCCTACTGATAAGCGTTGCTTATATTTCCCTCTAAATGAGTCACTGCCTCTAAACTCTAATCATCTTATCTAAGCGGAAGCCCAGGATGCTTTGCAAATTAGTGTCTGATATCTTATATTTGAGGTATACCCCAATAGGGGCAGGGAATGCAAATGAAACTGCGGGTAGACGATCCACACATATGCGATTATGCAAAGACACGAGATACATTTATGGATAGGCAGCGAGATTAGAGGGTTGGCTTGTCAATGAGTGGATGGGTGGCTGGGTGGGTGGACATAATAGGTAGGAAGGTGAACCTGGCACCATATGAACCCACGTCTTATTGCAAGAAAGGCACGGCCAGTAGACTCTGTGGGTCCGACAAAAGCATACTTTCATTTGAAATTCACCCAAGGACAGAATCAATTTCAGCCATTCCTCTGCGTTATTCATATTACCAGAAACTGTATATAAGTACTCGAGTATACAATCCAATCATGGCTCACGCATATAGTGCAAAAATAACTGGATTAACCTGCAGATTTTTTTGATATTGATCATTGAGTGCACAATGGTTACAGATATTGTTTCGGCCCTTCAAGTGTCACAATAGAAAGGCAGTGAAAGCATTGAATTCGCACACGTGACTATCATGGACATTAAGAGCTCGTCTGATCTTGAGTTGACAGCCTCAGATGATGGTGAACCGCTGCGATGGAAGCATGTTTCACGACCTAAAATTCCCGCAAATACTTTTTTGTTATAGCGTTTTGTTGCATTTGGTGGAGGCAACTCGCTTGAATTAAAAGAACTTAGGAATGTAACATAATAGCAAATACATAAATACAAAATCTATGAAAGGTTCATGCTTATAATAGTGCGACTTAGAGCACTGTAAAAAGTGAGGAAACAGATTAAGCTGTGAAAAAAGTATCTGCGATTTATTCATTTCTCTCTGGTGACTTGCTTTTTTATTTGAATGGTTGAACATGCTTGAAATCAATTCAAAGTTCCGGATTTGAAATGATGGTTGCTAGGGATCGATAAATCATTGTGAAGATATATCTCATGTATTCACTGGAAGTTTTGATGAAAATGATGTGATACACCTGGTTTCAAAGCATAAACTTTGAAATTTATTGCTATATCCAAGCAGAAAGCCAACAGGTGTGTTAATGTCAGCTAATTTGTGACTGACCGAGAACAAGCTGTGCTCTTTCAAAGGAGCTGCTGAATGCCAGAAGGTGCGCCACACGGGACAGCCTGAAGCTCTTTATGTTGGCCTAATGGGTCTCAAGCAAATTCGATGATACCACATGAAGGTTTCATTACGTTAATCTTGTAAGGTCGGAGTTGATTGAGAACCCCAGGACACTCATCAGGATATTTAGTACAAATTGTATCAGACCCATCAACTGTTAAATGAACTTGCATTTTCGCCGGGGATGTGCGCTGATCGAGTGCATCGCTGGTAGATCATTACTAAACAAAGCCAGTGAAAATCGCGCAAATGAAACTTATAATGCTGTTAACGACCCTGACCAACCCCTCTGATCAGGACACGTGCCTGTGGCCACGATTTCACCCTGTCACAATCTTTGTTCGACATAATAATAATAATAAAAAAAAAGGTTTGAATTGGCCAAACTCTTATGCGGCTTCCTCGAAATAATGCTGTGCTGCGCCCTCTTGTGGGCGTTTCAACTAAAATACTATACCACTGTGCTCCTGATGGTCTTGACCGCGTTTGTGATGGTATTTAAGGTTTAAGAGAGCACGACTACTCTGCTAAGCACACTACACCTCCATAATGACCATGCAAATTCTTTGTCAAACATTTCTACTGATCATCTCATGCTATCCTTGTCCAAATTTTATAATACAACTGCAAGTCCAAACATGTGTGATGACGTGTAAAAATAACGTATTAATTTTTGATAAATAGTATTTGTCATTTGTTTTTCACTGCTTACGTGTATGTATATCCGCATTAAACGGGCAATTGGAATGAAACTATTGTAAAGTACATTTCTAGTACGCATGGTGTAGATTGGTGTAAAGTTTAGCTCCGCAAATTCAAAGATAACGAAACTTTATCGTTAATCCCCGTCAGCATCGCCACATTGTGAGCTGCCGAAGCACATGTAAATACCATCGACACACACGTGCATTCACTTCGTGCTTTTTGAACGCCCTTTGCTAGCTTAAATTTGACCACTCTTAATCTTTCGTTTTGCAGACAAGTATTTTACATACTAAGAAAGTACAATAGATATATTTTGTGACCACGGAACGGCCAAGTCTCGAACCAGCAATTTTCGGCACCAGTCACCCAGCCGAAAATGAGAAAGGCACCTACCAACTGCACCAAATCCCCAAGATGTGATAGACGTGTATATATTTGTGTGTTTTTCAACAAATGCATTTTCGGTTAACCGAGCACAGCGATAAGAGCCAGTTCATGGAATGTATGTCTTGTCATGCAAACATGCTAATGATTTTGAAAAAAAAAAATGGGCATTTGCACGTTAGCAAGGCGAGAATATTTTCACCTTGTCTGCCATGTACACCAAGAACGCATCAAAACGATTCAAAATAACTTGTGCGTTCACAAAATTAATGTGTATCGGGGGGAAAATATATGGATAAATTGTCATACTAGCATATCACAATTCAACTCGGTGTTTCTTACGGTAAATTAATAAGTGTCATTGTAGTAAAAGAAAATATTCTAATCATTACACAATAATGACTGCTTTGTTTTGTGTGTACCACGCATGTGGATGTATGATGATATGATATTCGAGTGGGACCCTTTCCCAGAAACACACAGCCACGGGGAAAAAAGAAGCAAAATGTGAATAACTGCAGTGCACGGCGCTATTTGACTATGTTGGCCTACATTTCGTTGATGAACCGTTCATGCGTATGTTGATAACATTGCATGGTTGACGTGGTGCGAACAAATCATTCAGCAAATTATATATCTTTATACCTATGTCTTCTCAACATTCAATTATGAGCAAAATTATTCCAGAATATCTTTAATTTCAGACAATTACTTTATCTGTATTGACTGCTGCAATGCAGACAGAGTAGCAGAACATAGAACTTTGCGTGTGATGCAGAGTATGCCAGTGAAATGTGTTGTTTTTGTGATGAAAAAAAATATGTTGTTTTTGTGATTAAAAAAAGAGTAAAGACCTTCCTTGTCAAGCTCCGTATTCTATTTTGAATGGCTTATTTGCGGTCTTGTCATTTGGATAAAAAGTACATTTTCTCTTAGTGCTTAGCCGTAGCCGTAGCCGTAGCCGTAGCCGTAGCCGTAGCCGTGGCTTACGCCCAATCTTTCTGTGTACATATAACGTTTGGGGACTAATCATTGGGGCATCCGCAAATATTCCCTCGGTGATAGCGGGAATCATACCAATTATTGTTTTGAGAATAAATATAACTGATTTATTTGATATTGTATTGGGGTGCTATCGAAAGGGCATGCAACTTTTATGTGTTTTGAACACAGGGTCAGTGTCTAGCAACGTTGAACAATTTTATACAAATGCCAAAATGCTGAATCGTTTAGAATTGTTAAATTTAATGCTGACTCGATATATGTTCCTCTGCAATATCAGTTGCCTTGATAAGTAGTAAATTGCCTTCGTTCCAAACAAATAAATTTTTGTCAAATGTCTGGTTGAAACATCATGTGGAATGATATAGTTCATCTTATGGATGCCCTGCACACAAAAGGATGATAAGGTTTTAACGTATGTTTAAAATAAATGACCCCCCCACACACATACACCACAAAAAAAAAAAAAAAAAAAAAAAAAAAAGGACAGCTTGATTGTATTTGTGTCTTTTTGACCAGAACCACGTCCTAGTAGTCAATAACCTATTAAGTAAAGTTTGATAGTCAGTTTGGACCTAAAGTAACTGTACATTTGTCAACGGGTTTTTGTCTAGAAAAAGATATGGACGAATTCGGAACGAGAGAGACCATAGTCTCAAACTTAAAATAGACAGACGCAAAAAGGACAATAAAAACTACATCAAAATCTATGCTTGAAAACATGTGAATTTGTGGATGAGTTACCTTTTTAAACAAATATGAACAATGTCCAGAACCAGAATATCTCTTATACAATTATTCCAACTGAGGTCAACTTTGATGGTAAACCATTTCTCAACCACTAAAAATATCATACAACATTTATCGACCAAGATCATCCCTTTTCCTAGAATTTTCTTGTTTCTCTGTTTTTTCTTTCTACTTTCTTTTGTTTCAACAAAGTTTGTCTCATTACTGTAGTAGTATGATTTTATTTTTGTTATGTTTTTTTGCGTGCTTGTATATCTATATAAATTCGTTCATTATTCAAATGTCCTGCACATTGGTCGAAACATGGCACTTGTTAGTGTCATATAGCCTTATAAAGTTCATTACATTTCACAAAACAAAATATTTGTAAAATTACTTTCAAAAAGAGCTATTGTGAATACTCGCTTTTAACTCCCTCAGATGTGGGATGTCAATCGTTGTGAACATGTGCAGGTCAGTGCCACAACTGTACTACTGTGCAGCTGTTATGTAATATACATGTAGTACATACTCCTGCGTGAGATGCTCTGTTTTTACATGAAAATGTAACCAAGGTATATAATCACCAAAAACGAGATAATGATGTGTTTTGCCACGCGTGCCCGAACAGCAGATGCACATAAAGTGTCTTGTTTGGCATTCGAGAGTTGATGGTAAAAATGGCGGCTATGTGTGTGTGTGTGTGTGTGTGTGTGTGTGTGTGTGCGTGTGTGCGTATGTGTGTATACTTTGTGAGCCTGACATGATGGTTTGTATTTTGCTAATGGTGGCCCATTGTTACTTTTAAATGTAACCAGTAAAGAAGCTGTAACATTCGATTGCGGCCAGCAAAGCACAGGACCATCATGAGCTTGTTATTTTGGGGAGAATTACATAGATGTCCGATGAGCTTGACAACAGTTGCGAAAAACAATTCAGATACTATTTTAGTATTTTGTCATTAAGTTATCATAATATTATTATGAAACTCTATAGCAGTAGCCTTTAGAGAAACCAGAAACGCGTCAACGGGTGCCACGTTAAATAGCGCTCCACTGACATCCCTGACGAAAGGGTGGCTAAGTTATCTGCTATTACAATGTCACGATTGTCACTTAAAAATAGTTATCATGTGGTTCAGTAAAGGGCATATGATACACCACGCTTTACGACCCGGTCGCCTAATTTTAGTATAAAAAAGGCACTTTGAAACATACGTGTGCATCGTTTACGGTAAAAGTGATGTCTTTGATCAGTCTGACCGATACATGCAGTGCAAAAGAATGCATTTGACCGATAGTCAAGAACAGCACAGAATTACAAGGCAGATCTATACAGAGTTGTTTCCGAAGGAAAACGGCAAAACTAGGTTCCAACAAATAGCTCATTATTATTATTATTATTATTATTATCATCATCATCATCATCATCATCATCATCATCATCATCATCATCATCATCATCATCATCATCATCATCATCATCATCATCATCATCATCATCATCATCATCTTTATAATCATTCTTCTTATTATTATCATCATAAAGGCCTGTTATGTATTTGACGCTTTAGTTACTGGCTCGTGTAATAGATCTTTATATATGTCTCTGGCGTATTTTGGGTGAGCCATTACATAGGACCCCTTCACATAGAATATAAACCATCTAGCTAACTAAAGTCAACTGATACCAGGCGCCAAAACCAATTTTCCTCATTAGTTGTCCTCTGAAAAATACCAGTCGGCTAATGATCTGCTGCAAACATATTGCTGTGGAACCCAGGTTTAGTCAACACCCCCCTTTTTTAAACACGAAATATGATAATATAATGGACCCTAGAAGGGAGTTATCTATAAACTGTCATTGATCTATACAATCTTTTGTTTCCTTGCTAGTCATCATAATGTCAAATTAGTTTAATTAAAATTTCTCTCATATCTGCTTTTGTGCGAAAATTGTGGTACTTTCACAAGTTAATGACATTCACACACATTTCAAAAATAACCGTTAAACACAATATGACTCTAAAAACTATAACTATCTGACTGTATTCTTGTTACAGGCTTAATGACAATCAACTTGCTTTTTAGTTTAACCACTTCGCTCCCCATGATGGCACAATATCAACCATCGTCTCAAAGCTTTTGTTTTATATCTTGTTAAGAGACAGGAGGCCACACCTATCGGTAACTTTGCTGACTCGATCTTATTATCTTTTCAGAAAAGGACTGAATGTACATTTTGTTGTCCGCGTCTGTATGGATGACCTCATAAACACTGATGGCACTGCAGGGTTGGATCATAATTTATATTTTCAATATGCACTGCAGCATTTTTGGACCGAAAAGCCATCTTGAATTTCACAATGACGTTAACCAATAAAAAAATCCAGATCCGCGGACGCCTAATGAGACCACAAAAATTATTTTTAGAAACTCATTACAAGTTTTTCTCGAAAATACTAGTTTTTTCTTCGTAATTACGATGGTTTTCTCGTAAAAACGAGTCTTAAAAATAAGAAATCATAAGTATTTTTCTTAAAATTACAAGTCTCAAAACTCAAAATTAAGAATTTTTCTCATAAGTACGAGGGTTTTTTTTCTTGTAATTGCGAGTTTCTCGACTATCAAACGTCAACTTGCCAAATCTGCGACAATGCATCAACAACGTGCCAACAGGGTCACAAATGCGAAATTGATACGGCATTGATGATTAAATCTGAGGACTAAACTGACGAGACTTTGTCTGTTTCGCCATGATGGGAAACATTAAGACCTGGCTCGCTCCATAGGTCGTGAAGTCATTCATGCAAAATGTTTAAAATGTGATAGAAACAAATACATTTATTTTGATACATAAAAACGTTTAATTGTTTTGTTTCACAGTATTAATTTTACATTACAAGTAAGGCCAACATGCTTCACATTTGTGAATCAATATCAAACAGAAGTTTGCAATTCAACTTGATCAAAACTTGCGAAGTATACATGTAAATTAATTATCGTACCAGCAACCATCTAGCCTGAAGATGTAAATGTCAATAGTGCCGCAAACTGTCCAAATAACCCTTAAATGAATTGCAGACCTTCATATCAGCCACTTCAACTTAACCACCTTTTGTTAGCTAAAAAGCATAATTTGTGCTAATTATAAGAATTGGACAGTGTTCAAGAATAAGAGAGATTCATGATAATGTGACATTACAGATATCGGTTAACGTTCTGACATCACAGAACATGAAGAACACGCATGATAGTATTTGAAAAACCACCTCATCCATAAATCTAAAGTAACTTTAGTTTGACTTTCACCCTGAAATTATGAGTGACCTTCTATCAGAAATGCAATGCTAGAAAGGAGTTCTCAACCAGCAAAATGGGAGAGATTTATGATTTACAAATAGTTCTTTCTCAAACGATTCTAAAGTTCATCCACCATGTTCAGTGCATGTACCCAAGTGAATGGTAATCAGTCTGGCAATAAAATGTCAATTCTATGCACATTTGTAAAATTAATAAAATATCTAGAAGTTGTAGAATCACCAAACGTTTAACAAATGATTGTACACGCACCTATCACAAACAAGTCCCTAGATGTACTGGAGAATCTAACTAATATTTTTGGAGCCAACGCATTAAAGGACGGGCCGGCAGTTCGACGGTTTTACCTCTTTCACTGCCAACTGCGCCTATAGTCAAAGTACTTTAAATTGTTTTCTCTGAATTATCAAATGGATACTATATTAGTATTTTTTGTAACGAGGCCTTTCATGCAAGTACCAGCATGCCTATTGTGCAATAGAATATAATGGTCCAGGTCATCAGGTTTCTTCGGCGGCTTTGGGCGCAAAGCGCGCCGAAGAAATCTGTTGACTCAGTCCAAAACTTGGCACTGAAAGAGTTAAAGGATGGTGTCGGGGATTTCTGGCACAATACATGTTAACCGTGTCTGCCAGAATAACACGTTACTAACTTAAGGCAAATGGCAGCATGATTTCATTGCAATGTGTGTAGTTCATTTCCCCAGAGGCTACCTCTTTACAGTCTTAGTTTGAACTAATGGCCATTTAATTGAAACCTTTATGTTTAAAATATGCACATAAGAAACATAGAACGCCATGGCCAGGTGAATAGAGGGTGTGGAATATGTTAATTAATGAACGCACTGGCAATTTACATGTCATTTAAGGGCCTTGTGTTACATATACAGAAGATGTAACAGCACACAGTTCAAGATTAATTTCACATGTCCCACAGCAGAACCCCGAGAGCAGAACTAAATGGTATTTCTCGTTTTTATCCTATCTATATACATGTACCTACAGCAATTATGCTTTAAAGTAAGATATTCCCTATATCCAAAACCATTAAATCAAATTTTCTTCAAATCAAAATTACTAGCGATTGTTTGCAGGATTAAGATAATGTAAACGTTTTGGAACATGGACGCCTGGCGCGTCCACCAGAGTTTAAAACAGAAAAATACTTTGAACATAATAACATAATACCACAACAATATTTGAACAGAATTCACAAGACAATTATTCGTATTGGCAAACTGTTAAAAACTGCAATCTTCCGATTCCTGGTTTGTTTTCCTAAATTCTTATTTATTACTGAATTTCAAATTACCATTTGCTGCAGTGAACTATCTTAAAACTCTGTAGTAAACTAAAAGCAAATACATTTTACCGCATGCACAGTGACACTAAATTAATGCGATTTCCACATAACCATGTTAGGTTGTACGACGTTTTATTGTTGGCAGACTGATAAATACAGCATAGTTTACTGAAACCAAATACGTTTGCCCACATACACAATGACACTAAGTTACTGTCAATTCTACATAATTGCACCTCACGAACTCTCAGGTTTGTAGTGAAACCTTGTTATACAGCTGCAAAAACATGCCCAGGCCACGAGGAAGTGCAGAAAAGTGCACATTGCACTTCCCCTGGCAGTACATGGAAAAGTGCACTAGATGCGCACGCACTTCTATCGAGCGCAGGTTCTAAGCTGCATATGTTTTGTATGTTTTGTGGGAATGACACTGGAAGCAGGGCAGCAAATATGTAAATCAGACTGGAAGTGCACTGAAGTGCACTCCATTCCTTGACGGAGATGGAACCGAATTGAAGTATTAATACTGAACTTCCTGCCCGTACATTGAAACCAGTGTACATGGAAAAACACGTAATCGAATACTCCGCGCATGATATGGAAAACATGAAGTACAGTTATTACCACTTAATACAATATGTTCCCCATGTTCCAAGGGAGAAACACGGAAGAATTATTACAATTTCATTTCATACAGAGGAATAATGATTACTGTAGTGCGGGGATATTGTGTTAAAGAACTGAAAGTTACGCAATAGGAGGGATCTGGTTTCGTTTAATTTCTTGACACACAGCCTTTCATTTCCATGGTGCATAGTTATGACACCTAGCAACCAATGACATTTGTGGTCAGGTGTAAAAGTGGGTCAGCAAAGCCCGTTATATTACAGTGAACCTAAAATGCCTGAAAGTTTCACCCTGCATACTACGAAGAATTTTGTATTTATCATCGGATATGCCTGAAGTACATATGTAGTCATCCTGCAATTACACCTTGGTGTAATTAAATGAAAGATTACAGCTTATTTGACAAAATTAAAAGAGGTCAGATTTGTACCTGCTATAATCCAAAAGGTGAGGATCATGGAAAGTGACCACAACATGTTGGCAGTTAACCATGAACATCTTCAGGTAATTTAGAACTAGCCCAGAACTCTCCTATTATAATGCCTTAGTCATATAATAATACTGATAAAAGTTGAAATTAAAAAAAAAAATAGTTTGATATATTGAAATAAATTTTTATGACTTATATGATCAGTAAATATTGTTTGCACATTTTGATTGAAGTTTAAAGTACCGTATATTATCTACAAATAGTCAGAAACATTGTTCTGATTCATAGCCAAGTGCCCTCACAACAACCGTATGTTGTGCTTGGAAAAGGTCCATGTCCTAGAAGTGCACAAAAGTGCCAGTGTGCGGCGAACAAGTGAAGTGCGTAAATGGTGTGCTCGTTTTTGCACTTCATTATGGGCTGGTCATCCCTGAGCTGCCACTGTCTGACGCTTCGAAGTTGAATTTTGAAAGTCGAAACACTCCTTATTATGAGAAAAATCTCTTAATGACGAGTTTTTTCCTTGTAATAACGATTTTTATGACTACCAAAAGCTTTCGAGCTTGATAGGCTTAATGATAGTAGCAGCGCCCCAACATGGTCATACATGCCAAATAGATACTCTATTGACGAACAACCTGCTGACTGAATGACATTTTTTTTTTCACCATGATTAACTTTATCTCATTATGTACATGTTTCAACATTACACATTACAGCTTCACGTGTTGGAAAATATTTTGTTTGCAGATAACCTCCAATTATTGACAATTGCCCGGACACGTTTGGTACCCAAATTCATGAAACCTCACAAGTTAACGAAAATTTAATGCAGTGCAATAATCGATGTAAAAAAAAACAAAAACAAAAACAAAAACAAAAAAAAACAAAAAAAAAAACAAAAAAAACCCCCGTCAAATATGTGCCAAAGATACCAAATTTGTTCCAAGTATAGTACACGGTATGCCTTAGCCATTCAAGATGGAACTACTAACATATCGCCACATCCTTTGACGGCATTCTCTATTTTCACTTGTGTTTTTTCCCAAAATATGTGCAATTTCTCCAAAATTATTGGTTAGATTCTCTTGCACATGTAAAGGATTATTTACAAGACGTGCCTTACTTAAACTTTGTCACATATGTGGTGATTCTAGAACTTTTAGATTTTTAAATAATTTCGTTCCTGTGCATTGACCTGACTCCCTTGCCAGACTAGGAAGGCGTAGCATTCACTTGGGGACATTGAAAATGTTTGATGAATTATAGAATGCTTTGAGAAAGAACTCTGTGCAATACATCAATCTCTAGTTTGCAGGTTGGGAACTCCTTTTTGGCATTGCATTTCTGCTAGAAGATCCCTCGTAAGTTAAGGGTGAAAGTAAAACTAAAGCACTTTACACTTATTATGTAATTTTCTTATCTAAAAAACATGTAGATTATTCTTTGGAGAGAAAGTATGAGCAAATCAGATAAGGCAGGCATATTAACCCTTATAATCAGTCATTTATCGCTCACGTGACACACACCAATATTTTTCCGTTATTTTGCATAAAGGCATAAGGCCAGATATAGAAGAGATCGGTTTCCTATGCGTCTACTAAAGCGCCAGGGTCATTTCTCGGTGCAGCTTGCGGCAGGTTAAGTCGTTTCAATATAGCAGCCATATTGCGCCATAGTTAAAGTACAGGAAAATGACATGGCAAAGTTGATCGTTATTTTCCAACGTACTACGGAAGTATTTACAAGCTACAAAGACAGTCTACAATTGCAAAGTTCCTGACTGTATGCCAGATACAAGAAAACTGGGTAAATTGGATCAATACCCCTGAATGCAAGGGGTAGCTTTCCACCGTTTTCCTCCAAAGAAACACAGAAACGACGGGAGTGGTTGAATATGGTGAAAAGACCAGAAGATTATGAATCACCAGGCAAAATCTGACAGAATTTGTCCAAGATATTTTGTTGGGGGTAAAGATCCGACACCGGTACACCCAGTGCCCATGTTATTTCCGTATAACAACTGGACGACGGCAGAAAAACAACGCACAACAAACCGATGGCAGAACCGTGTGAGACGACCGAGGATCGAGTGACCTATCCAGCAACGGAGAAAGGCCAGTTGCCAAGTAGAGAGCGGGGGTGCAATCGCTGCGTTCCAGTGGTAGCTCACACTACTAGCTAATTTGGAATCAAAGCTATTCACTGAAAACTGTTTGCAGTATCAGTTCCGATTGTTTTTCAGTAGTTGGCAGAACCGATTATCCAATTATTCAAAACCATACAATAATTAGAGAACGTGCCATATCACTGTTTAATAATATTTTTAAGGTTGACACATGTGTACGTGACTTGAATTTGTATTTGCTTTCAGAATATGTTTTAACTGGTTTAGCTGCACCAGGGACACTTTTAGATCACGTAACCCAAAGTGGGATCTCTCCAGTGTCTTTAGCGTTTGGAAGTCGGCCTAACTGCAAGCATTTTAACAGACAAGACGGCATAGTCGACTCTTTTAAGATTTTTATTGCATCACGAAAATTCTATTAAAACGTATGGGGAAGAACACATGCTTGTATCAATGCTGACGAAGGCTTTTTGGTTTTACAGTGCATTTTGTTTGATCCTGTATTAACTTCTGTGTATTTTACTTGTATTTTCTTACTGTGACTATCTCGATGTATCATGTAGTTTTTCCTCAAATTCGGGGGTTTTAATAAAATTATTATTATTATTATTATTATTATTATTATTATTATTATTATTATTATTATTATTATTATTATTATTAATATGAAATGGCAACATGAAAATATCCAAAGAGGATTATAATCCTTTTGAATATTACATTCCTTACTCTCATATCTGCTTGGATAACATGTTAACCTGAAACGGAGTAAAAAGCAAAAGTGAAAAGAAAACTTTCGTTTCATGTTTTCATGGGGTGAATCTCTTATATAATATCATTTATTGGCTTGATCGCAGTGAAAGTTTTTTTTTGTGTCAGTAACATTCAGTATGCACCAGAAGAAAGCGGGTGATCCTCTTCTTATTCTTATCGAATTTACACCACTTTCAACGTTATAATCACAGAAGTGAACGCATGGAATCTATGCAACCCCCCGAAATTGTTTGAAACATTTCTATACACATTTAGGATATAAGCTTAGGCCTAATATTAGGTGATTAATATATCTGTCCGGCTTTTGCTGAATGTTGATGTTCGAGATAAAATGAAAAAAATCAGGCAAACTTTGATACACCTAAGTGCCGCAGGAACGGCATAAATTTGCATCTATTCTAAATTCAATTGAATTCACAAGCACGCTGTCCAGGTGCTGTCATGAAAACAACCAAGCTGCTTGAATGTATCAAATACGTGTCACAAACAGAAGCTTAATTATAAACGGGTGAGGTTATTCAGAGCGTCGTCTATAAAAACAACTTGCTTTTGTCTTGTTGAATGTTACCAGTGGGCAGCACCTTAAGATTTCAAATAAATTATAATGCCATTCAAAACAAAATAAATATCAAGTCTTGGACAACCAACATAAATCTCTTTCTCTGCAGTCTGTTCCCTGTATTCGGTAAAGGCAACAATAAAACTTAACTGTCCGACTTTATGTGGTCTTCGACTTTACTTCGCAAGTTTTGATCAGCTTGACCTGCAAAATTGTGTTATATATTTGTTCACAAATGTGAGGTCTGTTGACGTTGCATGTAACATAAAATTAGCACCATGAAAAAAAGTTTCAACGTATCAAAATAAATTCATTTGTTTTTATAACATTTTAAACATTTTGCGTAAATGATTTCATGAATTATGGAGCGAACAATGTCTTAATTTAAAGGTCCTCTTGATTGACTCTGTTCAAATTTGATACATAGGTGACTCATGGGTTGTTCTCACCCTACGATGCGATTTTTAAAAGATTGGATGTAAAAAAACTTTTATTTTCATATTTGTTTTAAAACTCACTGCGCCTTCAATCGTCGCTTTCCGTTAATTTCCGACACCCGCAAGGCGCTTGTGACGTCACAAACGCAACACGCTGGCTGACAGGGAAGACTCCAACCATGTTAGCGAGCCTTGGCTGTCAAGTGTCACTTGGTTTAAACATGCTTATTCACTCCTTATTAACAGGATTAAACATGCATGTAGAGATAATCATTTTCGTCCTTGTTCCCGCCCAGGATGGGTCGCTGTGTTGCTCTCAATTGTAGCAATACAAGTTCCACAGCTTGTTTACATTGCCCCGCACAGTCACGATTTACTTCTGTGGACAAGTGACAAGGCCCTGGGAACCGATCTAACGTATGTAGCGAACATTTTGTGGGAAGTAATTTTGAATTGCCAAATATGACAGTGTTTAGGATAGGTTTGGCAAGAAAAAGATGCTGCTGTTGCCAAATACGGTCCCATCGCTGGCCAATGGAAGGATTCATGGAACTGGCTAAATCACATAACTCGTAAAACCAGGAACAGTGATTCCTTTTTTTCAGTATTTACGAATAAATCTTCAGTATGATTCTTATTTCAAAGCTAGCATAACATCAAAATATAGGTCTAGCAATTCGACGACTTACAATGTAGGCCTATCACATAATTATCAATCGAATGCCACAGTTACAACGCCGGTCTAGGGTGTTGTTACAAAATAACATTCTAACAAAACTTAAGTGTGTTTAACCATTTTGATTCAATTGATGGAAACAAAATGGGTGGAAAACATGGACAAACAAGGACCGATCTTGCTCCATACCCAGGTCTAGGGTTGAACAGTTTATAACAGTTTGAGTTAGCTGGCCACTGTTATGTGTACGTTCAATAGGAAAGGTCAGAATTAGCTGTAAGATGTGTATTCACCCCAGTACACAACTGAATGCACAAACATTTGGAAGGCTAGAGCTGTGTATTCCCATTAGTTTGTATGTTAAAGTAACCTCAAATAAACCAGTCACTTTTGAAGCTGTGGTTATATGATTTTTGTGAGGCAGTTTGTAATGCATCTAGATTTACTGTCTGCAATCTGGTATTTCCTTGTGCAGCAGTTTTCAAGTTATTGAGTTGCAAATTACAATGTAAAGTAATGAGAGTACAGAACCCTAGCCCTCCACTGACTGCAGTGCCCTTTCTTAGGCAGTTTTGGAACCTTCTGTTGTTGCCCTTGCCTATTACTACTGTATGTTGCGTGGTGTTTAATCCCATACCCGGATAACATTTGTTTGGATAGCTACCACATTCACGCCTAATCTACTCAGCTGCCAAGACCAGTGGGCGGCTGGCCGTTCATCTTTTTCAGTCATATGCTAGTGTTTGTAACAGTACACGGCCACCTCTCAATAATCGGGTGTGCAAAACTCTAACTCATTGTACCCTTGTCGTATATTTACCATTGTTACATAATGGATACGATCTGAAATAAAAGCAATAAACACGTATAGCCTACAGTCCTGGTGACGGTAAGGTTCTGGGCGTCCCCCCCCCCCACATGTGTGTAAGGCTGAATGATCTTTTCCTCTGCTGCTTCAGCTTTTCTTATTATTTTTTCTTCATCGTCATCAGACCACGCACATACAAAAATCAATTCCTATTCTCAAGAATCACTATGCTGTGTTGAATCTACCATAACTCTTGGCATGCTAGAGGCACTTTGGCTTAGAACACATATACCATGGCCAGCGGGTTTCTTTTGTGACGTCAGTAAAGCTTTCTCACATCAGGCCATGATCGGAGAAAATTCGTGCGCTTTCCTGTAGCAAATGTGACGCACTTTTGGAGCTAAAAGACATTATTAGAAAGTGAAATTGAACATTTTAGTTTCCGTATATTATTTCTAAGGACCCTCAACATCAACTTTCTAATTTGTGGTACCCATTCAATCAATAGGATCTTTAATGTTTTCCATCATGGCGAAAATAAGACAGTCTCATCAGTTTAGTAAGCAGACTTAAGCATCGATACCGTACCAATTTATAATTCGTGACCCTGTTGGCACAATGGCAAGTCAACTTTTAATAGTCGGAAAACTCGTAATTTCGAGTTTTAAAAATTCGTTATTACGAAAAAAATTGTAATTACGAGAAAAAAGTCGTAATTACGAGAAAGCAGGTCGTAATTTCGAGTTCTAAAAACTCGTAATTACGAGAAACAGCTCGTGATTTTGAGTTTAAACAACTCGAAATTACGATTAAAAAATCGTCATTTCGACATAAAAGTACGTAATCACGAGTTTTAAAAAAATATATTTGGCGGTCTCATTAGGCTTCCGTATAGATTTCTTTTCTAGCTCGTATTGTAATCTCTGTTGGTCATGTTTATTTCTGTCGTAATTCATTGCTGAGATCCATTGCACTATAATAATAATAATAATAATAATAATAATAATAATAATAATAATAATAACAATAATAATGATAATAATAATGATAACAATAATAATAATAATAACAATAATATATATATATATATATATATATATATATATATATATATATATATATATATATATATATATATATATATATATATATATATGTATATAATTTCTGAAACTACCCCTTTACAACGAGGGCACCGTGAATAGGGTAGAATCCACGATGCGTCAGACACATTTAATTGAAACAGTAACATATATTCTTCTAAAAATGCTGACTAAAAATACAGAAGTACTTGTGTATACTATGATTGTGACTGTCGCCTAACAACACGGGCCAGTGGGCAGTTTGGTATTACCCCCAGGAAGACATGTGCACTACCCCGTGAGACGGCAGAGCAGAAAAATGAGCTTAAGGCCGGCCCAAAAGACTCTTCTCTAAAACGCCATGCCTCAACCAGAAACTGTTTGCTTACTATGTCAAATAGATCCCCATGCTGTCATCAAAGGACTACCCATTTTCTCATTTAAAAAAAAAAAAAATCAGACACAGTTTATCCATTATAGAGGACCAAAAATAAAGGGGCCCATATTTTCCGCTCCAGATTGTCTTAATTCCCTTTCTAATTCTGTGTAACAGGACATTCCTGGGCATAACCTAAATTAGCGAATTCTTCTTCACCATTTTCACATACAATTCACATTTAATTTAGAGTTACAAATTCCCCATCGATTTAAATTTAAAAGACAATTTACGGTGTTACTTTCATGTTTTAAAAAAACAGACAGAACCTTCTGTTCAAAGCAAGTCGTTACTGTGTCTGTTGAAAAGCTATATACACACATAGATAATAAAATTTTCTTTGACAAACTGTATCTATCCAACCATATATATATATATATATGTATATATATACATATATATATACACATATATATGCATATATACATATATATATACATATATATATGCATATACATATATATATATATATATATATATATATATATATATATATATATATATATATATATATACATACATATGTATATAAACTCTTCGTATGTATAGGACACTCCAAGGAATACATTTCTAGCCTTGTTTTATCATGATCTATTGTAACACAACATGCTGTCTCATCGTGAATTCACATCTTAAATACAATATGTTAAAAAGCTAGACAGTATGACTTTTTTGTTTGAATTTCTATGCAGCGGAGCAATATGAGCCCCCCCCCCACAAAAAAAAAATCCCCCGGACAGTACTTTTTGCTGTTTTAATTTTTATCCTACATATAAAAAATGTAGTGCACGTATACATGGGAAGGGATTAAATATGCATCACTATTTATGAAGGCTATCTGGCGTGTGGTTTGCGCTTAAATATTGTCACCGACAGTTACCCGTAAGAGCAAGTGGGATATTAAATATATTGTGCTTCTACTTTCTCTGGGTAATTCTAAAACCGCACTTGTAAAACTTCTGTTGTTTGACTGTTTTACGCAGTGAGCAGTCAGTGAGCTTCACGATAAACCAAACAGGCCATTTAGATATCACAAACATCATTGGTTCAAAGAAAACCATAACATTGATATGATCCATACACCAGTCTTGGGGGGGGGGGGGTGCATTCTAAAAGCGTTTAGTGCAAAAGCCTACTTAATGCACTCTTCATATACAGATATAATAGTTCACTTTAGTCAGTACTTTATTCCCGTCTCTGTCATCACCATGAAGGTATCACAGCCCACGTTTATTTTCAGTCTTTATTTAGGCCACTGTTGTTTTCTATGGTAACTCTTTGGAATTTATCCTCCGTCACATGTAACAAAATAGGGTGTCAAAATGTGAACGAGAGTGTTGAGCTGAGATGGCAATTTAACTTATTTGGATGGCTACCTTGAAATCTTCCAAGGTCGTATAAGGGTTAAATAATTATACAGTGAAAATTTGGTATGCCTGGCACGCCACTGTGTGAATAAATTTCGATCTTCTGCTTCAGGTAAATGATAACCAAATTACAAGGATTAGACCCTGCGTGGACGAGATTAAGGCCTTTAATTACGTACACGTGGCTATGGGTCGTGCTTTTGAATCAAGAAAGGATGAATGGTTGCAGTGCTTGTCAAAATTATCACTACCAGGCGTATAGTTAGGATTAGGTTTTCTACCGGGAAACCGATGCCTTTATGAGGGTATCAAATGTTTAAAAGCTGTACTTTTTATTATTCAAAGTAACTTATTTATGTTCCGGACAATACAGGTGCAAAAATGATATCTTTGACCCGCTTTGGCTGGGCCTAGGTGAGGATTGGAAAAGACTGGGTGCATCAAACGTCAGGCGCTTGCAAAATAGGGAAAGGAAAGAACATTTAATACACATTCTTTTCCTTTTCCTAGTACTTAATATTTCATAATATGAGAGACATTGAAGATCTTATGACATTGGGAAAGGGCTTTGTAAATTCCCAGCATGACGATTTATAATGAAAATGATATTAGGCCTCCTCACTTCAGAGTAAGCTATGTTGGTTCCATAGTAATAACCTTTATGATTTTGGACACGGTATTGGGGAACTCGACGACCAAACATGTAAAAAATTACTTGGTTTTGGTTTGCCATTTTCACAAGCCAGTCACTTGCTGACTTGTTTTTAACCTATTTTGCTATAGATCCCCCTCCCTCTTTATAATAATACTGTACATACGCTGAATGCACATATTTGTAAATACTAAGATTGAAAAGATGAATGCAAGCTTTTGCTACGTCACATGTGGAAGTTGAGGCATGTGCATGTCCCTCCGTTTTCTAAGGGTTTGTCCTAACACTGATTTATCTCTGGTTTTAGAGAATCGGGGGACAGGAGATAAGGATAAATGTTCATATTGACGATTTTAATCTAGCAAGCAAATAACGCGGTAAACGCTAGAAGAGTTGTGATCTACGTATGACTCCAAGTTGAACATAGAAACAATCTTCATGTGCGGTATTTTTAAAATCTTCGAATGCCCTCTCAGTGCTGTGCTTAGCTGACCTTGCATGCACAAAATGAAGATGTCCTGTGATCTTAGGAATAAGATCAAGGTCATGTACCATATGTCGCTTATGTCAAAGGACTGGATCAAAGGTCAACGCTCGAGCTAAAATGGTTTTCAAGTTGTCAAGTGAACAGTAAAAGTCATAGAAGAGACCCTGTGGCCTTTGGAATAACGTCAAAATAACCCAAGTACTGTGTAAACCTGGCCCACATAGAGGACCAGCAGCATCAAAGTCCTAGCTCAAATGATTCTCGAGTTATCAAGCAAACAGTAAATCTAAGTTAATAGCGCTCGTGTAATCTTGTGGATGAGCTCAATGTCAAGCAAGTACTGTGTAAGTCTTGCATAGCATACAGAAGTGTTCCTATCCAATTCAAAGCAATGGGTCATCCGTTTTAGAGAAACGGATTATTCAGATTTACAGAGCAACAAATTATTTAGTTTTTGCCAAAGAGAGACCCAAAAGATCAGCAAACATCAATAGAGCATGAACATTTGTACAAATTTGGTAGAGGCTAACCCAAGATAAATGTCTACTGGGTTTGAAGTGAATATGGCTGGCGGTTATGGAGAAGTCGAACATGTCAATAGCTAAGGTCAATATCAATAAGTTCAGTTGGTTTTCAGTGGAGGGCTCTGTAGGCAGGAGGGCTAGATCTGTGTATTGCCATTACTTTCCATTGTAATTTGCACCTAAAAAAAATTAAAACCGCCATGGTTAGTAACACGACATTTCCTGTGGTAAAACTTCATCTCTGGCTAAAATACTCACATCAATTTTATGACCTCACCAGCAAATTAAGGAATTTATTTAATATTTTTTAATGCTTCATCAATATAGAATCTAATGGGACTATACACATCTAGCCCACATGAATTTGTGTATTGGAAGATGTATTCAGCTGGACTAACATAAAAATGCTAATAGTGACATCTCCTATTGCATTCGGAATCCCCATTGACTCACATAGTAAACAATAGGAATGTATGTATTAACGGATAACCCAAATAACAGAAAATCATTAAAGATTAGAGATCCACTGTAATGCTATCTGGTGTTGGACATGTCCACCAGGAACATTTGGCACGACGGTTTTGGCCAAAAGCATACAGCACCATTTGTTGAACAAATTCAGGTCTAAGGGTCCCTAGAAGTGTTCCCATGTAATTCCAATGTGATTCGCCCAGCGCTTTCGGATTTCTTTTAAAGAATCGCCCCCCCCCCCAAAAAAAAGACCCCCTCCCAAAAATTGATATTAAAAAAATCTTAACATTACTGGAGCGCGATCATTTAAACAAATCTGGTAGAAACCTAACGCGTTAAAAGTTTGGAGTGAGTCTGGTAGACCGTTTTGTAGCCACTAGTCCACAGCTCTCTTTGAAGAAATGTTGTATCTGGAAATGCACCACTTTGCAGTAAGAAAAGCACACAAAATATCATTAATTATATACAATAACTATTATGCGTCTTTTAAGTTCGAAAGTAAATTATGCCTTTTTCGAAATTGTGAAGATTGAGTCAAATATTATCACAGTAAGTCGCTATGACTATATCATCATGAAAGTGTCAAACTGGATTCATAAAAATGACAGATATTATCCACAAGGGCAAAAATAATAATTGTGGTTATTGCATCGCACCATTTCATCATTATTTCATAACAAATTAAATCACCATCATGCTTTCGGGCAACAACGTAAAGATCATGAAGAAACATTTTTGACAGTTTTATTTTTTGATACGTCATTTACTATCCCTAAAGCCATAATCAACACTATTTCAATTTACCCTGAGGCACTAAAAGGAAAATGCTATAATAACAGGAAGTACGTATCTGTCACCTTGCTCTGTTATGTCCCCTTTACCAATGAATAAAATACATCACATATGAACACTTTTCAAATGCACATTGCAACAGGCAATATATGAACCACCGGTATTTCAATGAGTGTAGTCAATTAAGTTACTTTTAAGTTATTTTTGAACTGTCTACACGGTCAATATATAGACTTACTGCTGTATCAAACTAAAATTTACGCTGTCCGGGTAATGATACTTAACGTCGCACATCACTACAATATGTAACACAATGCTGCCAACCACGTTATCCACTTTCCAAGACAGGCTGACAGCAATCAGTATTGCCGACCTTTAAACCGTGAGAGTAACTGTTTTACAGGGTTTATGCTCATATTGAAGCTTTGCAGGCTCGGACATGCAATGGAGAGGCAGACAATGACCAATAACGGAGGTCACCCAAATCAACAAATTAATACCAGCATAGCATTATAAAAACCTGCCCTGTAGCTCAAGTTCCGTTCAGATGAGCAGTGATCATGTGATGATTTCGAGATTCTATAAGCGAGGCCAATTCAGGGTCTGAAAACAGGTTGCATTATTGCAATTCAGATTCAGTAAAAATTGCATAATCCCAGCTCAAGTGCTATTCAGCATCAGCTTTCCAATTCGGTTATGTTCCACTGGCAGGTTCGTTGATTCAAACCTTTAATCGGGGCGGAAATATAGGAACCCATACTATTACCATTCATACATGTGCATTATCAGGAAAAAATAGGAAAAGCAGTCTATTCTAAAGGCCGGAAGAAAATGAATAAAACGGGCCAAAGATTAGAAAAACGATAATAAAGAACAAAGATATTGATGCCAAATATATATATGGCGTTATTTTATTATCATTATTTTTGGGGGGGGGGGGAGGAGGGGTCGTGTGTGACTTTTTTTCTTTATACTTTGACACCAATTTACTTTATTAGTAATTTTAACTTTTTGAGTGCTCACTGTGACTTAAGCCGAACTGCCGCAAACGAACAGCTTTAAATTATGCCAAGTGTAATGGATCCAGTTTTCTTATAAAAAGACATTTCTTTCAGGTACAAGAATGTCTGTAGTTACTTGTATTATAACATTCCAGGGAGGGACCCAAAGCACGCCAAGAAAAGCTGTTGACAAAAATGGGACACTGAGAATTAGTTGTGTTTAGGATTTTTTTTACGTTAATCGGATCGATCAGATTTTCACCCTTTTGGTTGTCGGATCAAATAAGATGTCCGTTTGTTTTAGGTACGTGCGGGTCGCATCACTGTCAGAGACCGGACATATGCTCATTTCTCCCAAAATTAGCATTTTTTTGAGAAATTTAAGTTCACAAATGACAAACTGGTATTGTTCTAGTACTTCCCGAGCCATATAGAAGAAAATTTCCATATGCTTTTAATAAGTATTCAATATTTCCATAATATTAGTAATATCCCGCTTGTCCCCCACAGGTACCGACCCGTATATCGCCATATCTCACAAAGTGAGACAAGGCAATTAAATATGCAGTTGGGGCTGGAACCTAATATCCATACCTCCTATTCAAAATATGTCAGTCAGTTTTAGCTGGCACGCCTTAATAAGAGCACGCATGTATGAATTTGTAGATGTGCTGTATTAAGAGCATGCGTAATCGTAAGGAAATGGGGGGGGGGGGTGTGCGTGTTATACAAAAAATCACACGTAAATAGATTTGTGTAGGCTACTTGTTCTGGAAACCACAGGTTGTAAGATCAATGTTAAATCAGCCGTTAATAAATTCAGACACATGAGAGAGTAATGTTTATGTCTTAAAACCACCTACACTGTTTGACATTTGTGTTTAGATTTTAAGTGAAATGTGTCTGAAAAGAAGAGATTCAAGATACTTCATAAATAGAAAAAAGTTACCTCTAGACTGGCCACGTTCTCCACGCAGGGAACAAGCTAAATCTTTCTGCGCGGGCGGGGGTGAGGGTGGGGGTGAGTACTTTAAATAGGATGTTTCGAACGCGTGCCATTAAACATACGCGCTTTATTCAATTTGTTGAGCGCAGCCACAAATTGCATCCATAGACATTTTAAAACCCATGTTAACTTGGTATTTCACGCGTGTAATATACGTTAAGTAGGGTGTTTATTATAAGTATTTAATTTCGATGCAACCCTTTTCAGTGTTTTTCATTCTTTTAGCTTTAAATAATATAGCCTAGCAAAACGACATTTAGCATGTTATTTGGTATTGATATTCAATATCGGAGTATCTAAATACCATAGTACCTGTAGGATCCAGTCCCCTCCAAGAATAGACTGTACACCGGTGCAAATCAGCCATTTCTTAGAAACGCCTACACGTTAACAACAGTTAGCCCAGAAAGTGAGGTCAACAAAGTAAAATGATTAAGTATGGTCACGAATTTTGTGTAATTTAGGATACGGTCCCCATGCCTGCACACGTGTATAATGACATAATATTTGTCGCCAACCTGCAATGGCTTTTTAATACACAGTGGTGCGAGGAAGCGGCCTGCCATGAGCTACTAATTAAGTTTAGAATTCAATCTTGGTTTCTATTAAAAATCATAAAGTCATGTAATTGCCAAACGTAGCCAGGTACACATGCTCTACAAAATCTCTCTGCGTTATTTTAAATCTGAACTGCTTGAAAATTATCTGATTAAAAGTAGGCTTCCCATTTTGGAAATGTTATTTGGATTTTGGTCTCATGCTACTTGTCAAAATGCCAAATGATGGAACAATCCCATACGTTTATTGCTCTAATGGGATGGGAACCGTGGATAAAACCTGTAAAGATTACATGGCCCAGGTCAACAGCTTTGAATATATGCTCATCACTTAATCCACCACGAGGGAAGCTACTGACGCAGTCTCGAACTCAGTCTTAACTCAAAGGGCGAGGGGTTTAAAAAGAAATCTGATTTGTCCGTGTGTCCATCAGGCTACTGTTGACTGCTGTGGTTACCTGGGTAAGTTGAAAATAGTTAGACCTAGAGCGGACGATCTGTATAATGCACATGTAGAGAGTAAAGCATAGCCACTACCCAATGTTTTATATATAATTGGCAAGCCAGAAAGGTTTTGCTTGGCTGTCTTGTCAGCCCAACCAGTTGGAACTAAAAAGGTGTTGCATTCTTCCACGTTTCACACAGAATGGATAGAAGATCATATCAGAAGTTCCTCAGAGATAAAAACTGATGAACGAGAACCCATGAAAAGAAAAAAAAAAGCCTGTCAGCTTAATTGAATATGTATGTCACTTTATCATTTGGCAATGGTCAATCGGCAGACTCGGTGAAACAATGTGTTGAAAATGTAAGTTACATTTTAATTTCCGGACTGTTCCACATTTTGTGTGTTCCGCATGAGGAAATGTCTCAAGTAAAGTTATTCCATGCTTATCGTCAAGAGCGACGGAATCATGGGGGTAGGAGAAATACTTCATGTTGAAAAGTGGAGCATGCGGCATTTTTCGGCTTAAAGCGTCCTGAGATCGCCGGCTTAAAGCGTCCAGAGTACACCCCCGACCAAAAGCGGCCAGATACCGCTGAGGAGAGCTCTTACCTAATCACGTATATCATGTGAGAAAAGACCCCCCCCCCAAAAAAAAGAAGATGATTGGACAATTTCTGTTAATTCTAAAGGGAAAGGTTGGATGCCGATCTATTGGCGTTGAGGTCCCTCATTATTAATCAGTTTACAAATCATAATGCCTCTCATGAAAGAGAACTTTATGCCGTGGTCGAACAACACGCCATTCCAGACCCATTCGGATCATCCAGAGCAGGACTCTTCGTTTTGGCAGCTCTTTCCTCCTCGATACAATCAAACTTTGGTGTAACCTAACTACTGATATTAGAGATTTTATCTTGCTCCAAATTTTTAAATCAAAACTCAAGACAACCTTGCTGGCGGTGGGCGATGTCCCTGTCCTTATTTTCCTACGGGCATCGTTTTTTCTAATTTCTGCCTCATCCAGCTGCGGCAAGGCTTCTCTAGACTTAACTTTGACCTTTATAAAGTAACTGTAAGTCCAAGTCCTACTTGCCCCTGTTCTTTCACGACTGAAGATGTTATTCATTTCTTTCTTTTTTGCCCTAAATATGCCTTACCTAGAAAGAAACTCTTCGATCATACAATACCTCTCTTAGCTCCGGGCGTTAACCCTTACTAGTCCGGGAGATGAGACACCTTTATTTATGTTTTCGAGTGCATTTTGTTTGAACATGTTTTCTAAGGCAAAAATACCTGAAGAAATCAAATCTGGCAGTCTTACAAGCTGAAAGTGGTCCATTTTCTTTCCATACAGCTGTTTTCGGGGGAATCTCTCCTTCCAAAATTGGCACAAAATTAGGGGGTACGGGAAATTTAAACGGCCATATCTTCGTCCATATTGCTTACATCAGAATGTGTTACCCCTCAAAATGTTTGTATTTAGCCCCTCTATATAATAAAGTAAACCAAATTGGAATATGTTAATTAGTGACGTCAACAGAGGTCATAAGGTCACCAAAACTGGTCACAGGCTATACCTCCTGGAGGCTCCAGAAAAAACACCACAAACTGGAAGAAACAAGACCAAAATGACTTTTTTTACTTTTATTCAGTAGAAAAGATGATATTTCAGACATCTGACTATAGTTAATCTTTGTAAAAGACAATCTGCATTGTTAAAAACAAACTGATTCAAGTTTTTCGTTCCTTCATCAAATATTGACATCTTCTGCCCTTGTGCATTACCTATCAAAGATGAATGTATGTAGAACATATTTCAAAATATTGCTAAATTCATTTTATTATATTTACGTATGTTGGGGTAATTTATGTCTCAATCAGTGATTAGGCCTAAGAAGCAACAGTAAGTGATTGTATTTTAAACTGAACTTGTCACAGTGAAAGTGGGTAATCCCCACTACAAGTACACTGCATGGTAAAGACTGAAAGTGGGGAATCCCTGCTTCAAGTACATCATGGACATTGCATTGTGAAACTGAAAGTGGGGAATTCCTGCCTCAAGCACATTGCATTGTTCTGAAAGAGGGGAAACCCCATCTCTGTTCTGTTCTGTTGTGTATAAATACTGGACAGATCTTTTTGTGGAGTAACATTTCCCAGGGGTGCAGGACAATTAGTCCAAGTATCATGTTGCAGACAGTCTGCTTTTGAAAGTGTCTATTGCCTCTGCAGAAATTTGGTGATAGGTGAGATTGTTCCAGTCAATGACCATTGTTGGAAAGAACAAGTTTCTGTATTTTTCGGCCTGTGGTGTACATATTAAGTTTTTCATTAAGTATAAGTCAGAAATATGGGTTGTGTGTTAATTGTCGAAATTGTTGTTGGTATAAATGGTAACAGTGGTGTTTAGGTTATTTGGTCCTATTGATTTGCATAATATAACAAAATTTTGTTGATGTTTAACTTCA
This sequence comes from Hermodice carunculata, assembly GCA_964020975.1. Classification (NCBI taxonomy): domain Eukaryota; kingdom Metazoa; phylum Annelida; class Polychaeta; order Eunicida; family Amphinomidae; genus Hermodice; species Hermodice carunculata. Next base: position 68,086,089 of record OZ026625.1, read on the forward strand.
TGCCCCACGTGCTTGACCAGTGCTCGAGTGCAATTAGGTCTTGTATTGTCTTTCTTTCGTGATTTGATGTACCAGAAGGGTTTGCTGTTTTTTTTTTAACAAAACTGGTTTCGATGATGTTATTGAGATATTTAGAATAAGATCTTTGTATATTTGACTGGGTGTGTGTTTTATGTTTCTTCTAGATTTCAATGTTGAAATATTTATGGGATGACTGCATGTGTTTATATGGTTTCTGCTTACGTTTTATCAGTTTTTTAATCTTTAACTGCCGCCTCCGTTTTTATTGTGGTCTTTGCAGTGTATGTTGTAATTTGGTGGGAAAATTTCACTGTCCTTGTTAGAATTGTCCAGCCACATTTCTGTTCCTAAAATAAGTTCTGGTTTAATGTAGTTTGTAATGAGGGTGTAATCTGTTTATTATTTTTTTGTTTTTGTTTTTGACACTTTAGCAGTTAACTAGTAAAGTCCCAGTTATTTGCTTAAGGTAGGCAGTAGGCCAAAGAGGATGGTATGCAAAAGGACAGTGCATTTTCTCCTCTCTGTTGTTGGAAAAACATTTAATCTTGGCCTAAGTAGGGTCAGTAGAAAAGCCAGTCAGTTTACTGCTTACTTTTGGTGAGCAGGAAGGTTATCAGCCTTTATTTTATTTCGTGAATGTGCTGTTTGTATCATCCTTAGTCTTTGTTTCATGCACTTGTGTTTTGTACAGATCCAGTGATATTTTATGAACTTGTGCTTTGTGTCGAAATGCAGTGATATTTTATGCACTTGTGATTTGTATAGATGCAGTGAAAGCTACATGATAGTTGATAACTCTGCATTACTCCATGTCAGTTGTGACAATGTCAGATAAGCCATCAACAGGTGCCGGTGTCAGAGAATTCTTGCCCCCCCCCCCGAACGGATGGTCCCCCAGGGGCCCATTCATTTGTTGAACGTTTGGGCCTCCCTGCAAACATTTGCCCCCCCCCCCCAAAAAAAATGCCTTGTAGGAATTATCTCACAATCCCTCCAAGTATATACCAAGTTTGTTTTTTATTTATTTGTGCAATGCATATTTTAGCACAAATCTACCTCACATGTATAGATTCGGGTGTCTCCATTTCCCCCTGATTCATGGTTATCTGCATTACTGGAGATACATACGCGGCATATCTGGCTCTTGATATGAATGAAAAAAATACAATGAAACACCAGATTTTTTTTTTAAAGAAAGCTCTTTCATACTGGGAAGGCCTAAATATTCTGGAATGGAATCAGGGATGTGGGTTTTCAGCTGATTTCCTCTGTTTGTAAGCGTCTTAAAGTGGATATAAATGGGAGGGGCCCTTTGGTTCCAGAATATTTGGGCCCCTCATTTGTATGTGTCTTGAAGTGGATATAAATGGGGAGGAGGCCCTTTGCTTCCAGAATATTTGGGCCCCCTTTTTGTAAGTAAATGCCTTGCAGTGGTTATAAATGGAGAGGGAGGGGCCTTTGGTTCCAGAATATTTTGGCCCCCCATTTGTTTGTGTCTTAAAGTGGATTTTAAATGGGGAGGGGGCCCTTTGGTTCCAGGATATTTGAGCCACCTATTTGGTAAATACCTTGCTTTGAATATAAATGGGGAGGGGGCCCTTTGGTTCCAAAATATTTGGCCCCCTATTTGTAAGTAAATGCCTTACAGTGGATATAAATGGGGAGGGGGCCCTTTGGTTCCAGAATTTTTTGGGCCCCCTATTTGTTTGTGTCATAGAGTCGATATAAATGGGGAGGGGGGACCATTTGGTACAAATAGGGGGCCCAAATATTCTGAAACCAAAAGGCCCCCTCCCCATTTATATCCACTGCAAGGCATTTACTTACAAATAGGGGGCCCAAATATTCAAGATCCACTTAATGCATTTAGATACCAAAAGGGGGCCCAATAGTCTGGAATCAAAGAGCCTCTGCCTCATTTATATCCACCTTGAGGTACTAAGATACTGTTCAGGGGTCAAGTGGCCAAAACATTTGGGAAACAAAAGCCTCCCCTGCCCCTATCTACATAACTGGAAATTAAAAGTCATTTATAGTTATTTTACAGAAGTACGTGTACATGTAGTTTGGGTAGCTCAGCTATTCATAAAAAATACTTTGATACTCAGATCCTGAACATATTTGCACCAAGTTAAATTTCCCATTTTCTATGAGAAAATAATTTTAGGATCGAGTCATCTGGTCATAATTCCGCATCAATTATAATGTCATTCACATGATTCAGGACTACATTTTTACATTTTGCACAGAATCTATTCTCATGCTGAGCTGACAAAACACTGTGACCAGCACCTTTTACCTTTAGTCTAGTGTAACATGACCAATTCTGCTATTTTGAACTGTTAACATCAATGTTAAGATGTCACATGAAATGCGACAAAAATCAAATATGAAAGGGGGCCCAAATATTCGTTGACACGGGGTTGGTAAAGTAGAGTCGTCAGAGTATTACCAACATCTTTTTGCTAAGCTGGGAGAAAGCAAAGAGATCTCAGAAGGCAACAAAAAGCAAAGGTCTCTAACCTAGGGGAAGTCAGGTACGCAATCTTCAGAGAGAAGTATGCACCTGGAAGGGAGTCTGAGCCACTAGCCAAAATTAAAGGAGCAGATGCTATCACTCTTCCCCCATCGAGGCGAGTTTTTTCACAAAAGCTGAACAGGACAAAGTATGTCACTATGATTTGGAGAAATGCACACCTCCAGGACCCAATATCTGATTCAATTGATCCTACTGAGTGTGGTTGGAAGCTAACTGATGGCAAATACCAGATGGTCTGGTTTGTTGGGAAGCAAATGCCAAAAGACATAGCTGAGCATGTTACAGCTGACTAACCATCAGACAATGATGACCAGGATGAGTATGAAAATTCCTTTGACTCTGATGATTCAGACTATGAAATCGAAGATGATTTATAAAGCACTTGAAAACTTTTGATTCAGCTTTCTTGATATATCAAAGGGTGCTATATATTTCCATTGTTTTGCAGCAAGTCTGACTATGTTTGGAAATGGCAACGTGTTATGCTAGAGGTGTTGTCATTGTGAACTTATAGTCCCATTCACAAGTACCGAACTTCATCTGTTGAGTCCTCTCTGTCATCCAAGTGGTCAGAAAAGACCATAAGCAATGTATCCGAGCTTTGCGTAATCCTGTAGTTCCGAAAGTTAGCCTAACAGCTGTTGACCACTTTACAATGTCAAGCAATGCAACAGAGTGTAAAATGTCAAAATTTGATGAAAAAGCAATGTGATTTGAATCAATTTGTTTCAAACAATGCAGATTGTCTTTTACAAAGGTTTACTGTGGGCAGATGTGTGAAGCATCATCTTTTCTACTGAATAAAGGTACAAATAAATCATTTTGGTCTTGTTTCTTCTAGTTTGTGGTGTTTTTTTCTGGAGCCTCCAGAAGGTATAACCTGTGACCAGTTTTGGTGACCTTATGACCTCTGTTAACGTCACTAATTAACATATTCAAATTTGGTTTGCTTTATTGGATAGAGGGGCTAAATACAAACATTTTAAGGGGTAACACATTCTGATGTAAGCAATATGGATGAGGATATGGCCGTTTAAATTTCCCGTACCCCCTAATTTTGTGCCAATTTTGGAAGGCGAAATTCCCCCGAAAACAGCTGTATGGAAAGAAAATGGACCACTTTCAGCTTGTAAGACTGCCAGATTTGATTTCTCTAGGTATTTCTGCCTTAGAAAACATGTTCAAACAAAATGCACTCAAAAACATAAATAAAGGTGTCTCATCTCCTGGACTATACTTGATAATCCATATAGCTAGCGAAAGACTGATTCATATTTTCCTCTCTGGTAGCAAAGAACTGCCAGATACTTTCAACATACAGATATCTGATGCGGTACCAAATTACCTATGTTGAAAGTAGACGTTTTGTTTTTTAATCCTTTTCTTAATCACGCAGCATTATCCTCTCTTCTTTTTTAAGTCAATATGACATACTGGCTAAATTATATAAGTTAAAATCAGTCTCTATGCTGTCTGTCTTATGATGTACAACTGTATGCTTACCAAAATTAAGTATATATATATTCACTGACTAAATTGCTATAATTACCGCTGGTTGCTCTTGTCAATAGGGAATGGAACACACAGTGTTATTATGTTCTACTGCATTGTCCCAATCAGTCTTTAATGCATCTTTGACTATTGATGTTTGTATATGGTCTCTTTGACTGCTGTTATTTGCATATGGTGATGGCAATATTTCCCATGCATGTAAATCGTTTGGTTACATAGTTTGTAACTGTCTTGTACGTACTGTATATATATATATATATATATATATATATATATATATATATATATATATATATTGTGTTTCTCCGTGTCTGGAGAGCCCATTATATAAGTAGTTATATGTACTATAGGGTAATCCAGTATAGATAAATATGTTTGAACTAAACTCTATTTCATCAAGATGGTGTCGGTTGGAAATACATCAGACCTAACAATAGCAAACTAGCTTTAACGGATGGAGGGGTTAATCTGGTATTCTCTAATTACTGAACACACAACAAGATTGGAGGTCTTATTTTTCTGTGTGAATTAGGTAGTTGAAACTGGAGAAGACAGTTTGGTAAGTTTCCGATGACAATCAGGGAACAGAGAGAGAGAAAGAGTGAAAAAGAAAGAAAAAAAGGGAAAGAGACACTTATATATATATATATATATATATATATATATATATATATATATATATATATATATATATATATATATATATATATATATATATATATATGTGTGTGTGTGTGTGTGTGTGTGTGTGTGTGTGTGTGTGTGTGTGTGTGATTATGTTGGGGTGAATATTGTTTTTCCGTTTCTATATCGGTATAATGTCACACTCAAACTTAATCACAAGGTTTCTAATTTCCATTGTGTTCGAATGAACATAAAACTATGACGGGAGGCACAGAAAAAGAAAAAAGCATCGTTCCACATGTACGTTCCTTTGCCGTTTTACACATCGATATATGCCTCTGAAAACAGACAGAAGGACAGGCAGACAGACACACATTTCAATATGACGTCTAGCATCCTTCTGGCGGTAAGTTCACCAGAAGGTTTTTTCAAGGTTTATCATATGCCGGATGTAGTTTGGTCCAAAAACAAAAGAGAAACATGTAAAAGTAACAATATTGTATGTTTTGAGACATTTGGGTCCAGGACCCTAATGGATCATTTTGGTTCCAAAGTCCATGAAGGATAATTTTGATATCACTATATTACCACGATTTAGTCAACAGCACCCAGGCATTGCAGTGTCAGGGAGCCATCAAACCAATGTTATCATATTCCATGAAAAATATTCCTCAATAGAAGGCAGAAAATAAATTTATTACTAATGTATGGCTGCATGTCATTAGGTTGGACCGGTTGTCTTACCTTGCATTGACCATTTTTCTAAATTAAAATTGACCTTAGGGTTCCTTAGTGTATAGGGTGATTACATGCCGCCACTATCAGCGCTACAATAGTATCTGAAACCATTGCCAACTCCTGGAATATGTGCCTTACAAACACTATTAGTGATCTAAGGTGGTACCGGTCAACCACGTTTACTTATGCACTATCACGAGTCCGTCTTCTGCTCTTCCAGTTTGTAATATGGCCTTTTGCAAAATGTGAAAATGAAAATGCAAGAGAAGGGACAATAGCGAGCAATGGAGCCAACCAAAAATAGGCATGCGCGGGAATAGAATAGTCACGTGTGAGCACTATGGACGAACGTGTCAAGCTTATTTTCAATGAAAAGTATAGCCACTTATGGAGTTCAGCCTGAAAAACTTGCTCAGAGAAACTACACAAGTGATTCACTTAAGGAGGCAGAGGTATAGAAGCCACACGCATACAGCTAATAACGCGACTTCATCCAGACATTGGCAAGCAAACCGTAAGTAGATATTACAAAATACTTATCGCCACCAGCTAATATGACAAGGAAAGTTCCACTGAGCGTGGAGATGCTCTTCAAGTTGCAAATGTGGCTGATGCATGCAGACAATGATATGACACGCGCTCTGAAAGTTATTTGTCTTCGCGGTTATCTCCCGAGTGTAGGCCTGATTCTTTCTGTTTTGATTTCTTAACTCATTTCATACCAGTCCCTGATTTTTCCGTATATTTACTTAGATTTAAGACGACAATTGCATATTTAAATTCCTCATGAAGGGAGCTGTAGTTCAAGTAACAACATGCCCATAGTCAGTGGTTCTCGCGCTGCCTGGCAAGTCATGTTGCAGCTGTCGCAAGGGCAGCTGCCGCATGACTTGCCAGGCAGTGCTAGAACCACTGATCAATGCCTGTCACCACAGTATCGAATGAGTTTATCTAACACATGGGTGCCCACGTATACACATTTATGTGCTTGAACTTTGCACAAATATTTTGTGTTCTGATAACTTAACACCAGCATTTCAACTCTTTGTTTCTGGGATAAATTGACACTCTCCTGGCATTTTTGTCTTTGTATTGCTTTATGTTTGCCTTATTTTGCTTCTATGTTTTTGTTTCGTTTTTGTTTCGTTTTTGTTTTGTTGTTTTTTAAGCGCAACTCCTGTTGTCTGACAGCATGTGCTCTTTGTTACTGGGATCAATACGAGACATTCATATTAATTTTCCACCATAAAGCACTGGCTCCTGCTCGTCAATCACGGAGGATACACGGGCATATCACTGTCACAGACAAGGCTAGACACCAATCTCTTACAAAGTTAGTGTCTTTAAGTGAAATTTAAGTTTACAAATGCCCAAGTCATATCCATTTAGCCCTTCCAAATTTGGTTACAAGAAAACATTTCCATTTGACTGTATTAAATTTGTCTTTATTTCAAAAAAAAAAAAAAAAAAAAAAAGGAAAAAAGTTATACCCCGATTCCTCGCACAGACAACGGCCCGACATCGACAGGCAACTATGATTACTAAGACAAGCGGGTATGCAGTTGTGGTGGGAAAGCAATATGCATGCCTCGTATTGACACTTTCCTGCGCATGAAAGCGAGGCACGGATTGTTCATGGTCATGATATGGACCATTACGCCCCGCAGATTTTTACAGAATTCACTAGTACTTTGGCAATGGATTCCGTTTGGTCCCTCGGTTTTCCCTGAGAAGTCTCTGGCTTTACAGCTACAACCATGTGATAACTTTTACATTTCCATTTGGTGTTAATGATAAAATGTTTAGGTATGACACATTTAAGTATATCATAACAGGGCAAACAAAACAAAAGAACGTTTTTGAAATGAAAAAAAAAAAATTAACATTGAACTTTCATATCAGTTCTGCGTGTCCACATTTTAAACTACCGAAACAGTAGGGAGTTCCACATATTATGATTAAATTTAAGGTTATTCATTTCTAGTTTTGTACAAATAGGGCGCAGTGCTGTCATACCTTTACTTGCTAAGAGGTTCCAAATCACAATTCTGTTGCCCATAGTCAGGGCAATAGTTATTTAATTTGGGAACCTCCTTACATCTCTTATTGGTATTGAAAAGAAAGGTTGACAGCAACTGTTTTGAGAGTTATTTCTTATCTGTGGGTGGGTATAGGAATTAAAGCACCCTCATAACAACGTATTACATATGAATGATGATCAGGGCTGTATTTGCACCGGCTGATAATATATATATATATATATATATATATATATATATATATATATATATATATATATATATATATATATATATATATATATATATATATATATATATATATATATATATATACATTTATTTATGTTTTTATAACAAACCTAAATTTTGTGTTATTAAATTTTGGGTAGCAGATCTTTGATATGATTGGTTTAATACGATCATGTGACCTTTTTTTAGAAATAGACCATTGCCTGCTTCGAATCGATGCTCCAGGCAAAAGTCTAAAGACTATTGCCCTGCTTGTGGTTTCGGGTCATGTACGTGGGTAATGTCAGGTTAGGGAAACACAATATTTTGACCCACCATGCCCCTCTGGTATATTATTAAATTTTCAGTAGCAGATCTGTGATATGATCGGTTAAATGCTGTCATGTCACCAGCCTTTAGAAATGGACTATTGCCTGCTTCGAATCGATGCCCCAGGCAAAGTCTCAATACTGTCCTACCAAGTATTTGACACCAGTTGATTTTTTTGGGCCCTTTTCTTTCTTTCTTTCTTTCTTTCTTTCTTTCTTTCTTTCTTTCTTTCTTTCTTTCTTTCTTTCTTTCTTTCTTTCTTTCTTTCATTCATTCCTGAAAACATCCAATTTCATATCTGTCTGTCAAATAAGATCCGAGCACCTCGGACGCGTTTTTTACCAGTTCACAGCATATTGCCAGGTGCAGGCTTGCATCAGGTAAGGAGGGTAGTGGGGCGAGGACCACCGGGAATGCTCCTCTTTAAAACATAAGATGAAAACAGACAGACGAATAAACAAACAAACAAACAAACAAACAAATTTTGATACTAGGAAACACTGTTTTTTTTTTTTTTTTTTTTTTTTTTAAGCTCAAGGAGCAATCACGAGCTTATGAGGATCCGCTAGGACACTGTCCCGGGCACGAGTGGGGGCCTCGGCGCCCCCTCCCCCGCCCCCATTCCATGGCTTCTTATTTCAGCTCCGCCTTCAAAAAATTCTGGATCTGCCTCTGTGGTATGCACATATTTTTGGTGCTGTGGTGTTTGTGCTTTGTATTTTTCCTTGAAAATACGTGCAACGAGTGTAATGCAATTTTAAGTCCGTCAATAGATGTCAGAATTAGACAAAATGATAGCAATACAAATGGTCACTGCCGAAAATAACCAACATTTAAAGATTGCCCATCGGATCCTTTATATTTTGCCTTCAATTCAGAAACAAACAGTATCTTAAAAAAAAACAAAAAAAAAACAAACAAAAAAAAAAAAAAAAAAAACAAAAAAAAAAAAAAACAAACAAAACAAAAAAAAAAAAAAAAAAAAAAAAAAAAAAAAAAAAAAAAACTCTGAAAGAAAGAAAACAGGCAGTTGTTGAGAACTGCAATACGATATACCAGGGACATGCTATAGACGTCCCTGGATATATATATATACCACAATATCCATGTCTGATAGCGTTGCTTTTGATGGCGAGATTATGGATCATGAGCAAGCTGCAACCACTTGGTATTTTATCTACTTCTTACGAGAAAGGTTGAACTCGATTTGGATCATTAGACACAATGATTAAAATCCACGGCGTTTCATCCACGTACCACCATGCACAAGTTGACGTTCCTTTACAACAGTGCAATGGGAGCCATGCATATTAATTTCCCGCCACAACTGCATACCCGTTGCCTGAGTAACCATAGTCTCGCCTGGTGAGATACGGGCTGCTGCCTGTACGGGGAAGTGGATTATTACTAATATTTTGGGAATAAAAAACACTTGGTAGAGGTAGATGGAAATTTATTCTTGTAACCAACTTATGAAGCACTAAATGCATATGACTTTGGAACTTGTAGATTAAAATTTCTCCAAAAAGACACTATTTTTTTTAGAAACAGGTGTCTAGCCCGGTGTGCCACAGTGAGATGACCGTGTGTCCTCCCTAATTGACAGACGTGAACCCCGTGCTTTGTGGCGGAAAATTGATGTGAATGTCTCGTATTAGATTGTATTTTACGCTCTTTATTTACATTATTCCCTTACTTTATTGCGTATAAGTACTACAGCGCAAACGAACAATGCATTTGCAAGGACCACAGCCATGAGAATGCCTAAGGAAAATGATTATGCTTGATTATCTGTTTGACTAGCATAAATAAATCTTAGCACGGACTGTCGAGGGGACAATCCATGATCTTAGGCAGTAGATTTGTGACATTATCTATACATGAGTTGGCCTTTGGAGTAGTCCTAGTGAGACGGGTAGAATTAATAAAGATGCGCCTCGTACTTATCTCGTGCAGAACAGAAACCAAGGAGATTGATGACGCAGTATTTTATTTTTGATTGCTCTTTGCAAAAAGTGACCATAGAGGCTTCTCGCAGCTGTTTGAATATTTTAATATAGGCTTACTTGTCCCCACCGCATATATAAATTCTCTTTTCGCAAAGTGCACTGACGTCACCCCATTGCTTTTTCTCAATTTTATACACGAAATCAGGTGGCATGCTACCTAAAATTGGTACCGGTAGGGTCGAAAGATTGGCAGGCATGTAGAGGGGAAAACCCCAGTGAAATCGAGGATTGACACATCCATATGTTCCCAATAATACGTTTAAAACGTTCTCTTGGCCCTTCTTCCTTAATATGCACAATAGCTTGAACTGCTGTAGTGTAAGGCCTACTTATGACGCCACTACCTTGCTCCACACAATGCATAAAATTTCCGCGGTACACCAGTGCTTGTCATTTTAAAATAATTGATCAAATTTTGACATTCAAGTTGTCAACTGTGTCGCCAATGGCGTCCTTTGTCAGCTTACACACCAGAGCGCTGTCACTGTGCGCTGCCCGCCTCGTGTGGCTCGCATCATATAATAATAATAATAATAATAATAATAATAATAATAATAATAATAATAATAATAATAATAATAATAATAATAATAATAATAATAATAATAATAATAATAATCCCCGATAGCAAGGAAAAGTTAAATGCATCAAAATAAAACACATATAAAACGATGTCTAAAAAGCGAGGTCGCAATAATGCTGCAATAGCGACCTCGCTTTGACGACCTCTCAAGCGGTTTTAAAGCTTCCTCGTCGGCGAGGTCTTCTTCACGCCTTCAGCTCCCTTCGAGATATACCTCGCCGTGAAACTTACCTCGCGGAACCAGAGCCGCACGATAGTATTTAATGCATGTACCCTAACAAAGAATAGTAACTGTACGCCTGAAAGCAGGGCGATCATGAGACCCATGGCAGGGTTAAAAAATTACAAAATCACACAAAACTAAGTCAAACCCTATAATAATGAAACAGTGAGCTATTGCAACACATGACAAAAAACTAACTAGCGCAGAATATGACTATTGTACTGAAGCAATTTGAACAATTTACCCATAAAGAACAAGTACTTAGTACCTTAGAATGTTGCGCAGGAACTACGGCCGACAACGTTTTAGTCAGGCAAAAAAAAACCAGCAGTGGGAACCAGGTAATTTAAGCTCTCATTGTCAGGAAGCGAGGTGCTTTTCACGCGTGAAAAAAGTATCTCCCGCTCAAGACAGAAGAGCGCGGTCTGGATCATGGCTTTGCAGAATACGTGAAAGCTGGTTTTCGCGGCGCATCAAGCCTTCGAGGTGTCTTGAAGCTACCTTGGGTTCACAGGCGAGGTCTCGATCACACAGCACAGGTGATATTGAGTGTCAACAAGACCATCCTCCACTCGCCCCGGCGCCAAGGCCCGCCATCGGTCTGGCGATGGGGAGCTCCAGCAAGGCGCTAGCGGGAGAATCAGTGACGTAACCTGTCAACCAAAGAGCCAGGAGGAGCATTGCCAGTCATTATATACCGTGATAAAAATTTGATACAAATATTTCTATATGGAGAAGGCACCAGGAAGACTCGGCGGGCAAGTGATAATATAATTTCGGATTTTGGAGAGGGCATGAACTTTATGTATGTCAAGCGAGCGAAGCAAAGCTCCATGGGCCTATTGTAAATCAGAGAGGTCAGAGTTAGAGACTCGGATGCATTACATGCCATACACCAGGTTAGAAACCCCAATCCGTTCCAAAGAGAAGTTTTAACCTTGGCATCTAGATCAGGTGCTAAACCAGCTCCGGAATGACTGTATATAGCCTTTCTCGAAGTAGCAATTCTGTTACTAACATGCATGTCGGAAGATGAACGTATAATGTATTCTACGTCCATGATCGGTAGAACAGTGAATATAATACGTGACACTCAGTATCTTAAGGCTATCAACATTTTCCAGTTCGTGTTTTCCAAGGAACCACTCAGGCAAATTGCCATTTAAGAGCATACTGTTTTTCCCAACAATATAACACTTGCATTTACCGTGACCAAAGTCAAACGCCACAGAGTAGCATATCTGTGACACGTATCAATTAACTCTTGCAATCCCATAGAGCTGCCGAAAATTAAAGAAATGTCCTCTGTATACACAAAACTCTTGTCGAACTTTTCTTGTTCGATGCGCATGCCAGCATTAACATTATTAGGCTCAATCAGAAGGTCATTTATAAAAATATTAAACAACCGTGGCGAAATGATGCTGCCCTGGCGGATGCCACAGGTAAAATGTGAAATCTACTGCTATAAGAATGTTTCCATTTGACTACAACTTATGATTTAAAGTACAAGTTATAAAAAATATCCAGTTAGGCTGTGCCATTAGTCCCCAGAGCTTATAAAACAAACTGTCATGCCAGATTTTGCCAAAGCATTTTTTAGCATCAAGGAAAGAAATAAACAAAGGGGACTTCACATTGTAAAAATACTGCACAATATCGTTGAGAAAAGCACACCCAATGTCAGTGCCTCTGTGCTCACGAAAACCGAACTGTGTGTCACATGCATCGCCGGGAGGTAGCAAGAAACACTCCATCAGTTTAGCAAAAGTATACTGCTAAGTGTTATTGGTTTGTGATCATGTGGCTCATTTATTGTTGAAAGTGGGCTTTTTAAGAACAGGTAAAATGACACCAATCCCAAAACTGGACAGAACTACCGAACAAGATAGAATACCTGCAAAAAGAATAGATAAATAATGTTACAGTATATAACAGCGTACTTGAGATGTTCCGCACTCACTCCATCATATCCAGGGCTACAGTTCCCAGTAAGATATTTAATAAATGTGTCAATATTTTTTTTTCCGAAACCGTAACATCACCATTAAAGTTGCGACTTAAGCACTCAGATACTTTATTGTTAACAAACTCGATAATGATAATTTGCTCTGGCGTGGACTGAGCGCCACCAAGCACACTCACGACGGTACTAAAATACTCAGCAAATTCCTGAACGCTAAGAGACGAATTTACCCTCCTAGTTTTAGTTTAAACATATTTATATAAACTGGATTGCCCTATAGTACAATGAGACTAATACATGGGATCTCCAGACACGGAGAGACGCACGGTATTTTTACAGAACACACAGGACAATACTATTAGTTATTCACTGTTTTAGTGTGAAATACAGGAAGTATCTCCCCCAAAGACAGCTGTATTACCGAGGCGAAGCCGAGGGTAATACAGCTGTCTTGGGGGAGATACTTCCTGTATTTCACACTAAAACAGTGAATGACGATTTTATCCCATTTTTGATGATGTAATTTCATGCCCAAAAAATACACATGTTGTCGGAACTGATATTAGATTTGATGTGAGGTCTCATTATGCAATCTCAAATTCTTGAACCACTTTCATGACTCATAGTCACTTAACATGGACAGGAATAATATTAGACCAAGCCTTTTTGGGGGAAGCCTTCGTCTCTTCGCCTCCCTCTCTTCATAAGTTAGGTGTGCAAATCGACGTTTAACTTTTTGTGGCTGCTCTTCGCTGTTCGACCCGCTGCTGCTGCAGTTTACTTCACAGTCCGCCATCTTGTTGTCGTCTGCAGCGCGTCAAGCCTCAAGGCTTGTACCGCATGACAGAGACTTCTGGTGGCTGATCGATGCACTAACCAGATAGGGAGATACAGCGAGAATACCGCTGTATTCCCCGGCCAGTTACGAGAATACCGCTGTATTCCCCCGTCAGTTTCAGGAATCGCGCTGTATTTCACCTTTGCAGTAATTAATGCACAAATAAGGGTAATACAAAGAGTGTACCATAGCTATTAACCAATCAGAAACCAAGGATTCTATCAAAAATGGGATAAAAAGCTATGTTGACATTGCAGGTGAAGATATTATACAAGGGGATGCAACATAATATCTGTATGACTGTACTTATATAACAGCACTACACAATTGATTCATATTGGACACCAAAAATATACACACGAAATATAGAGTTATGGGTCAGACAGACGAATGAACAATATGACTTGCTACTTTGTTCTACAGATTAGGAAACAAAACGTCCAGTACTGACAGCATAAGTTTGTACTGCATCAAAAATGAGGGTCTACATGGCATCAGGTAAGTCTTTACTACCAAACAGGAGGATTTCAGCTAGCGTTATATGCGTAATATCACGAAATAAATTGGGCGTGAGCACCAGGGGCTAAAACGAGGCTGACAGTGTCAAGTTATATCTTCCTAAATCGATAGTAGATTTCAGCTAGCGTTATATGCGTAATATCACGAAATAAATTGGGCGTGAGCACCAGGGGCTAAAACGAGGCTGACAGTGTCAAGTTATATCTTCCTAAATCGATAGTAGAGTGGGCAGAACAGAAGAAAGTGTATAGGATCTTTGCAAGGATGAGTGCAGAGGCAAGCTGGATCAGGCAATATGTTAGCTTTATAGAGATAATAGTTCAGCTTAGAGAAACCAAGACGTAATTGTGTATGGTATATGTTAGGAAGCCTGTTTCCGTGATGATTAGAAGTGGGAACAATATCTACCGCGAGCAAGGTTTCTTTCAGCTTCGAGTTAAAAATTTGAGAGATTGAGTCTCTGATGTCGGACGGGAGATTGTCCCATTGCTTGATGGCATCAAAGGGACTTTCCATGCGTTGAGTTCTGCATTTTATCCGTCGAACATCTCCAGGTTGACGTAAAACACGGACAGAAGGGGTACAGGGTAGAAGGTCAGAAACATAAGGGGGGCGTCAATTTGTGATACTTTTGTAAAAGAGAACGAGTTTAAAGTATATCCGTCTGTTTGCCAAAGTTGACCACCCAATTTCTTGCAATAGATTAACGTGTGATGTATGTCTTAGCCCTCCAGTACAAATTTTAGCGGCCTCAAATTGTATGGATTCAAGGATGTGTGATAAGCCCTGACCACAGTTATCAAAGAGGGCACAACCATATTCGAGGATGGGCCGAACTAAAGAGAGATAGAGTCTAACTAGAGTTATACGTGATAGTCTATATTTAAACCTTCGGGGGAGTGCAATTCTATGACTGGCTTTATTGGTAAAATAAATAACGTGGCCACGCCAAGACAGATTACTGGTCAAGGGCATACCAAGATGAGTATGAGTATCTCCTTCAGGTATTGCTGATTCACCAAGTAAAACGGGGGATATGTTGTCGTTTAGCAGAGAATACAACAGATACAGATTTCAGGGCATTACAGATTACACGCTACATCTTACACCCAATTCCATATTAAGGAGAGATTTATATTCAGGTGTTGGGAAGACTGAGCCGGGGTGTTAACCAGTTCAAGTAGACATGTGTCATCGGCGAAGAGTCTGGCGTCACAGCTTAGGTTATCTACAAAGTCGTTAACAAAAACTAGAAAAAAAAAAAAAAACGATCTGCCCCAAATGGATCCCTGCGGTACTCCGGCTTCAACAGGTAACCAGGTAGATGTCTGTCCTTGAATAACCACACGCTGAAAGCGGTTGGATAGATAGCTTTCCACCCACGATACAAGATTGTCCATGATGCCCAGTTGTCTGAGATTAAAGAGGAGGCCAGAGTGCCAAACCTTATCAAATGCTTTGGATACGTCCAAGAATACCATCCTGATTTCCTTGGAAGATTCCAGGCCATTGTATATATTGTGAGGAATATAAGCAAGTTGGTTAATGGTGCTGTCATTAGCTTTGGAGCCGGAGTTCTTGGGGGGGGGGGGGTAAGGGTATTGTTTCGTGTCAGATATTCATACAAAGCATTAAATACCAGTCTTTCAAACACTTTAGAAACGTTGCAGAGTAAGAAAATAGGACGATATTTACTCAAAATTTGTTTATTTGACTTTTGGAATACCGATTTTTCCAGGATTTAGGAAAATATGAAAGGCTAAGCGACAGTCTGAAAATTTTTGCTAATGGCTGAGAGTCTCAGCAGTGTTCCTGAGTAAGATATTTCCAGTTTTGCCGGCACCGGAAGCAGAGGATAGTCGGAGAGACGATAACACTTTCTTAATATCACCCTCACTAAAAGTGATATCATGCAGGCGTGCATCAGTTCTATAGGAAAATTCAGGCATGAGAGGGGAATCAGTGTCAGGTAGAGTTTTGCATTGACCTGCAAATTATATGTTGAATGATTCACATTTTTCCGTCAGGCAGGATATAACATTATTATTGTCGATGATGGGGGGTATATCTTGATAGATTTTGCTGCCGAGGACAGATTTGGACAACTTCCACCATTGCTCAGGATTGATGTCTTTATCTTTAAGTTTTAGGTTTAATTTCCGAAAATATGAATGCATCGACTGGCGAATTTTGTAAACAACCATGTTCCGTGACTTATTATAGAAACGATAAAACTTTTCGGTCTTCGGATGAATGTCGAAGCTGTGGGGCCGGGTGTATTAGAATATCGCTTAAATCGTTTCTAAGTTCGATTTCGATGTCGAATACGTTTTTTTTTTATTTCTGTGGTTATCAAGGGTTTGTCATGAGGGCTAATTATAACTTGTGTGTAGGGAATGAAATCTTTAGCAGAGAATCATAAACTTCGTGGGCCGTATCCCATGGAGCGGAAGAAAGAGCAGTGTTAAGATATTGAAAATTTGCTCTGCTAAAGTCCCATATTGGTCTCTTAAAAGTTTTATCTTTAAAGTGAGAGAGGGAAAGGGAACGAAATATCACACAGAATGATCAGAGTTTGAAACGGAGGTTTAACACAGCACTATCCAGGATAAGTACACCACTATCCAGGATAAGTGCACCACTATCCAGGATTTACCCTCTAAGTTTTTGCCGATTAAGACAGTTTCAGAATTGTGGCATATTACCATCAGAGTATAAACCATTAAGTCTATTGTAAGTGTCACTAGAGGCTTTCTTAAAACAGTTTCTACTGGCTCTCCTAAATAGCTTTTTAACAAACTTCCTTGCCTCGTATACACGGCCATGATTAAGACGGCCATTACTAGCCCATAATCACCACCAAAATCTCTTTTTGTCTCTAAAGTTAGCCAGCTCTGGACACCAGGTGCTCCTTGGTTTAAATTTATTTGATATTTGTGCAACCAGCTTCTTGGGTGGACTCATGCATAGCATTACAGAGGTTACCCAAATATATAAATTAACAATATCTTGAACCGTGCCAGAATCTGCTGCTAATAGAAGATCTATGTCTGAACATTAAAGGTTGACAATTTATCAGACAACATATCTTTATAAACTTCTCTTTTATTACTGTCACGCCAGTTCACACTGGGAAAGCGGAATTGGGAAGTAGGCTGAGAAACAATATGTGTGACCAAGTCACTTGCTTAAACTTTTAAAGACATTCTTAAAATCAGGTGGTCACTCACAATGTCATGGTCCAGAGGCAGTTTAAAAATGAGTCAAGTCATGCTGAAAAGAGAAATAGTGATTAATCCAAGTGTAAGATTATAAGTATGGCAAAAATACATATATTTCACTGATTGTGGAAAAGCAAAATCACTTACAATCATATCTTTAGCCACAAGGAATTTATACAAGATTTGACTATAATACGTAAAATTTTTGCGTTTATACCAGTTCTTACCTAAGTTATGCTCATATGGTAAAGTAGTTTCCCGATCTTAACAAAAGCTCCGGCACCACATTCATCAATTAACACCTGTATCGCATCTAAAGTATCAAGAAATTCGTTAACTTTAGCTTTAGCATAGTACGGCATGCAGGCACAAACAATAATCTGAATAAAATTACGTGCTTGATCTAGGAGAGCAACAACTAAAGTACTCTTACTGGTAACAGGTATCTCATGAGAAGTAAAATGCTGAGGGAGCTCACACACGACAGAAGCAACACCGTACGGGCGGCCCAAATAATCCGCTTTCGTCATATTCATGTCAGATTTACAGTATATAGCGTAAGTATTTGACTGTGAAGAAGCATTTAAAATGTCATTTATTGTACCTGCCTCGTGTGGTCTTAGCCAAGTCTCAGTGAGGCACATGATGGCACAAATGTTCAACATTTATATACAGGTGTGTATTGTACTGCGCGTTGAGTCGTTTACTGTAAAGCGTTCGCACATTCAAGTCCCTATCTTATTTCACGTATGGCAAATTGTGACAACCTGAATAGCCTGCAGATGCACGAATGGTCCGGTGGACGTTCTTAATGTCACAGAAGTCAAATCGGAGCCTTCATTACCCATTTACACATTTTGATAAAATATAAGGAAATGATAAATTCCATTCAATGAAGTTAAATCAATCCTACTGTGTTTAGATGTGTGTGTTGGGAACGGTAGCGGGTTGAATGATATCTTCATAGTGCACCTTGGTTTTTGCTTAAAAGATGTCGACACAGCTCTATAACTTAGGACAGTAGTGTGTGCACCAAATTGACTGATATCTCTCAGCTGTGGAGTCACAGCTTTATGGGAGTGATTTGTGGGTCCACTTGAGCATTTTATGATCATTTCCCTTGATCTACGGAGTCTACAGTCTGCAAAATCCGTCAGTTAAATCTATCTGGTGCCCAGTTCAAATGCTGGCGGTGGTGCCCTGACTGGGTTATGTGGTGGAAAACCACAGGTCTTAATTTTCGTCCCAGGGAGAGAATTATAAATCTGCCCAGATGAGCATGTAGCATCGCCAATTGGCGGCGTTAGCATTCTTAGGACACAGGTTGCCACGTTGGGTGTACGAAAAACACACGGTGCCGCCGGTCTTAGAATAGCGTGTGTCAATCATACATGCCAACCAAGTGGAGCTACCTACGCCAATCTGCCAGCGATGTGTCTTCCATTAGCTTTCGTGCATGACTGGTAAAACCGGCATTGATGTCTGTTGTTCAACAGTCACCATGTCAAAAATACTCTGGGCATCCGAGTTTTCTCTTAGACCTGAAACGCGGTCTCTCCTTACTGAACATACTTGGCATAGAAGGGTGCTCAGGCAGTTTTTATTTTTACATGAGAATATGGATAAACAGATGGAAAGATAGACAGACAGACCAATAGATAGTTATATGGAAGGAGGATGGACGGACGGACGGAGGGACAAATAGACAGGTAGACAGACAGCTAGCTAGCTGAATGGATGGATGGATTGATGGATGGATGGATAGATAGATAGATAGATAGATAGAAAGAAGGAAAGATAGATAGATAGATAGATAGATAGATAGATAGATAGATAGATAGATAGATAGATAGATAGATAAATAGATAGATAGATAGATAGATAGATAGATAGATAGACAAGAAGCTGACAGGCGGGAAGGTATGTAGGTAGGCAAACAAGTTAAATGAGTTTAAGTTCCGATTTGAGAGAGAGAGAGAGAGAGAGAGAGAGAGAGAGAGAGAGAGAGAGAGAGAGAGAGAGAGAGAGAGAGAGAGAGAGAGAGAGAGAGAGAGAGAGAGAGAGAGAGAGAGAGAGAGAGAGAGAGAGAGAGAGAGAGAGAGAGAGAGAGAGAGAGAGAGAGAGAGAGATGGGTGTATAGATTAGGTATACTTTCCTTCCGGCCCACAATGAAAATATCAAAGCAGAAATTCGACACGCTTGGCACAAAATTTTAGTTCTGCAGTTTATGCGATAGTGTTTCTATCTTCAATGCAGGTCAGCTTCCTAGGTTGGCCAATATTGCATGGAAATTTGATGAAGCAATTTCAATGAACCAGCCCAACACTCAGCGCAAGGAGATTTAGATTTTTTATATTGGAATTTTCTATCCTTTTTTCCCTCTACATTTTTTGTTTGCTCTTTGTTTCTTTTTGTGTTTCCAAGAGACAGTTCTCCGATACATATAAAGTCTTTCCAGTCTCACTGATGCACATATTTAAACCTTACCTGATTATGGTTTGGTTGTTTATGTTTTGCTAACACTTTAAAGTACAATTATTAAAATTGTTTCCATTTTAAGATATTTCAGGTTTATTGCTGTGTGTAGCTTTTTCTTTAAGAACTTAAACATCACGTACTATAATTATTTGATTTTATGTAAAATTCAGTTTGTCATAACTGCCAAAAAATCCAAATAATATACATTTAAACTTTGTATGGTTGTAAAACGCGTGTATGGAAACTGCATCAGCAGAAAACACACTGAAATAAAATGGGTTGTGTTAAAAGGGTTGACGGCAGGTCATAAATGAGAGACAACATGACTACACGATGTTTGTAATCCTTATCATATATGTGTATATATCAGAAATGCATGGTGGTAATTTTGACTTAACATATGACGTCACTGAATTGAACAAATTGTTGTGTCTCGGTTATTTACTTGTAAGCTAATTAAAGAAATGCCACATATTCCATAAAATTCCAGCTTTTTGTAATATTTCATAACTACTGGTACCCAAGGCTTTGGGCAGGTCTACGAGTACAATAATGCAATATTTACCTTTGTCAAGTGACGTGAAAACCAGATCGACGATTTGTGCCTGTGTCATTACAGTTGAGTGTTGCTTTATATATCATTATTGTAAGCCGTAAAGGACTGTGTTTAAAACGGCAGTGAGTCTATTGTAAATTATTTTCTCTGATAATTTTGCAAATGCAGTCAAGAGAGATATTGGCCTAAGAGAGAAAGAAAGAAAGAATGTGTAGATCAGTCTGGGTGTGATACCCCTGAGTTGGAGCCTACATGTCCTATTACTGAATGAAATTTCAATAAAAGACAAGTCAGTTATTTTACTTGTTTACATACGCTTTCTCCTGCAAATTGCAATAGCTCTTAGTAAAAAGGTAATATTTTCTCTTCATTATAACCCCTAAAAATATTGGAAAGAAATGTTTGAAATTAATTTGCTATTCAATGAAGAATCCCCATATCGTTTATATATGTTGATTTTGGTATATGAAGTACTCATTTCAGCATAAAGTAAAGGAGGAAACACTGGAGTCAATTCACACATCGTATGCTAGACAAATGCTCAAATATGGTGGTTTTTTATGGTCAAATTGCAATGATACTGAAGATTCACTGTTAGAAGGAGTTCAACTTGCCGCAGCTCGAATAGTAATTGGTGTCCCGACCATAACTTTACGTCAAAAATTGTATTTACACATTGCTTAGAAAAATTGCTGAAAAGACGCAACAAAAGGGAAACTAACATCGATATATAAAAGAGGCAATGATGGGGCTCCAAATTATCTAATAGCAATGGTACCCACACTTTCAAGCAGAGAAACCTGGCAGTGGTACAAGATTAGTGAGGGAAGCAATGTTACTCGTTTCACCATTAAACCAGCAAATTGTTAATAAAGTATGTTTTTCCAGCAACATTGTGAAACCAGTTACCTACAGACATAAAACGATCAGAACACATTTAAACGTTTTGCAATTTATTAGGCAAACACTATTGAGCTCCTGTAAGATAAACACTATACTGCAGGAACGAGAAGTAGTACAACTACAAGCTGGTAGGAAGCGAACCGAGAAAGTCCTGTTCACTCGTGCCTGAATAAAATAGGAATAAAAAATCTCCCGCTTGTAGTTGTGGCACACCTGTTGAAGTTGTATTAGTTATATCTTTATTTGCTCAAAATATAATAGCATTAGAATTAAATTACATGACACAGGGATTTCATTGAGCACCTTTTACCCTGAAGACTCTCCCGGTGGTACAGTTGAATACTCCAAGCAATATATATATATATATATATATATATATATATATATATATATATTTCAGGTTTTACACACGTTTATTGAAGACTCAAGACGTTATGCGCCACCCTAGATATTGATTAATTACTGTATCCCCACATTTGACTAAAAGAGGAAGAAAGATAAATCTCTTGTATTTATCTTGTCGGTTTACGTTTACATTTTCATTATGTACACATGCGATATTTGCTTATGCCAGTTCCTGGTTGTTCGTTGTTGTACCCTCTGTCTATCTAGACGTAAAAAGAGGTTTATATAGGGGCCTCCCTGTTCCCGAATGCATGAAAAAATTATGTTTAAACCAATACTCCTTTTGGGGTTGTTTCCGTGGTTGATGTAGGCTAAATATGCAATTGAGATCGATGCCCAAAACTTGGAGTATAATATATACAAGTTTTGAAATCACACTGGGAAGACAGGAATTAGTTGTTAACATAACCTTTCTGGCAGGTACCATGTACTAAATTTGTGTCGCTTTCCGAGGTAGAGAGGACCAGTCAGATTCGAAATTGTGGAATTATTGTGACACAGAAATTAATTTTGGGTTAACTCTAAAACTTAGTTATTTATCATGCTTTTTTTGGTTGTCAGCATAAAACACATAGCCCTAATCCAAAAATTGTAGAAATTACGTGCATATAGAATCCTTGATCTCAACTTCAATGAAAAGGGGCCAATAGCAGTTGATGCATTGGGATGAAATAAATTTGAGAATTTTAATATCATTCTTGGTCCACGGTGGCAATATTGGATTTGTACTTGTTTCCTTGGTCCTTTTATTATCTCCATGGTTCTGTTTTGACGCTTTTTATTTACCTTGTTAAAAAGAATTCTCCAGGTTCAAATAAGTGTTATTCGTGTATAATTCACCAAAGATACGACCGTTCACTCCGTGATCCATAAGCTTAATTTTTGCTTCTCACAGGACACAGAATAATAAAGCATTTATTTCACTTTATTTGTTATATGCATGTAGTTGACATGCATGTATGGTATACATATGGCTAGTTTGACATGCATGTATGGCATATATATGGCTAGTTTGACATGCATGTATGGCATATATATGGCTAGTTTGAGATGCATGTATGGGATACATATGGCTGGTTTGACATGCATGTATGGTATACATAAGGCTACTTTGACATGCATGTATGGTATGCATATGGCTACTTTGACATGCATGTATGGTATGCATATGGCTACTTTGACATGCATTTATGGTATACATATGGCTAGTTTGACATGCATGTATGGTATACATATGGCTTGTTTGGCCGGCAGTTCAAGTGAACGTGTGTAGGGTTGGCATGTTATTATTGTTTACATGAATGGTGGTTGGCATGCCATTATTGTTTACATGAACGGTGGTTGGCTTGCCATTATTGTTTTTATGAACGGTTACAGGGTAGGGTCATCTTCTGGAAAGTCGACACGGTACCTTAAACTACGATTGTATCCTTTCTAAATGTTTACAACCACTACATATTATTGATGTATCAACTTTATTCAGGTACTCTTACATTCACAGACAGGGATTTTAACTAAAGATTCCCTTGTTAAATTTAGTACCACCTTTTCGTTTTTCTCAAAAGTGTTCACATGGGTTATCTTAGTTAAATAGTAAATGAAATCAGGAATTGCGACCAGAATTATACGTCCGAATTGTGCTCCGAGTAGTGTTCCAGCAATATCCACCAGGACACAGAAAAACTTGCTCACATAGTTATAATGGCTACATTTATAGCATATATAACCTTTTTTGGGGGTTGTCCCAATGGCCTAGAGGTCAGCATGTTCGACTTTACATTTGGCTAGACGAGTGTGCCGAAGGTAGTGGGTTCGAATCCCATACAGGTCGACATACATTTATCGTATTTTTCACTTACTAGTACTCTATTGGTTTCGAAGTGCTGTGGGCCATTGCTCCGACTTCGAAATTATATTAGAGGTGTATTTCATAAATTGTCGGTCTGTGGAAGTGCCCTACTGTGTCAATGTACAAGCCACACCTGCTATTATATCACCCTGGGTCCTTGGTCAACCTTTTTTGGGGTTGTCCCAATGGCCTAGAGGTCAGCGTGTTCGACTTTACATTTGGCTTGGCGAGTGTGCCGAAGGTAGTGGGTTTGAATCCCATACAGGTCGACATACATTTATCGTATTTTTCACTTAATTGCACAAAGTTTCTATGTTTGGGTCTTCCTGGTGGACAGGAGTCACAGGGATGGACGTGGAGAGAATAGAGCTGTATGAGCAGAGTGCCATATATTGATACTGTGCTGCCACCCGATGTACTAGTAATACTACTAGTGCACCCTGCGTGCCAGTCATCTACGCCTGCTAGTCATTTTGATCAAGTTGTGATCACGGTACTTGGCCATGAGAAACCATACTGTCATAGGGTAGCGTAGATCTAATACTGGTAAAAGCCATGATCAGTCGCTTCAATGGCTTCATACCCGAACATGCGGCATATGCATGACCATGTAGGGATCATGTTATGTTTATTTCGTGCTAGTTTTGAGAGAGAGAGAGAGAGAGAGAGAGAGAGAGAGAGAGAGAGAGAGAGAGAGAGAGAGAGAGAGAGAGAGAGAGAGAGCATGTTCGAATAATACGTCATTAAAATGACCAATCATGGCTTTTACCAGTATTTGATCTACGCTGACGTACTACAGTATGATTTCCAAAGGAAAACTGCCTTGACCACACTTTGATCGAAACGGCTAGTAGCCAAAAATTAGTAGTGGCGTTTGACTTTGTATGAGAAATGTGAGCATAACAACATTCTGAGAAACTTCATTTCATTTGATTTTACGTATTGCATGAGCTATTTGTATTTATGTTATGGGAGCCTAGGTTCCCAAGGTGTGTGTATTATGCTTTATATTTTTCAGCTTCAGTTTTCACCTTAGGGGTATCAACATTTTGCTCTGTGAAGTCAAAAGCGCCGCCAAATGGTGTGCACGCCGCTCTGAGTTGCAAAGTAAAAGATGACATAACTTCTGTAATCAAATAGAGATTGCCTTTTTACTGGCATTGTTCGAGAATGAAAGTACACAATACTGCTAGGTATATTCCTGGTGGAATTATCAAATTGGATAATAAAAAATGTCCAATACAGCCAGAGCCTTGTCCAAGATCCTTGAGTAGAAAAGTGTCATCAAAGACACCTGGATACTACTTTTTCAAAAAGGCTTGATCCAAAGATCCAAAGATTCCAAATTTGATCGTTTTTTTTCTATTATGTAACCTAATTGTTAAACGAACATTGAGATTTGTGGCAGGCATGTGGAAACATCGTCTACCTGTTAACCTGTACAATAAATGTTGCAAAAACAAAAACATGAACATACACTGTATGTTACAATGTACTTTAATAATATATTGATACATGCATCTCAACTTTCCTCTATCATAGTCAGTACATCTTTAACCCATATAATAAAAAAGTATTAGCCTTAATTTGTTTATTTGTTTAATGATATATATTTAGTTAGCATGAGTATATCTTCCCGTAATTACCTCAGCCGGTATCTGTTTAGTATACTTGGTAAAACAAAGGGCCACAATATGGAAACCTCCCTAAACCGAACTCTACCCTATAGCGAACACTTTTGTTCCGTCCCAAGCGCGTTCGGAAAAGGGAGGTTTCACTGTGTTACAGTATATTTTAAACATTTGAACTGGTTCTTTTTTATTTATGAACTTTGTCCGGCACCGATATCTCATAAGATTTGCCTGTTTCTGAGTCTGCCTTTATCCACCCGATGGCAACAAAAGACAGGGTCCATTTTAGACCCGCAAAATGAGCAAACCCTAATTTTAATTACGTTTGTTTGAACAGCAAGCATGCCAAAGGACCGAGCTACATTTTTTCACGCATATATATTGCTACTTTTGCCAATTTCTATCTGTTGTTTGCACGAGTGTTCATGCGACCTTTACGTTTGAATGCATTAATCTCGACCTTTAAAAATGTAACATCTCTTCCGTCCGGAGAGTCTCTCCATTCCCCAGCGGACATAATGTAATGCAATTGTAAATATCGCAGACCATAAATACATGAAGAAATGCATTGGTCTCATCAATGTCTCAAAACTTTGGATCTCCAGGCCCATTAATTTTGTCAAATCAAAATGAGCAAGTCAAGAAATCAAATAGTTTATTAATGAAAGCAATTTCATTGAATCAAGAGTGTTGTTCAAATACATTGCTGATAACATTCATTCCGTTAATGCAGCGCAGCAAGCGTTAAAATTCGTTGTGTGTTGTTATTTTGGTGGCATTTTTTTGGACTTTGTTTTTCGTCGAAACTCATTACGTTCCTTTTTCGTATTCATATACGTATATTGGTATACGGTATGTTTGGAAGTCATTCGTAAAGAAACAAACATAAATCAATCATCTTTGAGGAAAGGAGTTGCAAAATCCCAGACTCCTTTATTTTCCAACATTTTTTGGATTTTAAAATCTCTCAAAGTAGCGTAGTATTTTTGAATTTTAACATTATGTTCGCGGACAAAAATTAAAGTGTTTTAAAATTGCAATGAAATGCATTATTGATGAGCGACAAGCTCTAACGAAACTGAACGGTTCGACATCATCCTTATGCAAATGTGTGTAAATTTCCTTGGTATTTCAAAGATAATGTTTGTCTCAAAGAAGTTAATACAAGGCATTAAAAGCTGTAAATTTCAGTTGATGAAGTTTGATATACATATGTTTGAGATTTGCATTTTAAGTTGAATCTTAAAAACATTTCAAGTTGAAACGAGGCGTTTGCTTTTATATCATAGCACAATTTTTTCACGTGTACAGATATATGTCTATTTGTCAAGGAAATATAGAGACTATAGGATCTATAGTCTCAAATGGGTGAGAGTAGTTGCCATTTTTCTCTCACTCGCTGTCACTGTTGGAGGGAAAAACTACTCGTGTCCGAATCCAGCCCTGTAAGATTTTGTTCTGTCTGTGTTTACGTGGGTACGACATGGTGTGCCATGTTTATTTAAGTTCGTAGTAGTCATTCCACGTCACGCCGAATTCGACGTATAATTAAATAACCCTCGTGCACTTTTGATTTTGTCCTTAATGTTAATGCACTACGTCAATGATGTAGAAGCGTCACAGTATTGTTGTAACAATGTTTCAAATATATGATTTACAGTGAGTTACTACTTTTGAATTTAATAATAATACGTAATTATACTTTGAATATCAAAAACCGCTTTTCGTCTTTGCCTGATACCTGGTGATCTCTTCATGCTTCCCAGATACCCAATAAACCTACGTCAAGAACAGATACGTAATGAGCTTCCCGCTCTTACCAGATGCCCAGTGAGCTCTACATCAGTATCAGATGCCTAGTCAGCCCTTCATCCTTACCAGATGCCTAGTGAACTCTCCGTCCTAACCGGATACCTGGCGAGCTTTCTGAGGGCACCTCAAAGGCTAGAACATTGGCTTAAGCTCTTTGAAAGGCTCTCACAGTCAGATGTTTGCTTTAAAATAACACTTTTTCTCTGTTCAAAGTAATTTATTATCGCGGCACAGGGACACAGCCTGGAAAATTGAAACTGTGAATTGATATAAAAATATTCATGCAGATTCCAGAACTAAAAGAGACCCAAACAACCCCCGCTCCCTCCGCCACCCCCCCCCCCCCAAAAAAAAAGTTTTTCCTGCACTCAGTGATTTGAGGAACCTGATGGTATTGTGTGTCGTATCAGATCATATACAACGTCGGGCATGTGGTTTCCTGTCCGACAAAAGAAATTACAAAAATAAACAACTTCATGCATTGCCATCCTACGTGTGGTATGGAATATACCTTGCTTTATTCGGGGGCATCTGCCATGTTGCAGGAATACTATATAAAAGGACTTTAAACATGTAATAAACAGCTAGTGTGTCTTATGTTTAAATCAGAAGTTCCACTCAATCAGCCACACTTTGCTTCGGGTGCCACCTAACGGATTCGGACAGTACCACAATGACACATATAAATCGGCCAGAGTAAAGATTAATTTACACTTCACACAAGTCAACGGTCTAACTTTAGCTCAATGTATGTCACTAAAGTAGGAGAACATAGCAAATGATATTTTAAAACATGTAATTGCACAGTATTGTGTTCCCCTTTATTGACAAGGAAATATGAACCATAGGTGTGCGTCAGAAATAAATGGTGCTTGTTTTATTTTCACAATTGAGCATTGACGGTACTGATCATCGTATATTGCATTAATACATGTCGATAACCAACGTAACTGTCACAAAGTCATTGACATGGCGTCAAAATGAAAGTAGGTCATGGTATATGTATTCGTCCTATTGTACAGAGATGTGTACGCTAAACACAGATGGTGATATCATTAGCGATATTCACGCAAGAGTTGTCGTGAATCACTTTCCCTTATGTATTATCCAGGTTCTACATAGCAATCATATAGCAGAGTAGCTTTGAAAAGAAATATACAACAGGGGAGCCTTCTGCGCTCGGTAATAAACAGAAATGATTACATAAGAATTGGCAAGCTGTGAGCAGACCGTGAAATGCCTTAAAAAGATCCGTTGAAAAGATCAGACGCTATATATATATATATATATATATGTATACTATAGCACTACCTGAACGCTTATATATTCCGGTCGTATTCATAATGAACATGAGCACTGGTATAATTCCATTATTCCCACTCTTCAGTTAACTGATAGATAACTGATAGCCACACCATGTCCAGTTTCCACTATACATGTCTGAGGTAGCCTAGCATGGTATATACAGAACACACAACTGGTGCGTAAGCAAATACTGTTTTGACCGTGTCTATTTTACAGTCAGCAGTCGAAACTACAATGCAAATGGTACGCTCAGTGACAGAAACGAGCGAACATTGTACTGACTAATTCAGATGTAGACTTTGCAAAATTATGTCATGTCATAAAGATCTAGGTTGCATGCCACCTTTTTGTACAACCCACATGTAAATGTATTATAACATACATCATTATCGCGAGAAATGAATATCACCATTCTGTTTATTTACCACTTTTGTCAGTATTTATTATGACAAAAAATATGAACAGATTTTGGGGCTTTCATTCAGGTCATGTGTATTTTGTTTACTGTTTATCCACTCCTTTAATACGTCAAATAATTGTGCCGGTTGGTCTTGTGTAAACATTGTTTACAAACTGGTACTTCAACAAGAAAAAAAAAAAGACGATTCATACAAATATTTACGACAAACACACTCATATCCAAAAAATACACATTGTTTTTCGAATAAGAGACTTTCCCTAAAATTACCAGTAAAGGGAAATGATTTACTCCTGCAATTAACATGAGCATTTCAAATCCCATGAACTTCTTTTCAGAGAAACCCCTCTGAATGAAAGAAAATTAACACCTCCATCCTGATACCGCGGAAATTTTAGCGGTTGCCTCGGAGTCCCATCACAAAATGTAAGGAAAGCGGCAACCAATTCTTGTCGCAAACCGTTAGAGTACATATATATCCTATCACAGCTGTCGATGTATTCGACAGGCCGAAGATCCCGGTAATCTAACCAGACCTTGTTGATGAAGTTACTTCTCAGTGAATATGGGACACTTCTTTCGGTGACACTTTTGATGACCCCCCCCCACCCCCACCCCTTTTCAACTTGCACACCAGAGACAATTTACAAGAAAGGCTAAAATCTAGAGGGATAGGGATTTTGCACAGAAATTTGACGAATACGACGCTGGTACTGAAAAACATTACATCTAGCTGTGACAAACAGATAAATCACCATGAAGATAAAGGCTAATTTTAGAAGCAAAGCCGATACCCCAGCTAACAAGGAAGATGTGATTTGAACTCAATATTGTGGCTTTAAGGAGAAATACCACAATAAAATACTATGTTAAAATCAGGACAGCCTGTCTCAGATATATATAAATATATATATATATATATATATATATATAGTTATGTCTTGGGTGGTTTATGGGCAGAATTGTAATCCTCAGACCGTCTTGTGGGCAGTTGTTCGATTTATCGGCAGTTGAAAAATGCCCATAAACCATGTTTGCCTTTGCCAATCGATTGCGATACCTAGGGGGTTTCAGAAAAGTAGAAATGAGCAAATCTGCCCAGATATTGT
Organism: Hermodice carunculata; assembly: GCA_964020975.1. Lineage (NCBI taxonomy): Eukaryota > Metazoa > Annelida > Polychaeta > Eunicida > Amphinomidae > Hermodice > Hermodice carunculata. Next base: position 68,115,927 of record OZ026625.1, read on the forward strand.
GGGAAGCTATAAATGCCCAGAAATTGTGGTAAGCTATACTTGGTATATTCTGCCCGTGGTCCAGTTTGAGGATTGTAATTGACCTGCAGACAATGGGCATGACCCACAAACCGGCTGCAGGACCTATTCCATTGTATATTTTACGTGGGCAGTGTATATTTGCCCATAAGCCACCCAACACACACACACACACACACACACACACACACACACACACACACACACACACACACACACACACACACATGTATGTATGTATGTATGTATGTATGTATGTATGTATGTATGTATGTATGTATGTATACATATATCTAGTGTGTGTATAGATCTCCTTGACCAGTCACACGGACAGGGTTACTTGTGGTACCACAGAGTATTTTCACATTGACGGCTTCATACACTATTAGGGATTCAGCTACCTCTGCTTTTAGTGATAAACATTATCAATGCACATATTAATGCATGGGCAAAGGAACAATGTAAGCTGACATTTTGGAATCATGACGGCCATATTCGTTTTTACCTCCTCTACAACAAAATCTTTGCGGACCTGAAATTTTCAATTTTGCGTAACAGCCAGGTTATTCAAAAATGTCAGTGGCTAAACACAGTCTCTGAATTTGTATCGCAAGGATCGTATATAGCAACGGCAAGCTGTCTGTAACGAAGTATTGCGCCCGGTTTAAATGGATGAGCTAAATCGAATTAAACCCGTGTTTAATGGTGCGTTCTTGCATTGGTAATTTTCCACAAATTGATAGTTTCACATATACGTAATGAGCAAATCTCTACCATTCCATTCCCTCCCTAAAGGACAAGACAAAAGCCATTTGCTTTCGGAACAGTTAAATCAAATGCCTTGACTCATGAACAGCGAGGTCAAAGCTATTTGCTCTCCGAAGAACAAGGTAATGGAAGGTCACTGAAATGTATACAATTGTTGTGTGAACGTTACTCTACTTTGCGCATTGGAAAGGTTTTTATTCTAGGGCGTATGCACTAAACAGTATACCATTGCCTTTCGTATGTCATAATGATTTTTGGGCACGTAAGAATATATCATTGTCACACGTCATAGTGCACTGTGCACACTGGGCAGTATATCATTACCACACGTATGTCACAGTGTGTATACTGTGCATTTAACAGTCTACCATTGTTATATGTGTACCATGGTGACTGTGCACCAAACAGTATCATTATCATTGTCTCACGAGTGTCACAGTGTACTTGATATTAAACAATATACCATTGTTGTGTGTGTGCCAAAAAGTATTCCGTGCATCAAATAGCGTGTCATAGTCGTTTGTATCATGGTAGTACGTATCTCAACGCCATCTACCTGTTACATTTCCATATTCCAATGAGCATGATTCTTTCCTTCTTTGTTTGATGTCAGTCGCTGGGAGCAGAGAAAGTATTTACAGTAATAAGTTAAAAACGGTCATTACAGAGTACTTATGGAATTTTAAAATCATCATATGCTATGTGACACCGAGTGTTAGGTAATATAATAGCATATGTCCTTTTACTGAACTTGTGAGTGTTATCATGCCATAGCTAAATAAAATGACATGGAAAGAGCATGAAACATCTGTGCATGACATTATAGCATTTCGCTTACTATATGAGAAAGTGTTGGAAGGATGCGTATTACTTTATATCAAACTGGCATAACCAGCGGCATACCGCAAAAAGCTGGCATTATGTTTTCCAAATCGATACAAAACATTAGCTAATATAAATTCTCTGAAGATATGTTGGATGCTTGTCATTATACTAATGTATATATATATATATATATATATATATATATATATATAGATCAAAGTTAGTCTTGTTTAACATTGGCTAAGGTGTGTACTTAACATACCAGAAAGACTCCAGTTGATGATTGCATGCAGCCACACCAATTGCTGCCAGGCTCATTTTATCCGTAATACGTGCAGATTGGAGAGCAGAATACATATCACGTGACACTTCCCCAACAATTCCAGACGACGCAAAGCAAATTACAAATCAGTTATATGTATGCATGTATTTATGTATATATACACACATATATGCATATATATATACATATATATGTATGTATATATATGTATATATATATATATGAATGTATGTATGTATGTATGTATGTATGTATGTATGTATGTGTGTGTGCATGTGTGTATACATGTATGCATGTATAGAAACTCACTAAGTCCATGAGTGGAACCAACAAACATAGGTCTCAATAGGGTTCGGATAAAACGAATAAATTACTATTGGAACTGTCAAAGATATTGACGTTTTGTGATATTTTCATATGTATGTGCATATATCTTTACATACATACGTGTAAGTTTGTGCAAAAAATTATAACTTTGCGAGGAGCTGTGTATTGGACATCATGATTCATGATCCTAATTGTGTGTGTCATCGTAGTCTATCCCACGTCAATATCCATTTATGCTCCTGTATTGTTTTGACCATCGTAGTAGCTTACCAGAAGAAAAAAATCTCTTAACCTGGTGCTCTTGGAAGGTCAGCACATATTGATATGGTGAATGTTTGTAATGACATAACCACAACTCTGCTCCAATAAAGGTACACTCACTCTTATCGGTGCGCAGCCAATTCCTATTACTGACGTCGATAACATGCACAGTTTGAGTTTTCCATAGTTCACTTGAAACTACACAGCATCCACAAATAGCTCAATTATTTAAATAAGATACATATCAAACCATTTTTCGCCAACTTTAATTCTCCTGTTGGTTTATTATAGCAGATTTGATATTTTCATCGTTCATTCAGAGTGCCAAATTCTCAGTTTGTCCCATTCTATGAACTCCAACTGTATTATATGTCGGCTGAGTTTTCGTTTTTATCTTTTGTTGTTACCAACAATTGACTTTTCTCCTTTTGACCGTCGTGGCGAGATAGAATATCTTTAGAATTCATGCGAATCACTTCAGTTTTTTCACCTTTCATGAGGGTCGAACGGACGCCGCCATTTTCCTGCCCGGAGTTTGCTCCTGCGCAACACACCACCTCCCTGAATGCGTCTCTGAACTCCTTTGAGGCGTAGTTATAAATGATTGGATTAATACAGCTATTAAAATAGGCTAAAACATTCCACAGCAGACTTATGGTTAAGTAAAAATGCGTCTTAGGTATGTCCCCAAAGTAGGCGATTAACAGATGAATATGTATTGGTAGCCAACAGATCCCGAAAAGAACAACTACAAGTATGATCAGTCGGCTTGCCTGTTTTTTCTTCGCCGTTGATTTTTGCTTCTTATTAAGTGTTGTAGGCTTTTGTTTGTTTATGTAGTGTAATATACTTACAGATAAAACACCAATGATGGCCAACGGGAGCACGTAGGCAAATGCAAAGAACGTGGCATAAATTTTTTGAGCCACCGGAGCTGCAATGTGGTCACAGTCAAGTTGCCTACTTTCGCCTTTTGTAAGGACTCTGCAAGAAAAAATTAGTGGTATATTGAGAAGAAGCATGACCACCCAGATACCGATGACCATGAAGACAACGTTCTGCTTCGTACGGAATCTCTGTGTTTGTACGTTGTACAGTATGGTCAAGAAGCGGATGAACGATATAAGCACCAATGTGTAAACGGTGACGTAAGCAGTGACGTTGACCAAGTAGTGCATCAGCTTACACAGGAAGTTGCCTATTAGCCACTCCGTGGCGGCGAAAGCGTAGGCAGTAAAGGGCACAACAATGAGCACAAATGATAAGTCCGATACTGCAAGATTCAAAAGTAACAAATTTGTTACTGTTCGCATTTTTTTCTTTGAAAGAATAACATATATGACGAGACAGTTTCCCAGAATGCCCACCAATGTCACAATTCCAAAAAGTATGGGTGTAACAATAGTGAAAATGATCCAAATATATTGGTCGTCCTGTGCAGACTCGGCCGCATTCTGGCCTGAACCGTTACTCTTATTTGCTGACCAGGCGTCAGTGCTGGTATAAGCCAAATCTGACAATATATTGCCACTTCGGTTGGCCATTATAAAATTTGGACAGAAAGCAATATATTGGAAAGATCACTGCTCTTTGTTCGAAAGTAGCGTCACAAATATACACCTTACTTGTGTACCGGTCTTGAACAATATCTATAAAACAAAACAAGAAATGGGTTTTCTTGCCTAAAAAGTAACATATCTTTAAGGGTTGTCCCAAAAACTGATATTTGGACCCGGTCAGGTAGTTCCTATTGCCAGAACATCGCTTAGGTCCGTCCGCTCAAGACTGTTCATCGTCTAAAACGTTTTGCTTACTCTTTTAACAAGCTTTAAACTTTCTATAAAGCTTGAAACTTAGGATCACTTGTTTTATTCATCGCAACTGTCCCTTTGCTTAGTTGCAAATATGCAGGATACACTGCTACTTCCAAGTGGACATAATCACAAGTGTATTGGTGCCACACTACCAGCTATGCAGTCTCGTGATTGAAAAGTCTCGTTGGCTCTGATTACAGTGTCTTGATACCAGACAGAAAGCAAAGTAGTTGCGTGATATCGAAACTTTGGTACCAGGCAGATGTGATTTACCCCTCTGTTTACCGAACTCTTGTTGCTTTAATCACACGTATAGGTACGAGACGACGTGAAAATTGTGTCCTGTGCTCCTCATACTATTCTTCTCCGTATTGCCCATGTATAGTAGATTGTCGTAAAATATCCGCTCCCTGCAAGAATATAAAAAGAGAAAAAATATATATTTGAAAACAAACACGCCCTGCTTGGTCACTTTAACCTCATTTCCAAAATGGTTACAGAAAATAAAGGACTACGCCGTCGCCGTATAACGCTCTACATCTTCACCGATGGTAACCCAATGATAAATTCACATGGCAGTTGAAGCCTATAATTCTTAAATCTTTTGCATCGAACGTGACGACAGTGATTAATTTCAGGTATGAATTTAGACATAGACACTGACTGGATGGATTACGGAGCGTGGAGAGATTGGATTGTGCTTTTTGTTCGTTTGTTTGTTTGTTTTGTTTTGTTCAGAACCGCACAGAAGACATGGCACTCTTGCTCCTTTTGCTACAATATTATTTTTTTGCACAGATGAAGCATCACTGCATGAAATATTGAAACATGAGGAGAAAAGATATTTTAAATGAAATGCGGTGCGCCATTGAGATCTACAGAGAGTGCTTCAGATTGCATATTCAAATTGTACTGTGTTCCATTCAAAGAGTATCATATATCCATATGAGAGATAATTCGTCAATCTTCCTAAATCACCCACTTTGGAGCATTGCTGTAACATGAGAGACCAAGAGAACCGAACTTGGGCGCTGGGTAAACACGTACCCACAGCGCAAACCATTCCTTGCATGAATATTTACAACAAAGCAGCAGTCATAAAGAGAACAATGCCATGCAAAAACGTTTCCGATCTGTTGATGGGAGTAATAACGAATTGGTTTATAGGCCTCCCGCTTTATGTCAGTGAAAAATATTTGAATAAAAAACCCCAACACGACAATACTGGGATTACACTGAATACAAGCAAGTGACGGTTTCAATCGCACTAAATCTATGATCGCATGCCAAAATCAATATAGAAACGTAGGCTTCAATTACAAGGCGGTAAGTACGTGTATGTTGGTTGCGAACTAAAGTCATAAAATAAAAGTCTGTTATTGTAATTTATATGGCCATCAAATAAGACTTGGCAGTATATCTGTCGGCACGACGCGTTTATTCGGCATGTCAAACTATGTGGCTCTTCCCACAGGAGGGAGCCACACGCCAGCAACTGCTTAAGTTCCTGCGTGTGATGCAAAAATCGTATAGATTTTAGGGTAAAGTATTTCATGTGGTCAGTGTGAAGATCTGTGACTTTCGTACCTACTACAAATGTTGACGAAGGTAAGTGTATCGTTTTGAGAAGCCTGGATATATTTTCCTTGTTCCGTGAGAAACAAACAAACAAACACCCCCCAAAACAAACAAACAAACAAAAAAAAAAAACAAAAAAAAAAAAAAACAAAAAAAACAAAAACAAAAAAAACCCAAACAAACAAACAAACAAACAAACAAACAAACAAACAAACAAACAAACAAACAAACAAACAAACACAACCTCCCTACCCTCCAGAAAAGCTTGAACCTTTGCGACCGCTTGTTTGAAAAGAGGATGATTAAATTGCAGGGCTTGCTGAAATTAACTTAACCTGAGATTTAAACCTTAAGGCGCCTGAGTTATGAGCTTATTAGCGGCTTTTCTTGTGGTCCTTTAAACATGCACCCACATAATACTATCATTATCATATCGTTATTCGCACTTTTAAATTCACAAGTCGGTACGTTTTGTTTCACCCCCACCCCCACCCCCCACCCCGACACACACGCACACGCACACGCGCGCACACACACATCGTAGGAAGTGTCCCAGTAGAAACATGGTCGCATGGACCTCAAAGAGTACACGCGTTTGTACATAAGTATGTCTCACAAAGTGGGCTTCAGACACTATTGATTAATGGACTTGTATATAATGTCGAATACCATGCAATATCAACCTTGATTGGACGATCAAAGAACTCATAACGCAAAACATCAGTTCATGACACAGCCGAGAATGCTTGCACTGTAAACACTCTAACGTTGAGGACTCGCTCATGAACGCAAAAGGTTCATGACAAGTGCTCCGTTAGCGCTCCGAATTAACCCACTATGACACAGTGCGGCAAATTTATGTGGAGCACTTTTCACACAGGAGGCTGGGAGAAAAAAAAAGCGGTTGATCAATAAGGGCAAGATGCTTTCCCAATTCATAGAAGTATGTTCAATTCCTACGTTCACCACGCGGATCATCTTTTGGAAAAGAGCCTGACCAGCCTTTCGCCTCTTGAAACTACATACGGGCACCGGGATGCTAAGTGTCGCCAGCATGAAGACATATGAGACCTAGCAGGAAAACGTGCACAAAGCCAGGAAATATAGCCTGATGGTACTTATCCCGCTCAGATGTTATCGTTAGATTCTTCCCAACCCCCATAACACGAGCACCATGAAACAGGTTCAGAAGGAGGCGTTGAAACAACTTACCCCGTGAACGCAAAAGGTAGCAGCGTGTCGTGCTGGAACCGGCTAGTACTGAATGCATTTGCATAGATATTGTCATTTAGACTGGTAAACTGATTGTAGGTGTACATTATCGTCCTCCTCGTCACTCTGCTGCGGACAAAGATCTTTTTATGGACAATATTTCCCATTATGTTCCCTTTGCCGATGCTAAACCCTAACATTCTCCTTCTTCAACCAGCGTTGTCTGAACAAAGACTCGGCACACCCTGATGGTGAACATGACCAGCGTTTGTTTGATCTTGTTGCCGATACAACCTGTATATATATATATATATATATATATATATATATATATATATATATATATATATATATATATATATATATATATATATATATATATATATGAACCAACAGTAGTTCCTGTGCACTGTGTAAATCTATTAGATCTTATGCTAACTGACTACTCTGGCTACATGTTAAACTCTGTTAACTTGGCCTCCCCGTATGTCCTCTTCACATCACTCTTCTTTGTTCCTTCTTTTCAATAAAACATTATAAAGATCGTCTCTCCCAACGGTCGGTTTGGCATTTTAAGCGAGCCAACTTTGACCGCACAAATAATGCACTGCATGACGCTTCCTGGGACACGGTTTTTGTTGTATTTGACTCCATTAGCGATACCGTGTCTTACTGGTCTGACTTATTTACTGTCACATCTCAGCAGTTCATTCCATGCCGAAATACAATTATTAGACCTAAAGATATGCAGTAGATATCTCTTGAAGTGAAAAGTCGATTAAATCAGACACTCTACCAAGGACGTTTTTAATAGCTCTGCGAAAGAAAAGGGGAATCTTACTGTAAACGCATTCAACTCCGCTATATTTTGCATAAGTTCGCATGAAACTCGACTACAACTTAAGGAAGTCAATTCAGAACAAGAGGACCGTGACAGTCCTGTGATCAGCTGACCTTGCATTCACAGGCTTAAGTTGCCGTGTGACCTTCAAAATATTATCAAGGTAGCCTTTGTTTAAGGCCATTAACACGGTTTGCGATATCAATCTCCACTCATACAGTCATTTTTTAAAATGAAAGGTGACAATATGCATTTTAAGCAAGTAATGTGCCAATACTTTATTTTTCTTTCAAAAACATGTGAGGTAAAATGCTGCATTAAGAAACCCCATCGGCACTTTTCTGTTAGTGTTATAGTAACCAAGGGCCTAGTAAGCACCATTACCGAGATCTAAAGCAATATGCCACATTCACTGCTGCCCCCTCTGTTCAGACACAATGCCAACATATGCAAACTTCCCAACAAATTTGTCTTAATTTGATAATTTGCTAAGTATCAGAAATTAACAGGATTACCATGTAAAATCAAATTGATGAGCATCAATTTCGGGTTCATTCCGATTCCGTTAAACAAAAATCCAACAAGTTTTGGGAAGGAATTCCAAACCAGAGGCCCATGGGCCTAATGCTCTGCTGGCATCATGGCTATATTGTACCTGTTCATTTCAAAGATGTGAGTCCTCAAGTGGCTTCTGAACAGATAAAACTGATGTACATTTAATGTAAAACTTGTCCAGCAGATGGCACTTCGCTTCACATTTAATCACAGCTTTTTTGTGCAACTCCTGTGATGAATATTGTTGCATGTGCCAAGACAACAATGAGTGAGTCCTTAACTTTATGTCGTCAGTGACCTTGAGACAGAAGATCAAAGACACCCAGATCATTTAATACAAGAGGCCCACAAGCCTGCCTGGTGCTGTGCTGACATTGCCATTGAAGTCCACGCTACGTTCTGCCACTACAAAATCACCTCTTTCAATTTTACAGGCATGGTGATCTCACAGAAATAGGTCAAGGTCACTGATATTACATATGGTTCCAGCTTTGGACATTGTCTATATATCCTATAAATTAAGCAAGTGTAATCCAATTATTTATTGAAATATGAAATTTGATATCTAAAAACACATTTGAGCTCATAATTTCCAACAAATTATAGGTGGCGCCACTAGTATCATTACCTACTTACACTCTGACCCCCTCCCCCCCATCCCACCAAATTTGGTGAAGATCTGCCACAAATTAAAGATGCTAGAGTGTTCACAAGATTTTCATATTGTGATCCCTATATTGCACAATATTGTAGGTGGCGCCACATATCTTAGATTTTTATACATCCTATAGGTCCAGAAAGTTATATTGCGCTTACTTGAAAACAGCGGACAGTACTTCGGTCACAAGATTGTCACATTTTGAACTGTATACTACATAATACTATAGGTGGCGCCACCAACATTGACGTCGATAGAGCTTTTTATACACTTTATAACTCCTAAGTATTACATGGGCCTATCGCAAGAATTGCGGGGTGCAGAGCATTCACAAGATGACTCCAATATTCACACTGGCCATTTGACCTTGGCCTTCAACACGGAAAAATTGCTATGTTCAAAACATGCGCCCAACATTCAGCTTTCCATATATAGTCTGGTTGTTCGAATTGGGTCATAACTTTTCGAGTTGTTGACGAAAAACAATAAATTTGGTCAAGTGCCAAACTTCATGATTACTGGGTCACAGTGACCCAAAAAGCAGATCACAAAGCACAGTTTTATGTGTTGGAGCCTGGAGGCTTAATTCTCTTTGCCATTGAAGTCCAACCTACAACCGGCTATTTCAAAATCACCTTTTCTACTTTACAGGTAGGGTGACCTCACGAAAAATACGTCAAGGTCGCTGATATTATGATAACATTCTACTTTTGGCCATGGTCTATATATCATATGAATTCAGCAACTCTAATCCAATTACTTTTCCAAATATGTAATTTTACATCTTAAAGCACATTTTGGCTCATTATTTCCGTCAAATTATACGTTTAACACTCACAGTAAACAGATCCATTTTAGGAATTGGCTTTGGCACACGACCTTCTTTAAGATAACCTATCATCGCAGCATGTAACATGTATTATCAACAAGGCCAGTCAACGATTTGCTCTATCAAGTAGAAACCTGAATCAGGTTAATAACTGCACTAACAATGTGTCACACTAGAGTAGAAAACAGCCAGAAATGTCTTTGCGTTTTTTCATACACCTCCTCCATGCCTTCTTCTAAATGGGCTCGGTTGGCAAACGTTGTCTAATCAAAAAATCTTAAACGTCTTTTGTTTACTGAGAAGTACAAAACGTTGATTCTCCAGTATTTATAAGACCTTGTCCCTCGCCATGTTGTTTTTACTACTGGGCGTCTCCCGAGAAACCAAACGGGTTTGCTGCTTAATATTTTGTCCACCAAACACTCAATTCTATCCTCTATCTTTCGCCTGTGGCGTAGTGTTTACATCGATGCACGCAATTCTAATTCTCAGAGTCAATTTGTATCTGAATAAAGAGTATTACTTCTACCTGTAGACAAATAGCCCGGTGATGACGCGTGTCCAATGGCTTTTGTATCACGTGGCACCCTTGGGTTACTGGGAGTAAATGCTCATCTTAAAAATGTAGAAAGTACTCCCGCCTCTCTTGTGCCTGTTCATATCTTTATCTCAAAAAGGTAAATATTATCCCCGCCTCTCTTGTACCCCATCGTATCCTGATCTCAAAAGGTAAACATTATTCCCGCTTCCTCTTGTGCATGACCATATCCTCATGAAGATGCTTATCATTTTTTCTTATCCTGTCCTAGATTTATAACACAAAATGCTCGCCTCCTGAAAATAGATACCAAAGCCTTGATGCAGGTTTCAACACGACAATGATAGTTAACATTGCGGGCGACCTTTTGTTAAACAATTTCGTAAAAAGGTAATGAACATTTCATAAAACTTCTAGATTAGTTTCGCTTCCACCATTTAGGAAACCCAGTTTAAATACATTAACAACAACAGCAGCAGCAGCAGCAGCAACAACAACAACAACAACAACAACAAATAATAACAATAATAATAATAATAATAATAATAATAATAATAATAATAATAATAATAATAATAATAATAATAATAATAATAATAATAATAATAATAATAATAATTAATAATAATAATAATAATAACTTTTCCTGGCACGGACAGGGCGGGGTAGGTATTCGGGGAGGGTGGATGGGTAGAGTGGGGTTAAGCTACCGACAAGCGTCTAACAGAGCCTTGTCAAAGTGTATGTGTGTCAACAAACACTTTTCTGCTTTTCCTAAAATTAATTCTTTCTTTCTACTCTCTTTCTTTCTTTCTCTCTTTCTTCTTTCTTTCTTTCTTAGCAGTATTAAAAATTTTCAATCGTGAATATCTTCAACGCTACAATAGATACAGATGTCATTCCAACTTCTATTGGGGGGTTGTTGACCACTGCACACCTAATGAATTCAAAACAGAAGTTGTAGCTATTTAAATTATGCTAAGTAGCACCATTAGAAATTATCTCGAATAACTTAAAAGCTATAACAGGTAGAGATGCCAATCCAACATCTACTCCTCTGTTATGGAATAGTTGTACATTGCCATACCAATATGCTTTGAAGACACACGGACTGATTTGCTAGGCAGCAAATCATCTTTTCTAGTTTGATTTTATTCCATTGAGCACGAGCTTAAATTGTTCGTAGGTGCAAGATAATCTACTGGCATTCTGAACATACCCAGCACATGCTTCGTTTCTAGTTAATCCGACACTCTCGAGTTGCACGAAAATTGCATTTAATCGCCGGAGTGACGCAATAATATGCGTACAATGGTCCTATGCTCCCAGTCCAGAGGGTTCACATATACTTGGTTTTCTCATTCTCCCCTGTGTGATTCTTTTCAAAACTCGTTTTAATTTCATATACAGCCTACAGTGACGTGTCTGGGAGAAAATCATAATCAACATTTTGCACCCACGTGGAATACAGTTGCCCATTCTTTTCTGTGATCAGATAAATAAGTTCTTGCCGCCCACCCACGCTCACCTGTTACTGTCACTGTTTTGTATTCATACGAGTTTTTCACAGTCGCCAAGATTCCGTTTAGCTTACGAAAATGACTATGACATTTCAGCAATCAATAATAATGTCAAGCGCTAAAATGATTATGATTTATGCGAATCTAAAGGTAATGTATGGCAAAATCGTTCATTTCCTAAAGAGACAAAACTCTGTTGCTTTTCCTGCATCGAACCTGACTGCAGAGCAGATGACGCTAAGTCCATATCACAAACAGTGAGGCAGCTGATTTTATGCTAAAATACAAACAATTGGTACCTAAAATGACCTCTGCCCACTGCGTCATAGCCGCAACCTATTAGAATACTCTCTACCTTTGTACCTGGGCACACATTTGCTATTGAGTAATGCATTGCGTCTAGTTTCCGGACACCAGCAGCTCTCCCAGCAATATTCCTGTCCTAGCAAAATGAGAGCTGCATGAGGTTTCGTTGAATAACTTCTACCTGCAATACATTTGTCTGTTTTTAGCAATGACGTCTAAAAAATAACATGGCAAAAACACACACACGTAGTCCTTCTGTTTCAGAACATCAAAATATATAGTATCCTTCCGATTACAACCATTAACGGTGAAAACTGGACTAGAGTTCTCTTTGTAAAGACTATGATTACCGTATGGCTTACAATTAGGGTACATTAGTTCTGTTGGAAAACCTCAATCTTGTTGCAATTCATTGGCAAACTGATGGACCCGTCAACCACGCACATGCTTTAGACGGTAGGCAGCAACACACATTTGGTTTGTCGTGCTTACCCTTATCTACTCAGTTTGTAAGCCAAAAACATTTACTTCCACACTGGACATGGGTTCTATATTTGTTTCTGTTGTGCATGTAGGGGATTCGTGTGTTATTGTTTATGTACGTTTTATCTGAATGCTAATGTCATTATATTTATTCGTTCATTTTTTTTTTGGCTGTATTCATGTTTTAATATATCTTCTCCAGCTTTGTTTAAGTCTTATGTTTTGTACTTTTTATTATATATAGTTGGTTGTAATAAGCTGTGGCTCAGGTTATATCTTTCATGAATGTGCCGACTTAGAATAAAATAGTGCCTTGTATTTTGAATCACCTGTTTTGTCGTCCTCTCTGTTTTTCCACAGCGCCCCTTTGTTGTTCAGGCTCCATAAGAAAGAGTGGGTAAATTGCATGTTTTGAACATATCGTGCTTTCCACATACAAAGCACTGTGTGGTACGGTTGTTTAAAATCAATATAGCTCCACCCCTTTCCGGGAAATAACACTGTCTTTATACTTACAAGCCCGCGCCCTAATCACGATGGTACTTCAATGCAATATCTATGGAATTGCATGAAGAAGATCTGAACGTATGGAATTACGGAACATTGTTGAACTCAACAAAGGAAAGTGGCTTTAAAGAATGGAGTAGCTGTTGAGATGTACTCCAAATGAAATAAACGAGTAATCAGTAACGCTGGAGATGACATGTCCCCATGTATACTCGTTCAAAACCACTTGCATGCAGATGAATTGAGTGATCCTATGTATCAAGATACAACTTAGGCTGATTTCCTATAGCTGTGACTTGTATCCGTGTAGGAATGACAAGCGGGAAATCGATACTAGAGATACAAAGCTGGTGCAAACTTCAGAGAGCAAATTGTAAGATACGATGATAGTCCTCCACGCTTATGCTACACAAGTTCATATACTATGACTTGAAAACTGAATAAAACTTAAACTCAAAACTTCCACTTCTTTATGTTTTGAAGGCGTTATACTTTAGTGCCATCAATACACGTTAGTATACGTTTTTAATATCTTTGATGTAAATGTATTTATGCATTAGTTTTCTGAATGCGTTTGCAGTTAATACCCGGATGGCCAGAATCCTCGATCTTCTTGGGGATAAATAGCTGCCAGTTTCCCGGCATGCAACTTCCCAGATATTCTTAGAACCCCCATGCTGGCCTTTGCCTTTTTTTAAATTCAGTGTATTCGTTTTCTATAAGGTTACTTCGATTCTTACTTTTCATGGTATAATTACATTTCCTGACAATGCAATGAAAAAGGCGTTATATATATATATATATATATATATATATATATATATATATATATATATATATATATATATATATTTATATATATGTATATATATATATTGATGCCAAGAAAAGCACATACTACGATTCTTTTTTTCCATCTACCATACGTGAATGGAACCTACTACCACGATCCGTTAGGAATTTGGAACATGTTGACCAATTTAAAAGGGAATTAAGCAAAACCCAACCAAAACGTAACAGTCTTTACTACTTAGGTAAAAGGCAAATAGCAGTTATTCATTCTAGAATGAGGATGGGCTGTAGTCAGTTGAACGGTGACCTCTTCAAAATAAGCGTTGTTGGTTCCCCCTTATGTTCATGCGGTGATAATACAGAAAGTATTTACCACTTCTTTTCTTGAGTGCAACAAATATGTTCTCTTGACGGCTGACTTACAGTCAAAGATACTACAGTATGGAAACTTTAATTTGAGAACAGTACTATTTGGTATTGAAAGCAAAGGAGACACAAAGAAACATAATGAGCATATTTTTGAAGCTGTGCACAAATTCATTGAGAATTCAAATAGGTATAAAACATGATGTTGATAAATTTTGTTATACCTACTGTGCCTCAAAGAGTAATTTTTAAACATTAAGTTCACACATTATCTCATTACCCTCTCTCTATTCTTATTGTGGTCTTGTTTGTATATCTATCTGTGTATTAGTGCCTTGCAACTTTTTGTTGTCTTTTTTTATATATACAAGAGGCCGTAATATAGGCTGGTGAGCCTGTCGGCCAATTGTTTTTCGAATAAAATACATTTAAACCATATGTGTTTAGCAGGCACCGCTCTTAATTGTGACGATCACGCAGCCTTGCGCGCCCTCCTCCAACATGTCTGCTACAAACATGACAAAGCTCTATGAGAATGTTCCAGATATTTTACAAGCATTAAGTAAGGGGAAACATACTTTGACAATATTAACAACCATACAGGACGTTTTGCAAACCGATCTGCAACGGTACATTTTTTTATTTGATTATCTTTTTTATTCTTTTACCATGGTTACTGGCTCAGAATGGCAATACTGGTCTTCCGCTAAGCCCTGGATGATTCAGGGTAAATCAATATTTATACTATAATCAAAGGAAGGGTTGGTTGAGATCTCAACTGGAGTGGAATGGAATTCCACACCATAGCACCCTTGACTGATATAAATTTTTTTACCATTATTGGTTCTGCTAGGTGGTATATGTAGAGAACCGGTTTAGGCGGACCTCGTGGCATGGTCATGTAGATCAGAAACTAGGGTGAATTTGCAGCTAATATATGTGGGTACCCGGTCATGGAGGGCTTATACATAAACGTACTAGTATGGAAATTCGGGGCCCAGTAAAATCATACATACAATACATATATACAATATCAAAACATGTTTAAATACCTGAGTGAGAGCTGTGAGGAATAAAGTTGGAAATACTAAAAGTAGCATTATTAATATTTCAGTTTAAAAGTGAATAAATCATCAGCTCTATGGACAATACTGGGCAAACTGTTCCATAATACAGCTCCACAAAATTGAAAAGATATACGGAAAATTTCTTTGTTTACTTTTGGTATGAGAACATCTAGTGAGCATACACTCCTCGTGCTCCTAGTGGCTATTTCAGACACTAAATTTACTTGATCACATGGGTAGTCGGGTGCAAGTCTATGAATACATTTAATCATAAGCGTGGCAATATGGAAATTACGACGTGTTTCGACAGTTTTAAGAAGGCGAGTACTTAGGGAATCAAGTCCCGTGGCCTTCACATTTGGTAGTTTAGTGAATTGAGAATGCATGAAGTCAGGTGTATTCTATGTGATTGTATATAAAACCTGTCTTTATAAAGTACCCATACACTGGTGTCTTCCCCTTGAAAAAGTGTTTTAAGTGGAAAAAAAAGATAGCTGTATCTGTTGTGCTTGAAAGTCTCAATCTTTGTCACAGAGCCACCGGGTTCCGATCAGAGGGTTACTCCAGTTAAAACCATTGATAACAAATAACGTTACCGACTCAAACAAAAATATCACCCACGTGTATGAGAAATTAACAATACAAACGTACCAAGCCTTCAGCCTACAAAAGTACATCTGGGTGAAAATGAGTCAGGCCCTTTTCAGGGCCAAGCTGCGAAATTTGGTGACATGACTGTCACTGTGAAACACCGAGAATTGAATTTGTATGCTACCCTGTGCATTGTCACGTTTTACTTTTATGCCAAAATTTGGCTCGACAGCTTCTGATAGTAGTAGTAGTAGTAGTAGTAGTAATAATAATAATAATAATAATAATAATAATAACAACAACAACAACAACAATAATAATAATAATAATAATAATAATCATAATCATAATCATAATCATAATCATAATCATAATCATAATAATAATAATAATAATAATAATAATAATAATAATAATAATAATAATAATAATAATAATAATAATAATAATAATTTTATTCGGAGACTACCCCTTTTACACGGGGGCACCACAGGCCGGGTTAACTTGTGGTGCGTCTAGAGAGATAAATACTACAATGTATCCATACAAGGTAAATCAGAATAAAGCAATATATACAAAATGTGCGTAAAAACAAATATACATCATGTTTGTGTCGAGCGCTACCGCCTGATCTCGGAGCTCTTCGCGCATACGACATGCTTCCACGAGGTACCTTTTACAAATATAATCAAACACCGTGGTGGCAGTTTTTGTCACAGTCAAACTTGCTCAAACTAGGAACAAACATGTTTTGACGAATAATGACCCATTTTAAATTGCGTCTAAGAATGGGCATTTCCGTTTCCAAGTAATTTCGATTCTGACAATGTAAAATATCTAGCTCTTAAGAGAAAATGTTCCAAATTTTCGCTTCCGGAGACACAAAAGGGTGCACACTCTTGCCCCGCGGTGTCGTCCAGTCGGAGTACAGAGGGTGGATATTTGCATGTCTTGGGCTGTATAACGTGCCCCATCGACCAAGAGTCGGTATTGATCCATGCTACCCGACTTCGCACGATCGTTTGTTCCAACTTGAAACAAAACCATGTCGTACTCTTGTCTTTCTTTTGTTAAAGCAGAGTGTACATTTTCTATGGTAGCTCCGGGCATGCATTTGGCAGTTGTTGTCTTGTTTTGGCTGACTATATCACGCAGGATAGAGCTACCAATTATTAGCACATCCTTTTCTGAGCCCCGTGACCCTACTTTCATGCCCATAATCATTTCTCTCAGATGAGTGTTTTCTTTTTCTTTCTTTTTTTTTTTTTTTGTAGCTGGGTACACTGGACAGTTTTGCTAGCTGATTATTTAAGAATTGTTTTTTTTTTTTCACATGACACAACTTTTTGTTTGAGAGTTTGTAATTCTTCCAGCACCAATGCAATGTTTGTGGAGTGTAGAAACACAGTTCGCAGTTCCATAGTTTACCGACAAGTTCCTCCTTTCACCAACGCATGGATAATCGTACCACTTCAAGCACGCCATGCATTGTAACATTGCGGCTGGGTATTGTCCATTATAACGGCAATGTTTAGTACACAAAGGACGCGTGTCCACTGGGGTACCGTCAGTTCACATATTGTCATTTCGGCTGGTATGAACTAATTTGCACGCTGCTTGTTTACTGCCTTTCATGGGAGCAGTGCAAGATTCACCAGCAGTAGATCTACTTGTTAGGTCTGTGTGCCAACAGACACATATTGTTTCTTTCTTTCTTTCTTTCTTTGTTTCTTTCTTTCTTTCTTTCTTTCTTTCTTTCTTTCTTTCTTTGTTTCTTTCTTTCTTTCTTTCTTTCTTTCTTTCTTTCTTTCTTTCTTTCTTTCTTTCTTTCTTTCTTTTTCTTTTGTCCCACATTTCATTTGAAAAGTATTACACGTAGAAACTCCAAACTTGGCACAATAATACTTCTATAGATGAAGTCTCGCCTTTTTATAATGAGAGGTTTTGCTTTTCAAAATTTTGCAAATGAGGGCTAATTCAAGTTTTTAATCTTCAATATCTAATATACTATAGAAGATGTGGTTCCGAGTGTACAGGAGTTCGATCATAGCAAGGCAAAGGTCATCTCAAATGTCAAGGCCATGTCAAGGTCAAGGGTCATATCAAGGTCAAAGGTCAATTTTAAGCCAACATGTCATTTTTAAGGTCAAGGTTTACGTCAGGTGGACGTCATCTCAGGGTCAAAGGTAATTTCTACGTCAAAGGCCACTTTCGATGGTGGCTTTCTTCTAGCCATAACTTGGTCAATTTTTATCCCATTTTGATCATATTGGGCTCAAACTGTATTGTAACACTGCACATTTTTAAAACTTACATGTGACCCCTAGAGGTCAAAAGTCAAGTTCATTTGGACATTTGAAAGTTTCATCCAGTCATAACTTAGCCAATTTCCATCCAATTCTAATCATGTTGGACTCAAATTGTAGGTATTATAACACTGCACATTTTTATAAGAACATGTAACCTCAAAAGGGCAAAGGTCAAGATCATTTGGCCCTTAGAAAGTTTCATCTTGCCATAACATGGCCAATTTCCATCTGATTTGGTTCATGTTGGGGGTATTGTAACACTGTGCAATTTACATGTGACCTGTAAAGGTCAAAGGTTAAAGTCATTTGGACTTTGAAATTTGTATCAGGCCATAAGCTTAATGTAATGTTAAGTACCAAAGGATAAAAGTTGTAGCATTTAATATTTACAACTTTTAAAGGCACACAGACAGATTTGCTTTGAAGCAAATCTTCTTGTCCAGTTTCTTGAACCGTTTTTACAAGCTGCCATTTCACCGCTATTGACAAGCTCAGGACAACATTGACCACCAGCAGAATTTCTTTGGTTTTCTTTGGTGTTTTCGTCTTTCCGTCAAAACGGTTTTTCTTCTTAAATCTACTTTTGACATTATTACGCCTTACACCCAAAGCACGCCAAAGAAAGGTGCTGACCTGGGCCATTGGGGCAGTCTGTACAACTGTGGGCTGGCTGGCACTGGAATGAAAAGTCGACTCACAAAGAATCTGAAACTGGTATCATTTCAATTCAGAGCAACTAGTTTTTTTTTCCAAATTGGCAACTTGAATGAAAGAATTCAGATACATCCAATCCTGATGTAAATTGCACGGACCAGCTTTGTCGTTTCCCTCTACGATACATTGTTACTTACTGAAATTGTATCTTACAAACAGAAAAAAAATGTTTGACAAACGAAATGACAACCAAGGGTTAAAGTCATTGATGAAGCGAATTGCAGAAAATCCATTGTCTTGTCAAATAATGCTAGGCGAGCTGTCTCCTTGCCAGTCTGCAGAGAATCCCCACTGACACAGGAGTGGAAAATCCATAGACCCGCAGTCTTGGTGGGAGCATAGTGAATGCTGCAACTATTGACTCTTGATATTTTCGGTTCCCCATTCATCTGCCACCAAAACTGGTGACAGCGACTGCCATTTCACATATATCTTCTACTTCAATGTTCTTCTTTAATGGTGCTCCTTCTTGGACTAGATTGAGTGTATGTGTCAAGCAGAACGTGAGAAAAATCGGCTTGAACCAAATAATGCCTTGGTGCTGCTGACAGAGTTATTAATTGGGCCTAATTCTAAGTACATAAGTCGATCATTACTCAAGGTCCTATTTCTGTATGTCCCTTTTATCCACCAAAAGCAGTATCTTTTTCAATTTTGTTCAAGAAATCATGCTCCAATTTGTAGACTGTGACTGCAAAGAACTGCTGACCCTTTGCTGATGACGACAAGCTTGCAAAGCGTGACATTTCATAGATTTTTATTGGCCCAGACAGATATAAACACCAATAGCTAATATTTACATCCCTTTATTTATCGATAGCCGCCACACTCAGTACTTCGTAGGTTTAGCTGCCATATGGCGCGTAAGATCGAAATGACCGTTCATTTCCCGCAGTTAACGAGGATTATCGCCGCAATTTTGACAGTGTTTGCAGAACGTACCGCGAGTCTGCTCGGCTGGCTTGCTGGTAACGTACGGAATACAATTCGTTGACTGTCCTGTTTTCCCAAGACTCTGATTTATTCTCTTGTAGAATGTCAATGGTATTGCGTCCAGATGGACTTCAACGAGTCTTTACTATTGTGTAGTGCTTGTTGATGTACGCGCAAAGGGTGCTTCAATGACACTACCGTCATCTCGAAGACAGCAAGAAATATGGAATATTAATAATTGCGTTTCCTCGTGTTTTCTTCTCAAAATTCACGGGCGTACAGGAAGCTTAATGAAGGTCTGGATAAATATATTGAATACTTTATTATCAGATACTTCTAAAGAAGGGGGACACAACACGTGTGACATGCGTCCTGATGGTAATCACTGTACAACCAAAGCCGTTTTGGTCTTCCCATAATTTAACTCCCTATTTGCAATGTGTAATCGCAACCCTTGTTCACACAAACACATTCCCGGATAAACCAGTCTCTTTCTTTCTTTTTTCTTTTTTTCTTTCTTTCTTTTTTCTTTCTTTCTTTCTTTCTTTCTTTCTTTCTTTCTTTCTTTCTTTCTTTCTTTCTTCCTTCCTTTCTTTCTTTCTTTCTTTCTTTCTTTCTTTCTTTCTTTCTTTCTTCCTTCCTTCCTCCCTCTCTCTCCCTCTCTCTCTCTCTCTTTCTTTCTTTCTTTCTTCTGTTGCGGTTCAATGCCACTTCCACAAAAGACGATGTGCCCTGAATTGACATAACGAGATTCACGTTCTTTACAAACCGACCTGTTATTCCTGTACCGGCATGCCTACAGTTATAGAGTTGACAAGAAGCGTCCAGCTTTATAGCTTTCCTCAATGACTTTTATGCGCATTGTAGCTAGAGCGTACCACAGAAAGCTGTTGACCCAGTCCAGCGCCAGCACTGAAAGCGTTAACCTGAGGAATCAATATGGGACCAAACCGTATCGGATGGCACCCGGTGTCCGACCCGCTGAATGCGATGATCTCCTGTGGAAAATATACTGATCTAGAGAGGACGAATATAACTTGTTATATAATTGGTTAGTAATTCTTATGGGCATAAGACAGAATGTTTGTTGTTAGGCCAAGAAAAGTAAACTCCGATTTACAGTATACTTGCTACAAAAATCTTTTGGTTTCTGTTCTTGTGGCATTTGATAAGTGATTAGCACAGAGTATGATGTATCTAATTAAAACATGTTTCAAGTAGAAATGAAGTGTTGACCACCTATACAGTCACATTTGGTCTGCGCTGTACTTATCAACAGCGTATAATAGCGATCTGTATATCAAAGATGAACAAAAGGAAATAGAGCAGTTCATGTGTTTCCCGGCTGGTTACAAAAAACAAAAACAAAAAAAACAAAAAAAACAAAACAAAACAAACCAAACCTGGCATTGTAAACATCATTAAAATATTGCACGAAATTTGTACCACATTCAAGTGACGTCATTGGTGTCAGCTGTTGGTTCCCGGGTACTTTTTGAATGCTGGTGTGCATGGTACACCGGAACTCACCCGGGTACAGTTGCATGATGAACGACAAATTCTTAGGTTTATAGTTTTCATAAATGAGCCAGTCAGGCATACAGTCATGTTCAAAGAGCGATCGTAGAAACGGATTTATGGATTGAGTTACAACTATTAGTTTAGGCACTAATTAGAATGGGAATTAAAAGCAGCTCTTTCTACACTGAGTCACATACATGTTCCTTACGGTGAATTGAGGACCGTTTTCAAAGGGTGCACATATTACGGTAATCGCAAATGTATACTCACATCTGTGGATGGTCATATAACTTCAGATAGTGCTTGGGTTGCCTTTGAGACAGCTTATATAATCAGTCTGCTAATGAGTCAGATGACAGCTTACGGGATAATTTACACCAGTATGTGCAGATAATGTCAATACTAAGATCTTTATCATCGGTTGGAATGTTCGCGTGTATAACACTAGCGTGTTAATATCTACATTGAAGTACATACAGATTCAGTGTGTGATTCTTGAATGTATGTTTTGTCAATATACATACACACACACACACACACACACACACACACACATATACATATATAACAAGCCAAAAGAAAACAAACAAACAAAAAGCATAGGTCATATCTCATATGAGGTGTCTCAAAAACCAGGAGGTTAAAGTATGGTATGATATCAGTGGAAAGATCAGTGTTTTCTAATGAAATCATTTCTGTGTCGCTGAAGAGTAAAATATGCCAAAGTCAACTACTAATAAACCTCAAAACTAAGATGCTGATAGAGAGTCTATAGCCGCCATTGGTATACTTTGGTAGCAGGGAACATACGACATATACCTTTACTCTTTATCGCAGAGCGACACGAAAATGGAAATAATAAACTCAGAAATCTCCTATTCTTAGATAGGAAATGCATGATAACCCGAAAGTGAAACATGTCAAGTGTGCTTAATTATTCCAACCTACGGCTTAGTTTTTTAACAATATGTATAAATATGATATTACTATGATTTTTATTATCTCTCTCTGCTGGGGCTTTGTTTTATCACCAAGCCGCATTTTGGCTATACGTTATTGGCATGAAAAGTAGGCTTCATGAGAGCGTATTCTTCTATGGGTAATCATACTATTTTTCAGATTTAAT
This sequence comes from Hermodice carunculata, assembly GCA_964020975.1. Lineage (NCBI taxonomy): Eukaryota > Metazoa > Annelida > Polychaeta > Eunicida > Amphinomidae > Hermodice > Hermodice carunculata. The sequence continues at coordinate 68,138,669 of OZ026625.1, forward strand.
TCTCACCAATATCCACGATGCCAATTTTTGCGGCGCAGCAAACATTAAAAGGTAAAAATTACGCAATATTCAAAATGAATACATGACTAGTATCTAGGCGGAGGGATCACGCAACGAGACTTGGTTGAGGGGAGGAGGGATCACATGACGAGACGTGCTTGTGAAGTTGAGGGATCGCATTTTCTCACATACCTTGCGGGGGGGGGGGGGGGGGGGCTGCGCAATTACCGTTTCTATCCACAATGACGTTGTGGATAACTTTACCCATTGTTGCAAGACATTTCTAATTGGTCTATTTTACAGAATTGGGACGACTACTTTATTTTCCACATTAATGAGGTCAGCTGAATGGATGAAAATCGGGTTCTGTTCAAGCCCAACATTGTGATGAAAATTTCCCATTATCCACCCATCAATAAACACTTTGTTCTTCATTATGATTTTTTCATTACAAATAAATTGATCTTATGTTAGTCACTTGTTACTATTTACGTTCAAATTCACCATAGAACCGCGGAACTATGTTTCACTGAAACGCGCATTTACAACTCTGCATTTGTGCGTGATGTGGCCCACGGTGCGCGTAAGAAATCATCAAGACAAGATGGCGATTTTGAAAGCGAGTCAATGTGTTTTTGCAATTCCTGTCAATTTGAGGCATGTAAGGAACAAAATCTAGCATTGCCAAGCCGTGGTGGATAACGTTTGGGACACTCGTTGTTGGATTTTGTGGTTTTTGCTCGGCAAGCCTCGCGTAAACCACAGAATCCAACAACTCGTCCCCTAAACGTTATCCACCATGCAGAAATGGCTTGGCAATGCCAGATTCTCTATGTCGAGAACGGTTGTACTGCTACCTTGCTGTGTCAGGCTCAGTAACTTTAGTAAAGTTGGAGACTTAGGTCAAGGTTCAAATCTATAAGTATAGTGCTGAAAGATTGCTTGACAGACACATTTGCCCATATCCAATCTAGAGTTCATAGCATATAGGTTAAATGCGGCTGGGAAAATAATACGGATGAAGGCAGCCGGTTCTGAATGGCACAAAGTAAATGCTTTTCGAACGAGACAAATACTATATTACAATGAAACGGTACGATTATAATGTGCTATAATGATCACAACATACCGATCAAAGAGTTTGCCATGACTGTGCAGGTATTTCATCCTTTCAGTTGGCTCAAATTTTATCACTTACCGTTACAAAATGTACCGATGGTGTGAACATATCAAAATTCATAAGGTATCAGTTGTGAACACTAATGGAACTCCAACGTATATAAAGGCAGGATCAGGCAACACCAACTTGCAATACAGAACATAAAATAGATAAAAGACTATGATCCTTTACGTCTTCTGGAGTAACAAGAGAATTTTTGGGTCTTTTGCATTATGGTAGTTAACAGTCAATCATATTAATGTACGCGGTTTTTGATTTTTGAAATGGCACTTTATTATATTACGCCAAACTTTTCGCTCCCTACAGCCACAGAAAATATCAACTTATACTTTCGATAACAATATCATCCAATTTTATAATGATCGTCTTTTAGGTTTAATGAGGTGATGTTGCAGACCCGCCGGTAATTTTAATCTGCCAACATCCAATTTCTCATGCGCTTTTTCAATCAAAGCAGAAAGAACTTATCACGCAGATGTCAATGCGTTTTAGTCATAATGTTTACAAAATCGAAATAAATACCAACTAGAAATTATGTATTGCTCGCGTTAGATCATGTTACAGACAATTATATCAGAGCTATGGTGATGTGTTTGTGCTTGTTCAATCATACATACATTGCACCGATTTAGTCTTGCAATTCTGTTACAGCAATGGGTGGCAATTAAAGAGCTAAGATAAAGTTTCAGTAGTTCCTGTAACTTGATTGAAGGTAATAGTCATGTTTTTTCGTGCTCTTTGCCAGTTAATATGTTCCACTAAAATTGGAGTTTCCATTTGTTAATAAGGTTCATGGACCTTCAACATTTGTACAATTCATTCATTTTTGCAAGTATTAAAACACCGCATTTGCAAATGCCGACAGCAAATTGTAGACGAAAGTGTAAAATGGAAATGAGATTGCTAGTATATGAAGCGCGATATCATGTTTTTGTGTAAGTTGTCCCTCTGGGGATTTTAAGAAACAATAAGGCTGTGTGAACTCCAATTGCCTACATGCAGCTGACCTACAATCATTCATCCCAGAATAAGTCCCAGCTGGGTTTGAAATTTGCTGGGCTTCAGCTTCAGCTACATTTTGAACCAGCCCAAGAGGGCTGCAAACCAGATACTCAACCTACTGACTACTTCTATAATATAATATTTATTCTGTCACGTGTGACTATGGGTTGGGTTGCACGAAATAAGGTGAGAGTACAAATAGTTAAAGAACATGTACATTGTGCATCACCATTGCCTGGCAGGTTGAAAAATGAATGATAATCAGAAGCTTGACCTGCTGACCAAATCTAGCAGATACCTGCCCAGTACACCCCCCCCCCCCCCCCAGTAAGTTTGAAGTCACATAAGTTGTCAAAATATTTATATTACAATGTTTGTAAACAAAAAGGCCGTGTGAACAACTCATCGTCAGCTGACTTAGATACATTCAACCAGAAATAAATCTTGGCCTCAGCTAAGTAGAACCGTTGTTTCGTTGAAGCTTGAACTGAGGAGAGATGAGGAGGGTTGGGCCTAACTTAGCTATAGGCTGATGGTATATGGACATTTGTTACCCAGATACTGAACTGAGGGATACAACTTTGCAAAGTGCTGTCAAGGTACAGTCCCATCAAATTTGAAGTGGATCTGGTATTGCGATTTGGATAAAATCACATAAACAAACACGTACACTACAAACATGTTTTGCAAACGATCATTACATCTTTTAAGAAAAATATACAAAATCAGGAACCAAGAGTGGCACCAACAAATGCACTTATCAACAATTGTTTGAAGACAACAACAACAGCAACAAAAAAGTCAAAAATAAGAGAAAATTCACCAAAATTCGTAAACAAAAGTAGGAAAACAACTGCAGCAGTATCTGATGAACCAATTAATTAAGATCTATGGATCCCCAAGACCGCACGTCTGTAATTTCAAATCCATTGGCCAAGCGGATTTAAACAAGAAAATTCCCCACCTTTTTCCAAAAATTAGATAACTGCAAAATGTATCTAAAAATCAAGAAATTGTGGAATTCCAACTTAGTGAAAAATATACATTTCTAAACAAAATTTGAAGAGATTCCAGCTTACACTTTGGGATAAGTCGCTGAAAATTACAAAGCACACAGACAAAGGAAAAATACAGCGCCATCTGTTGAGCGCTCAATAGAGATCCACCAAAGGCACACCTCTGCTAAGTTTGTACTGAATCAGTTCCGACGGCTGGTGAGAAAAGGCACACATTTTTTGTTGCATGGGCACCTGCATCTATTTACTAATGATACCAACATGTGCTCCTCTATCAGTACACGACAAAATCTTCAAACACCAGTTAATGTAAGGTAAATTTCTGCCAAATTCAACAAGAATGCATCTTAAAGTTTGCAAGAAAAAGATTCAAAGGGGATGAAAATATAAAAAGAACCACCAAACATCATTTGACAACCACATAGATGTAGTCCGATCATGGCATCGGTGGGAAACTAAACTTATAGCCTGATCTTTTCCGCCCAATTGATTGCAAGGGAAATATATTCATATAGAAAAAAACTAAACAAAACAAAAAAACACAATTTTCCCTTACTTACTACCGTTAGGCAACGAAGACAAAGGGCAAACATCCATGTTTTGTTAAAATAAATGCAAATTTAATCAGTATGAATATGAAATAAATCAAATGACAATCTGTCTTTGTATATGCACCGATATACGAATATCAACGGTGACACTAGTTTTCACTGATGGCCTTGCTCTGGGCTCTATGAATTTGACGCTCGCGATGAGATGGAGAGGGAATTGATGGCTGATATCTGAAGCATAATTTTTGAAGCGGTTACTCCGGTACTACAATTTAAACCTGATTACCAGCTGAAAGAAACATACGAACACCCAAAAAGGTTACTGTGTACTGTCCTGTGCATTGCAGTAAATACCGAAAACGCTGCCAGATCTTGACCACAGCGGCTAGCAAGAATAATGGGCTAGCATGTTAGGGTAACAAGTGAGAAATTGAAAGAGACCTTGTCAAAGCGCACAGCAACTACAGGGTTTGTGAACCCGGATAATGCCTGAAAAGGAAAATCTAAATCAGTGTTGCTTTGTGTAAAATATCTTCCAACTCACCATGATAGAACAGGTCCATCCGCTCGTGGCCATGAAGACCCTTCTTGTCATTAGCGTGATATAAAGTACTTACTTTTTTTAGTTTTTCTCCTAGTAATATATGTCTAAAAAGAAGATTTATATATTTTTAACAGAGTATTTCTGCTACTATGTCTAAAAATGATTAAGTCATTGTGTCTGCTTATTGTTATGTTTGCGTATCGCGGCAATACCTTTTCACATTAAGCGATATGTGTATTTCATTCTGTGACCAGATTACATGAGAGCCATATTTCTTGGTATAGCCAATTTCGTATATCGAGTTTCAGCTTTTTATTGCGTCGACAACTTTCATCAAGACTCTCGAGGAAATGAAGTGTGCATTTTTGTCAAAAGTGGCCTATATCAGGTATGCAAAAATGTCAATCATTTAACACATTAATCCTTAAACCGGTCAAACCGGCTGGTCGTCAAAATAATGTCTGCTTCAATGTTTTGGACCACATTCAACGGCAATGAAAAACAATTTCGACAAACTTTTAAGAGATCTATCAAGATACCACGCCCTTAATCAAGAGCTGTTCTTGGCGTGGGTTGGGCGCATATCATGTTCCAATCTCACCATTTATTTCAATTTTACCGTAAAAATAAGTTTGAGAACGGACATGATGTGGTGTGAATGTGCCCTTGGCTTTCTGTAGGTGCTTACTACTCACAAGCGCATGAGGGATGGGTGTTGACGTAGCCTTCTTTTGCAAGGTATATCGTCCATATCGACCGACTGAGTTTGCTTCATTTAAGACTAAACTGGCCAATTGTGTACCATTTCATGACTCATCATATTGATTGCAAAAAAATTTAGCTGCTATTATGCAATAGAAACGCAAGTGGTTGCTCGTTTCGGCTTCTTGCATTTTTACGAGACGTTCAAGTATTTATTATCATTTTTATTGTTGTTGTTGTTATTATTATCATTATCATTATCAATTGATTAATTTTATAATTTTCTATATGATTAATCGTTCGTATATGTTGCATTTGTGCCTGTGCAATTAAAAGTGCACATTTTCCTATAGGTCAAACTTGAGTGCCTAGACGAAGACTTATTTCATGTTGAAAATACCAATGTGCTGCTGGTGTGCCAGCTAAACACTTAGAGCCGGAGGTATTAGTCGGAATAAACATTTAGTTTCGCGTTCTATGGCTAAATACATTGTGTTACCTCTAGATTCGCGCACTGACGCTTAGTCCATATACGTTGCCATAAAGCATCACCTGAATCTGCAATAAGGGAAAGCATTTATGCAAACGGACACCAGATATCTTAGTCGGTTGTTTCCTTGTTATTCGGCAGTGGGGTATTTTGATATTTTGAAGGTATATGAGATCCCTGTAATTAGTTCCTATTGTTAAATGAAACCAGAGATACCCAATGAACTCAGGGCGGATGAAACAGATAAATGACCGAACGACTAAGAAGATCATGCAGGCAAACTAGTGCAGTGAGATGAAATTTTAGCCGATAATTGAGGATTACTTTTGTGTTTTTTGTGCTAACTCAGACTTAAATTGTTCCATCAAACTAAAACTTGTGTCTTGTTGCATCAAGCTACTTAGAAATCAACAAATCTTATCCTCCCCTTATCGGTATGTATAACTTAAAAATCATGGGGACAAAATGTGGTCCAGAAGTGTTGTCCTAACAGCCTACCTCTGGCCTTGGTCATGTAGCTAGGTTCAGGACTCTACGTTATAAGGGGCATAGATGTGTTAGCATGCTCTAATTATCACCTTGCATAGGCATTGCCAGCGTCGCGTGATACCTTACTTTTTTCTATAGTTGTCACATTACGACACTGAACACTTCATAACAAGTGTGATCTCAAGCTGACAGGTTTTGCTACTTTGAAATTATGTAAATTTCATATATCAGAGTTGTTTTGCCTGGTGTTTTCTTTTTGAAGAAAAGCAGCGTGTAAAACAACACGAATTGCCACTAATGCAGTGGATTTTATGCTAAACTGGAAATCATCACCCATCGTTAATGGAACCAATCATAGTATCTTTTACCCACGCTTCGATCTCCAAAAAAGAGGGAAACGGAAGACATCTTTCATACCAGCGGTAATATAATATGCATTAAGCATCTTCTCTTTTGACTGAACGAAACTAATAAAGCTAGATCTAACGTATCTTGCAAACATAGAGACAATTGAGAGTGAAAGGTATGTTAGATTGCTATTCCCTACATTGTTGGGCCACTCCCGTCGCTACCTTTGGCAAGTTCTTTCGTGGTAGTATAAGGAGTGTGTTCCAACTGATATTTTTCCACAATTTTAGGGTGGGATGTATAATTCAGTGTGAGCAAATGGTATTTTGAATTTCTTCCGTCCCAAATGAAAATGCGAATCATTGCTGCTTTTTTAATCTATTCAAAGAAACTTGTAGTCATAAAATGGAGCAGACGACAGTTAGATATCTTAAGACTTTTGACAGTTCTGTACATAGAAATTTTTAAAACCATGTCCTTTCGTTCATAAACTGCCGGAGCTCGCCGGAAACTGACACGACATCTGCATCAGTATGGCAACCATAGATGTTTGAAATGTCAATGTGGAATTTGCCGACATCGGAGAAAAATGAGCTGTTCGAAAATTGTCATACTTGGACAAAACCATCGATCCTCCTCATCAAATAACGGTTTAATCTTGACTGTTATTTGCATAGGTCAGAGGATTGTAGAAATTAGGTCTTAGTATGAACAGGCATTGTTAATTTTGATTGGGATTCGAAAAGATACAACAGGAAACATCGAATGCCTCGTATGATCCGTAGTTACATTTTTTAGGTTCAGCAAATCTTGTAATTGTAGCAAACTCTCAGTACTAAAAAGAATAAGAAACAAGAAGATTGTGACAGTCTTTGGTTCAGCTAAATTTGGTTATACAGTTAAGCGATTCTGTGCCATTCAGAACTTCATCAAGGTCCCCCTTGTTTAAGACCATCATCACAGTTTCCAACATCAGTACTCACTTATGATCAGGAGTTACCACTTTTTATATGAAAGTGACATGATTGTCTGTCACCAAAAACAAGCTAACACGTCCATTTGACCTTTCAAGGTCATTCAAGATCAAAAGTGACAACACAAAGAACTTCAAACGGGTGATTTCCGGTTACTGTTCAATGGTAGTCATTATCGTAGCATCCACATTTAGCCGGACATATGCCAATATGTCAGTTTACCTTTCAAGATCACTCAAGGTAAAACGTAACAACACCGAAAGAAAGCCCAAAATGAATGCTTTCCTATTGGTATTTATAATAACCATGGGCAGAATGCACCATTACTTTGATATATAACAACATGTCAGATTTACCGTTTTTAATGCGTCAACAATGCTAACAATCACATGCATCCTTATCGAAAAAAAGATAATTCATGACAAATTAGAAAATGCCAGCAGCAGTAGTGAAAATTTTGGTGGAGATCGATGCCAGGGAGATTCTCACCAGGTTTGAACAGAATCCAAACAACAGTTTGGTTGAAGGATAAATTCGAGTCCCACTCGTTCCGAACATGAAATATATATTTTCGGCATTTCCTTAATGCTGGTGGATTTAAGTCCCCGATTCTGGAAATAAATGCCGACTCAGTAAATATACTGCATTACCGTGTTGATATGGCACTCGCACATAACTACCTCCATTGAACCATTCTTTTTAGGAATGGGGATTTGGTCGAGTGGATATGTGCGTTTCCCATTTCAGCTAGGCGACTGGTGCCAAAGGTTGCAGGTTCGAGTCCCACTCGTTCCGAACATGAAATAACTAAAACACACACACACACACACACTTTCAAAAATATCGCAGCGCCATCTAGTAAACATATTAAGGCTTGGGGCTCTCCAGAAATTTTGAAGCAAGTAGCGAAACAGTTTTGCAGAGGATACCTGAATACACACACACACACACACACACACACACACACAACACACGCAACACACACACACACACATATATATATATATATATATATATATATATATATATATATATATATATATATTGTATTTGTATCTTTTTGCCAAGAACCACTTCCTAGTAGTCATAACCCTATTCCGCAGTCCGAACTTTTTATTCTCCATAAGTTAACCTGTCCCTGTCTAACCTATATACATATGGAAGTAACATTGTCCATATACATATGTATATTAGAAAATCACGAGAGTGTGACCAATTGAACAAACATGGTAGAGAAAGTTGTGCATTAGCATCCAGCCCCCATATTCTTGCACTCTAGCAAAACTCACCCAACGGAGACCACCTTCAAGTTTGCAATGGATCTGGTTAACGGTTTTGGAGAAAAAGTCCAAAATTTGAATTGCCCTCGAAAGGATGGCGGACGACTGCTCATGCTATAAGATAAACTTAAGCTAAGGTAACTACTGTTGTGAGAAGTCGATACAATCCCATGTACGTCCATTTGCATTTCGAAAATGACGTACCAGTTCTCGGAAAAAAATAATGTGTCAGTTTTGGGGGGTACGCGAAAGGGTGTCGGTGCTGTGGGTGAGGGATCTATACTTTACATAGGGCAGATTACTCTTTATAATGTAAAACCTTATCATACGTATACTATATTCTCCTAAATAATAAGAATGCCGTGATGTTTAGAACCGCTGATGCTTTTTACAAATCCATATTGGGCATGATACATAGCGTTTCATGGTCAAAATAAATATTATCAAACGCAGTGTTTGCAAAGTTAGGAATTAAAAAAATAGAACCAGGAGGAAGTTGAAGTTTTGTCGTACACTTTAGTAAGTATTAAAGTTTATAAAAAAATCTGCCTGTTGATTGTTTGTTTTCAAACAATATACATACATACATACATACATACATATGTGTCTGGAACGAAAAAAGCTTATATATATATATATATATATATATATATATATATATATATATATATATATATATATATATATATATATGGGTGTGCGTGTGTGTCTAAGAGCCATATTGAAGGTGGTTAGATAAACAATATACATAGATGTATCAAAGAAGCAATAGCTTTCATTCGTACGTGTTTACAAATGCATGGATGCTTCAAAACGGTATTTTGTGTCCGTAAACTTTCTTTCTTTTCACACATGTACACGCAAGAGCCATATTAAAGGTGGTTATATACACAAGGTATATAGATATATGAAAGAAGCAATAGCTTTTATTTATATCGACAAATATAGTCATGATTGGAAACGGCATTTTATCTTCGTAAACTTTCATTTCAAACATTTAATTTCATATTTTTTCACATTTATTGTTTGAAGAATGGATCTGATGTTAATTCATATCACATAAATATTGAAATCCTGTGTTTAATCAAATATCTTGGAACTAGGCGGACAAATGTCAGACATCCATAACTATGAAAGGAAGCCAGCGATGGACTTTTATGGCGGTACGTGGTAAACCGCCTCCTCTACATTGATTCATTAAGGATATTGCGGCCTCAGCAAAGTCCTATCAATGAAAAAAATAATTATCCTATGTTACATTCGAACAACACATCCAGACTGATTTATCATGCGTGGCATGAGAATGTGGAACATATTGCATAAAGATTAAGTACTTTGTCGTAATTTCGGAAGGACATATCTGGACCCATTTATTGTATGTAATATACACACCTACTTGATTAACACACCTTCATTTCCTTAATCTTGATTGGAGCCTAAAAGAGTCTTCCGTAATTCCCACATTTTGTTCCTCGTTGATGGGATCCTGACACGAAGCACTTAACCCAATTGGAGCATAAGAGTCTGTCGTAATTCGGACAATTTGTTCCTCTTTGATCGAATCCTGACCTAAGCCATTTTCTATGGCGATATATCTCATGGCTATTGTAGTCCATCAGTAATATTCTAGGTCAATTCCTGATAAGAAAATTAAAAAAGTAGTCACAGGAAAGGGTGAGGGTGAGTACCTACAGAACCGCCAGTCACATTAAAGGCCAGATGTCTAGCAGTTAGGTATCGTCTGAACAAGTGGCTTGGCTATGATATCCACAGTGACCTGTCAGAGTTCACCCCTGGACATTTGACTGAATGATTACATAGAACTAAATTAAACACATTATGACAAAGAATGGCTTTGATATTATTAGAAGGATATGAGGGTGGATTACTTTATTCAAGCCACAAAATGGATTAGGAAAAATAATATCAACTATGCGCCATTGATTCTGTGTTGATATCAGAATGACCTCAAACTGCCATCGCCGTCAAAAGTTTGTATGTTTGTCTTTTGTGACTGTTTGTTTAAACATATTTTAATGGCACAATTAGGAAACAGGGCGATGCCCTTTATTAATCCTTCTTGCATACATACAAGAGAGAGAAAGTAAAGAAGACAATAGACAACACTTAGGACTGATGCAAAGAAAACTGTCACAATGACCAGGACAGACAGAGGGGAGAGCCTCACAGCTGGACGAATAACACAGCACGGTACGTGTTCACAGATAGACAGAGGTGGCTGGAAAGGGCCTTCAAATTATGTAGCCATGTACTTGCATACAACCTTAAATCATATATGTATATATTCAAGTGTCAAATCTAGCTGTTTTTATTATATATCTATGAACAATTTTCAAAATGTCTTTATTTTCTTTGAAAGTACAGTTTTTAAACCCAAATAGAATTGTCTCGACAGTAAGAAACGCGATAGACAGGACAGAATTTTTAAGTTCAACATGATGAATTATATATTTCATAAATTCACAAAAATAATGTAAGGCGTCTCGTTAGCCGTCCCACACCCACACCCTGGAGAGTCTACAACACCGTTACTGAACAAGCTGATCGAAATATACTACAGTTCATTTGCAAGCGTGCGTAAAGGGCTACCACTCTCCTCTGCCCCAGATCATATAATTTGTTACTTTTCTTTGTGTTCTTATTGAGCCTGGATTTGAACACATCACTTTTTTCAGAATTTCGTACATAAACGGGTAAGCTGTTACAAAGTTTGACTGTGGACGGGAAGAAGGATATCGGTATATCAAAGAAGTTGGTTCGGGTGCGTACTGAAGAAAAAATCGATTTGATCGTATTTCAACAATTTCCATCATGAACATAGTTCGGGAGTAGACTTTGTAAATAAAAGGGAGCCAATTCATGCACAAGTTTGTAAAATAAAGTGAATTTACTTTTGGTTCGACGTTCCGATATTTTTTCTAAACATGCCTCTTCTTAAACCAGTTGGTGCCTGGTATCTCTAGTTGAACCTGTTATAACTGGTGCTGCTGCTAGCTGCACATTCCCTAATTGTTTGGATTCCGATGATGAACACTCCTCTTAGACAGCAGACTTATATTCAAGAATAGGGCAAATGGAAGAGAGATATAAAAGTTCTAGGCATTTTCTATTGAGACGCATCTGTAAGTGTTTTAAAATATTAACCATGTTCATGCCTTTGTTAGTAATTTCGTTAAGGTGACTGAATCATCTCCAATCTGATCACAATGTAAGTACAAGATTTATGCGTTTAGTATCATTTTGCAAGGTTTGATCCATGAATACAAGATCTGCATGTGTTTGTTCGTCCTCGACATAATCATAGATTTATTCTTTGATAGATTGAATACAGCCAGCCACTATTGAGCCTCGGTTTCCTGCAGAGCAGAAATAAGAGAAGCCGCTGTTGCAGCAGGATGACTTACACTTATGAAAAAGGTAGAATCATCTGCAACTATTTTTTTGGGTAAGTGCACTACATTAACTCTATCATGTATGAAAATTAAGAACAATAAAGGGCCCAAAACAGAGCCCTGGGGGAAACCTGCTTCGACTCTGCCCCAAGAAGAAGTACCAGCCTGGATAACCACTTCTTGAAGAAGGTTACGTAGGTAGTCGTTGAACCACATTAATAATGGTCTTGTGATGTCAGCATTTTCCAGTTTATGTAACATCCCAGGATGACACACTGAGTCAAAAGCTTTACACATGTTGCAGAGTACTATTTTGACCTGTTTTTGTAAATCAACTGATTGACAAAAATGATGGTTTAGGAATAACACTTGCTTTACATTATTGCCACCAAGTGTGAAATTGGACTGACAGTCGGAAGTCGCCTGTTTGTCACGGAAAAAGTTCAAAAATGTTGGAAAATGACTCGTACAAGGACTTTGGCCACACAGCCTAAAAAGAAGATAGGTCTGTAATTGCTACAATCATGAGGGGATCCTTGTTTCCAAAATTAGGTATTTTCCACTCACTGGGAACAGATCTCATTGAGGGTGAGTTATGTTACACTCTAGTTCATTTTCGCCTAGGTGGTTGGTGTCTAAGGTTGCTGGTTCTAGAGCCGGTCGTTCCGTGGTTCTAAAAAGTCATATAGAATACAAAGACATGAAAAGGCAGTTGGATCTAAACGGACAAACTATTCGTTGTTTGGTATATATTCACAACAGTTGCAGCATAACATATGAGAGCCTGGATCTTGTAGTTATACATAAATAAAATGGTGGGATACATATTTTCTGGTGAGACCATGTTCCTTATGGTTGCAGCTGTCTTGGACTAAAGTAATCATCTGCTTTTTCACCTGCTGAATTAAATACATTCGCCAGAAAATGCAGCTATCGTATGCTCAATTAAATGCCGCACTATTTAATTTTACCAACAAATCTAACCTTTTCTACACATCTCTTCAGTTTCAAGGTAACTGTTATTATTTTTTGGTAAATTGATTGACCGGGCTCTGTAGTCTCAATTCACATGTAATCACAATTTGGCCCAATTAAATAACTAGACCGTTCTTTAATCAAACAGATGAAAAAACAAAACAAAATTATGCTTAAATCTTTGAGCGAGAAGCCGTTGACTGTATGGTACAAGTTATTGCTGGAAGTATTGGGATAATTGAGATGAAGGACGATGGGGCTATACAGTAGAAAAACAAGCCAGTGCCGGCACGTACTGGCGTTGACCCCAGATTTACATCTAAGTGACGCCTACGGACTACTTAGCACAAGGAAAAAAGGTGGATGCTAGAGAAGCCATGCATTTCTTAATGTCAGTGTCTACCTATTGAAAGCAATCAAATATATTAACGCGGCCAAGCAAACAGGCTCGTTTAATGCATTGTAAATTTGTTATATGGACTTCTGAGGGATCAAGGAAGCCGCTGTGCCTAACGAATTGGTAGCTTGGCAAAGGGTACTTGTCATATTACAGCTAACTTTCCCTTAGACACCGGTCGTTGGTAACTTGTAACAAATGTATTTGAAGACCCTCTGCTATATTGTGAGCATTTACGTTCTAGGCTTTTATCAGAGGTCGGTGGAATTCGTAGACAAATCGTACCCGGCAACAGCTCGCTTCGACAATATTGTTTGTGACATATTTTGTTGACCCAGTAGTTTAATCCAAGGATTATCATTGTGATTTATATATTATCCGACTTGCGATACGCAATATTTGATGGGGGGCCATGCTCAGTTTTACCATTGTGTATATTATTTATTCAATATTAGCAACGGTGGGTTCTAAATATTGAAGATTTTCTTACTTTACTGTTAAAACTTAATTCGACGGCGTTGCTTCGTAGTCTCCATGTGCAATGAAAACGTGTCGACGGTGACGGTGTGCCTTTTAAATGAAATAATACTTTGGGCTGCGAAACATCTACATTATAACACGATTCCTGGACATTGAACTCAGAACATGTTTTTAAGATAATACATAGGAAGGGTTGCTGCAAATATGCACCCCTTTGTCAAATGGATTTGGAAGTTGAAATAATTGTGTCCATCACATCAAAGTACGACGTTTGTTCGGGCATCGTATCTCCATTACGCCGAAAGCTTAAACACTGACCCAAACAGGAATATATGTACAACCAAGTATGGCAAATAATATACACTTTGTGTTGAATAGAAAAACATAAGAAACACACATGAATTGGGTTCAATATAGTATTCTGTCGAAATATAATAAATATCCACTGTGTGTCAAAAAACAAAGACTCTGACGTCAAATTACTAGTGTATTTTGTCCCAATTGCATCTGCATTTGTGCCATAGGGCATCACACATGAAAATAACTTACGCATTATATTTTGGAAGTGTCATTCCTACTGCTTGTAAATTCTACGTTGTTTTCTGCTTATTTAGCCCGTTTGATCAGAAATTAACCACATAGGTATGCTTCACTCGTAATGAAGCTCTGCATTTATATGCAACACTTCACATATTTAGCTAATTCACAATTTGTCACGTTCATATTTATTCATTACTGTACAATAATACAGTACTACTTTCGTATGTATTGGTTAGACTGTGACAGGTTAGCTAATGGAGAGTAAAAAGTTCGGACTGCAGAATAGGGTTATGACTACCAGAAAGTGGTTCTTGACAATAATAAAAATAGCAATAGGAAGAATGATGTTAGTGACAAGTCTTCAGACATAGCTCTGCTCTAATAAAAGGCAATGCGCACTTTGGTCTAAAGCTCTCACAAATGTTGCCGGTTTTAGTTAATGTTACCTGCTGAGACACAAATCGCAAAGATTATAATTTTTCATGATGGCGAAGCCCTCGCAGTAGCACGGCTCCGGGAACTTTGACGACGCCCCCCCCCCCCCCTCACAATCTCTGCGACGCAAAGATCAGCAAAGCGTGACCCTCAGGGTGCACTGTGCCTTCGGAACTTCATGAAGAATATGTACGTCAGTGAGTAGTTCCTTTCACTGTCTCAACACAACTGTCCATACTCACAGTGAAGATGAGCAGAAGTTCATACTCTGCATACTGTTATCAAGCAATAAGGCCATTCTTCCCATGATGTTTGCAAGAGGGACCCAACCTGGTCCCATACCGAGGATGGGTAAACCTTGGTGCCATTCTGCCGCATAAATAACCATTAATAATGCAACCTGCACTCCAAATTAAATGTATTGTGAGCAGACACTTCTACACTCTTTCCCGGTATCAAGTACCATTCACTGTTATTGACAAGTCTGCCAACGAAATCACATAGTCCCGGAAACGCTAGCAATTACGAGAAAGAGACTTCAGGTCACATTTTGCTTGTGGCACCTTGGGTTATTTAGAGAGGCTCTGTATAAGGGTCATAAGATATGCATTCAACCTATTTTCTGCAAGCAATTAAAACACAATTGGCGCCATTCAAATCCCAAAAACTTTGCTATGTCGTCATACATGACGCACTGAGCTATTTGGTCTGCGGTAAATTGGAAACAATGTTGGAGACATGTGTTAAACTTATTGATTGAGGAATTTGCGACAGTTTAAAGAATCGGGTTTTATGTTGACGAAATTCTATGAGTACTTGTTAAAAGATTCAGTCAAACCAAACAAGAAGCCCCAAGGAATCATGGCATTTGGAATTTCAAGACAGGTCAACATGCACCGCTTTGCCATCTGCCTACTGTGGGCACGTTGCTCCTGCTAGGACCATTGACAAGGATGCCTAAACTTCTCTTCAACAAAATTTAGGACTCTTACATCGTCATTGTAGAGTACATCTGAATTTGTAATCCTTGCATTTCGAATTTTCAAAAAGCTATTAGATTAGGCAATACATGCTGAAAATGTGTGGACCCCGCCATAGCATGAAGCCATCCAATGCATCCTCCCATTCAGAATGCTGTATTCAGCCGACCAATCACCAACTGTGTTATAAAATTATGCCAATGACAACATGACAGCAAACTGGGGGGGGGGGGGGATCTTACATGTCGCTATCACACTCATTGCAATGATGCCCATCCCTCTTGACCAGCCTACATGTATATTATGTGATTATAAAACTGTGGTAAATGTATATTTCACATCCCAAAAGAGGTTCTGCTGACAATGGCCAGTTCACTGTTCTTGCTGATGACCAGTCAAGTGCACTGAGGCAGTAAGTGTGAGCAGAGACCTGTTCGGAATGGAAAGTCCCAGGTGTGAGTCTGCAAATCAACCAAGCTAAGGACCCCCCCCCCCCCCCAAAAAAAAGTCCCAGTGATTCCTGTGACGTTACTGAAATTTGTCTTCGAAAACATTCATGTTGAATTCACCAAAAATCAACTGAATCGGCTTCAGCCTTCCAAGTCTACAGGTCTTGATAATTTAAAAGCCCAACTTCTGAAAGATGCTGATGATGTTGTTGCAGGACCATTGACACACATTATGAATGCAGCTCTCAAAACAGGCATTGTTCCATCAACATGGAAAAAAGCCATAGTAACACCTATCTACAAGGCTGGCAGCCCCTCAAATTATTGGCTGAATTCCATTTTGCCTGTGTACGTTAAAGTTTTTGAAAGTGCAGTCCAAATTCAACTAACATTCTATCTGAAAAAGCACAAAATTCTTTCTCAGGAACAGTCAGGCTTCAGAAATGCATTCAGCCCTCAATGGTGCAACAGACATGACAGCTCATATTCTTAGAAATATGGACCAGGGAAAATTGACATGGGCGGTCTTTTCAAACCTGAAAAAGCATTTGACACGGTGGACTCAGACACACTTCTTTTTAAACTGACATGTTTGGGTATCAAAGGTACTGAACTAACATGGTTTCGAATTTATCTCAAAGAGCACTCCCAGTGTGTACGATTCCAAAATTCAATACCTGAGCAATACGTGTGGGGTACCGCAGGGTTCCATCTTGGGCCCATTGTTGTTTGAAGTGTACATAAATGCCTGTGCTATACAATCACCATATGAAAAGTATTGATGTATGCCGACGATTCAGTACTACTGAAGCACTCTATAGATACCCATGGCATCAAACATAACCTGGAATCTGATCTCAATAAAGCTTCCTCGTGGTTTATGAAAACAAACTCCATCTAAATATATCAAAATGTAAATGGATGCTATTTGGCACACATAACAAAAAACGAAAGACCACAAATGTTGACATTCATATAAATGGAGACTCTATCGAAAGGGCAGAGACTTACAAATACCTTGGTCTGACTATGAACAGTACACTGACTTGGCAAACTCACCTGGGTAATATCGCCAAAAAGATTAGACAGCGAATAGGTGTACTGTGTCGGGTGAGTAAATACATGGGCCAACAGTTGACCACTCAGTTATACAATGCCCTTGTTTGCCACTATTTGATTATTGTGACGTTGCGTTTTCAAACTGTAACATCTCGCAGCTGACCAAATTACAAAGACTGTAAAACAGAGTCGGCAAGATCATACCACAAGTGCCATTTGATACGCCTATATCTCAAATGCATAGTGACTGAAATTGTTTTACATTCCGAAAAGATTATTTTACCACAGATGCACTCTTGTTTTTATATGTCTAAATGGACTTGCCCCAGAATATCTATGTAATAAGTTCAGCTACCCAAGTCACTGCCATAATACTAGGTACAGTGCTACAAACAGTACAGTATTAACAAAATGTAATCTACAATCTGGGCAATGTGCTTTTAGCTACAAATGAGCCACGTCTTGGAATAGTTTGAGTGTGCAAACCAGACAGGCACAGAATTTACCATCATTCAAAAGGTGTCTGGTCCAGGAAATATTGACCAAGCGTGATATGTGATTTTAACCTGACCCCTGTATACAGTGTTTGTAGCCCTTATTTATTGGTTTTAGTTTCATGTATGCTCTGTTTGTCATGTAAATAATGTGTTTGTTTCCATGCCAGGGCCTCTTTGGAAATCAGTTCTTACTGTAAAAGGTACCTGGTAAAATGAAAGATTTTTGACTTTGACTTTGACTTGGGTATAATATATATATATATATATATATATATATATAATTTCACTTTAATATGGAATATGTTAACCATAGCCATGCATTTTTACTTATACAATTTCATTGGGTAACAAGACATGAAGAAAACTTTGTATGGCCAATGTAAAAATGAAAAAGAATGTATATATTATGTCACATACAATGGACATGCCCATGATCCTCTCTGAAGCCACCGCTTTGTTCTCTCATGGGTTGCCACTGAGCGTAATAAGCCAGACTTCAGAGTATATTCTAACATTAAAATAGGATTTTTTCGGGCCTGCTTTTACATTTAATTTAATCATTTCACAAATGTATGTTACTTACTTAGACATTCCCAAAATATGATATATAATGGGACAGTGTTATTTTAAATAACACCGGTAATGATTATGAAGCAGTGTCCAGAAATAATTCACTGACAGCTCGGGAGGGGTGACGTGAAGAAAATCAAGCCTACACTATACTCCGTCCTCCTTTACAAGAGCCTTTTCTGAATATAATTTGGAATCTGTTCAACCTTACTTCTACATTATCTTCATGATATTTGGAATTAATAGAGTAGCTAAGCGTAGTGTTTTGCTAAGTTTGAGTGCCTTTACCAAATAAATATGATTTTATTTAACTTAGTTTCAGAAGGAATAAATAAAATGTGAAATCACGAATTGTACAGTGTCATTATCAAGGAGGATGATCGCGTTGGCACAAAGACTAAGTAACAGACTGGTTGTTTTTAATGATAATTTTAATCATCAAATATTGTAAATATGTTATTTGCAGCCTTAAAGATTCTTTCTTTTCAAGTAGTTGTGTATTTTGAGACATTTAAAATGTTACGCGCATGTTTGAGAACGTTTTTCTGTATACCACGATAGCAGGACATTGCGAAACTGGCGACTCGGAATGAAGCAAGGTGTTGTTCGAGGCCAGGCTGGTCTTGAAATTGAAGACGGTATTGATGAAGAGGTCTTGAAAATGCATTTTCTAGACCTCTTCCTCGAGATCGACTTGAATTTCAAGACAGCACATCTGAGATGACTTAAAGCAGGGAGAGAGGTTTTGAATGCGAGGTCTTGTAAATGTTGCAAAGGTAGCACAGAGTAGGCTATGTTAATATATTATGAAGAAATCCCATAGACATTTCTTTACATTAAGAGAAATTTCATGTTCAACTGGGCGTAAGAACCATGATATTTATGTCGTAAAATGTAGTTTAGGAATTATAAGCTTTCAATGCTAAGATATTTGTTGTGCACAATTTCAACAGCGAGAGGACAAGACACCCCTACAAAATGATGTACCTGACCCGTGACAAGGAAATACTAATGTGCGTCGCACGCGCGGGTCGCAGAGAGTAAAGACGCAACCGACTCCTGATAAAAACAAGTTTTGGCATAAAAGCAAGACCGTAAGATAAGAGAGCTGAGAAAATCAACTTCACATTTTATGTAAACTTCTCGACATATGTCATTGTTCTTTGTAAAAACGTAGAATCTCGTAAATGTGCGATTTAAAAAGTGCATATTTTACTTTTGAGGCAGATTGTGGTTTATGCAGACAGTCGATCTGTATGTAGTGTTTAGTGTAGCTATCATGCCACTTCACATCATTTCGACTCAAAATTAACTGCAATTGTCTATCGTAAAAATACTGTTCAGCTAAAGTCGACTGCTTCCTTTTCTTATATATGGCTCCAGTCCTTTCCGCATGACAAAAAGGGCTCTAACTGGACGCTTATTTGCAGTAAAGAGTTACAAATATTACTAATTTTGACACAAGGAGTGCTTAAGAATGATGCTAATATGTATGATACTGGTTTTGGCAGTGATTACGACGCTTCCCTTATTTCTTTCTACAAACGTTTATTTGACGGACGGCGTGAATTTTTATAAAAGAGAGTGTATAGAATATCATGCAACTTAGCCCGTGGGCACGGAAGATTGGATACCTGGATTCTTTATACAGTGGCATATGTCATTCTCCTGCGCCGTGCACCTGGGTGACCTTTTGTACTCATAGGCGTGTACAGACTGTCCGGTGTTGTGTTTTTTCTTCCACAATATCAGGTGGGCATTGAAGAACAGTGACACGATAGTGCAACGGGTAAACGCCTCGCCTACAAGCAAATACCTGTCCTGACGTCAATGTTAGGGACAGCTTTCCAAGACAGAAAACTGGACCTCTTCAACATGGTACCGCGGCATGAAAGGGAAAAATATGATTCTTATCAAGCAGTTAAAAAAACATGAATACACAACGCTGGACCGACTAAAAAACAGAAAAAGCAAATGAAAGCCGCAGACAGTCTATTTGCCACGTACACAATGGGAAGGGAGTCTGTCTGACAAATCATTGCACGTGACCTTTTCTTGTATTTCCCTGTATTTCTTGCTGAAACCAGAGAGATGCCATATGTACACATACGTATTCCTTACCCCTTCAGCGCTTCGCAAGAATGGTACCAACAACGTAGTCACTTAAGGATGACACCAAGATAATCTAAAAGGAAATTATTGACTTGGCAAAAATCCTCTGAAAACTGAACTTACGATAAGCTTTCGGGTCAATTTTTTACATGGGCCATAGAAGCTTAAATTTTATATATCTATATGCTTCCTCTCTTCCTGCAAGATTTCAATAATATTGTCAGAACGTCCAATGCCGAAGGTAATTATATGTGTAGGTTGGGTTGTGGATAAAATTGCATGCTTTAGTCCTCGTAGCGACGGTACCAGTTTCCAAGCAAAATAATAGAAATTCAGTTGAGTTGCGCGCCTGGACAAAGATACTGATTTTGAGTCCTCAGAACGGGCTGGGACAGCTATTGACTTATTTTCTACATAGCCTGGCATCAACATACTGCGATATTAGTAGACTTCGAATCGACATATGTTTTGACGTATTGACGGCAAGCAGGTAGCAAAAACTATGGGATAAACATCATTACCGAGGACACATATTTCGTGTCAGCGTTTCCGGCCGATTGTTGGTATCCTCGTATACATCGTCGTGGATGAAGCCGGCACTTTGAAAGCTAAGTCTAGCGTCAACATTTTTTTCCGATATATAATACAAGTACTTATACTTAAAGAAACAATACGTTCAGTGTCAGGTCAACTCGCACTCTTGCAACCTGTGCACGAGTCAACTCGTACCTCAGTCATCATGTGACCCAATCATATCGTACGTTTGTCATGTCGTAACCCAGTCACCTGGAACCCCATTCTTCTTTTAACCCAATTAACATGTGTACTATTTTAATTGTCTTAATTTTGACCCTGCATATGTGCTATTTTACCAACGATTTTTTCCGTGCAAAAACAGTGTTTCATTGTGTTCATTTTGTTCCAAGATAATACACTTTTATTTATTTATTTTTTTATCCAGGGTGACCCGTTCAGTCTTGGAATGTTCTTCAACGGGGCCCTGCTTCAAATATTCAATGTACAATGACAGTGAAACACTCTCTCAGCAGTATGATACAAACATAAATAATACTTACAATCACTACTACCTACTTCGAATAACATCAGGCAAAATGAAATGCCCTGTATTGAATTTCAAATTCACAAATATCATTATTTCGTTTTATGAAATCCGGAAGAATTAACTACCCTTGCTCCATCATACAAAAAACGATCTTTCGAAAAATTGTTTGTGGTGAAAAAGCACATGAACATTGTGATTTGAACTTTATTTTGTTTTATGAACATTAATGTCTCGCAAAAATCAATTTGGTCACATAGATAATTTGGAGCAAGTTCTATGATACACTTAAACATCAACATTGTTGTGTAAAACGTTCTCCTTTCTTCAATTGTTTGCCATTTTACCTGTCGAACCAAATCTTCACCCCTGATGTTTATATAATCGCAATTACCAGTGATTACTGTAGCTGCAGTATTACGTCATCTTTGTGCTACTCTTTTTTTCTGCAAGTGCCCCAAACTGTATCTGCTCAGTCAATATTCGGCAGAATAGTGGTTTTGAATATTTTATCTAATATCTGTTTTGGTAAAAGTTGCTCAAGGGTCTTAAAGTCGAAAATTTGCCCATCACTCGTTCATTCAATTTTTCTTGTACCAAGATGTACCAAGAACGTTTATCATCAACCATTATGCCAAAATACCGAATTTCGTTTACCTGTCCTACTAAACGTTCATCTAAAAATACACTGAATCTTTCATTCATTTTTCTTGACCCAGATGTTCACTTTTTCCCCTGCGTATTTTGTTCCTGTGTTATATTCGTTCACTTGTATTGATCTCGATTTCATTACATAATGTCCCGTTATGTGAACAGTCTACGCCGATCAATTTTGTTCTTTGTATACAATGTTTACTCATTGCGTTTATCCACATTGGTATGCCTCACCTTCCCTTGATTTTGGCCTATGTATGTATACAGTTTGCTGCTCTTTAATATTGCACTATATGCAAACTGTTTGTTTCCTCTGTATTGTGTTCATCTATACATATAGTTTACTCCTATTGACTCTATATTTTGCAGAAAATCATGCTGGAAATTTTGTTTCTATGTGTATTTAGTCTATTCCTTCTGAGTTTATTACATTTACATTATTGTATCCTGTTCATTCTGTCCGGTTCATATCATGTTTACTGTTATTGTTTGTGTCATGAGACTAATATTTGTTGCAACTGAATTTGCACTATGTATATGTTAATTTGTATTTTGTCCCTTTTGTGCTGTTTGATCATGTTGATTTTGTCCTATATGAAATGTAATGTCTATTTCTCGACACTTAATATATAAACACACACAGACACACACACACACACAGACACACACACATATATATATATATATATATATATATATCACTTCTATTGATTTTTCCCTATTCTAATATACTAAACTCCTCTTGATTCTGTCCTGTGAATTAGATATTCACTCATACTGTTTTTGACTCATGTATATAATGTTTCTTATTGATTTTGACATTTTTTTTATTTATATTGATTTTACCCTATGAAATCTGTATTTTTATTGATTATTTTTCACAAAAACAATGTTTGCTCCAACTAACCTCGTTCTTTATTTTAACCCATGTGAGTTATACAGTCCTTTTATATCACATATATTCATATTGGTTCGTACTCGTTTTAGGATATGAACCGACCAACGAATATTTTATAGAGTTGTTTACGCTACCCTCCCCCCCCCCCCCCATTTAACAGCAGTGGCATTTACTCTTGGCGATCAAAGATAACGTTATCGGGGTGCTACAAGTTTCCAGGCAAAGGGGCTTCTTGACAGACGTTGGACGCTTAACACCTTGAGCGCAAATATGACAACCCATAGCTCTATCTTATTTGAACCTTTTAGGGGCCAATAAAGGGAGCTAAGCGCGCAATGTGCATCGACATCTTCAGCAAGTGATGCTGTTTTTCTATGTTTTAAGTGTAGCATATGACAGGAGAAGCATGACGACATCACATATAATGGTGGGAAAAGAAATACAAAAAAAAAAAAAAAAGGAAAATATTTCAGAAAAAAAATCATCTCATAAGAATGACATTTTTAAAAACTGTATTGGTTGTCTGAACTAAATGAATGGTTCAAGTGGCGAAGTGAATAAGTTTACAAAGAAACTTATCATGTATCCAATTGGATTGCACATAAAGACTTCAGAAATATGTTGTACTCGGATTTTATGGCATAACATCAGCTTCTCGACACGCAAAGGTATTTTGAATCCTTTATTTTTTACATGCGTGCTAAGCATGTGGACCCAAAGTAGATATGCATTTTGAAATAAGTAATTTGTGTCATGTCATAGCTCTGCCAAAGTACTTTTTGAAACATCAAGGCGCTACGACCAGAACATCATTTGCACAGCTGTACCAAATGATCAATGCAATTTCCCGACATCATATAGTTGCAACGAAGATGGTGGCTTCTATGATTTCTAACATACGAATATCATTGCATGATTATTACTACTACTACTACTACTACTACTACTACTACTACTACTATTTTATTTTAATTCTACATGGGCGAAATGCAATTCGCAATATATTGTATAACTCCGAATTTGGTTTGGTGCTCCATGTGTCAGGGGGAAAATGTAAACTAAAATATCTACGTTTTCACAAATTACAAAATGAAGATGTATTTTTTCCGTCTCGCATGTATATAATAGATACACCATGTTTAACCGAATGGTAGAAGATCACTAATTTACATTCTGCTAGTCAAAATGTTCGTAACAAACCGTAGTTCAAAATATTTTCTGTTTCACTCTTTTCGTTATTTCTCGGTACTTTGCAGAATATTTTACATTAAATCTAAGAGAGAGCACACAGGAATCAGGCATATCTTGAAAACACGATAATGGATCCATTGAATGAAGCAGGGCAACCGCTTACAATGTCTAGCGTATCAATGTCTCAGTCATTAAATGACGTACTTTCCAATGGGGTGGAGGTACCAGTTTCGTTATTCTTATTGGGCCTGTTTACGTAACCATGATTTCTGATTGAGTAAAAAACAGAACCGTGATTTGTGATCAGGGTAGTTCCTTGTTGCGCCTTATTTATCCAAATAAATACACGTGAATAGTGATTGTGCTTTTACAATTTGATGATACCTGTAATTGTGATGATTATTTTGTCGATAAATGTGATTAAGATTTTGATCATTGACATTATTCTGATTTGATATGGGCTTATGAACTTACTGTGATCAGTGAAAAGGGCCATAGAATTAACCGTGTCCCGTGACCCAGAGGGGGTATCCCTGCCTCCCTTAAAACGCGTTAATTTCGGAAAATTTGAGGATGTTAAAAACAAAAAAAACAAAATAACATGTCCGACTGTCGTACTTTGTATTATAAATTTCAGCGAACTATGCCACGGAAGACATTCAAACGTCTATCTCTCGCCCTCAACAGAATATAGCTATCAGTTATCTCAACGTAAGACCAATTGTTCTGCCATGGATCCATAGGATTTTAATGATCAATCAAATAATACTTGAAGAGAACTGTTCAAGTACGTGGGTTGCTGAAAGCAGGCAGTAGATATTATCTGACATCTTCAAGCTGAACGGCAATGAATAAAAATATTGCTTTGATGGGCCCAAAATCCGAGTACCCATAGTAGTGGGACCATTACATGTCAGTATCATAGTTCAAAATCAGTGCAAGTCGAAATCCGTCCACATCTTGACATGCCCGTCAACATTAACATCATCAGAGATAACAACAAGCCACAAATAGCCACCAAGCAATACATTATTCATTGAACATCTGAAGAGGATAAGATATATTGACAAGTAGAAAAAAATGACTGTTATGAAAAGTAGAAGCGGTTAACAGTTTTCAACGTTAGAAAAGCTGTACCGAAAACCCGAGTAAACAACTACCCATAATCAAAACCTTCCAGTCATGAAGTAAGCCCGGTCAAAATCCAGAAGTTCAAGGAAGACACTTTGGCTTGCTGGAGTCGGAGAAAAATATTTTCGAAACTGATTTACATGATGAAGAAAAATACCATTTAAAATCCAAATATTATTGGAGCGTGACCATTTGAACACACCTGATAGAAATCTTATCAATGTACATTCTCACCAAGTTTGAAGTGAATGTTGGCAGTGGTTTTTCAGAAGAAGTCAAAGTGTGAATTGTTGACGATAGAGGGAGTGATGACGGATGCCTAGTCATAACATATGCTCACCTGACTGACAAGTCAGCTGAGCTAAAAACGATTAGTGCTCAGTTCGCACTTTTCCTATTCCTCGTTTCCAAAACCTATAACTGAGAAAGAATAGAATTTCTACCAGTGTGGCAGCTGGCGATATTGGTGTTTTGTTTGACCTTGGGCAAATGAGGCCAGAACGTCCCTTTATTAGTTGGGGAAAATTGGTTCCATCCGGAAATTCTGGACAGACAATGTAGCTGAACAACTATTTTAATACTTTGTGATGTAGTACTATTGTAGCATTTACCTAAAAAGCGTACCAAATATCAAGAGATATATCCAAGCGTTAGTTTCGAATTTCGGTTTCTCAGCTGTATACATTTTCATATAAGTTGTCTCATTACTTCGTGTGCTGCTGAGGACATGTTGTATTCTTAATTCTCCGTCCTTGTACACGTTTTTAATCTATGGCAACAATGTGCGCCTGAAATTCATTGAATCTCTGCTCCATTTACTTCCCACGACGTCAGCTATGATGATGTTACACAAATTCTCTATTAACCTTGTGTGTTTTCTCAAAATGTCGGACATTTAAATGTCTCTTTGCCAGATGTTTTTGATCTTTTGAACATGCATCATGGCAATTAGCGTGCATGGATATGGTGCTACCCTTGATATCTTTAGTTTAAACGTATGTATACTTTTATACTGAGTTACCAAGTAGTACATCGATATAATAATTACAACATTGCCTCTCTGGACACAGAGACACGAACAGTAATATGTACAAGACACACAAGACTAACAAAGCCAATGTATAATATGAAGATATTTCACAATCATCAGATATCAACAGTATAAATTACAAATATTAGGCTTTGACATTGTGAAATTTTCCAAAATCATAATGGTACAAGACCATAATAAATCGACAAATTTGACCCTGGAAGGGAATTATACACTAGTAGTTTACATAAAGATCTCAAGCAGCAGACTGTCATGTCGAAATCAAGTCAGAGGCAAAGTTGTTACTTGAAATAGAAAACGTACAGAATCAGAAATGAAACTTTGAGCAGCAGTGAATATTTCTAAATTTTCCCCATTGGAGATATAATGGTTAACGTGTATAAAATAAACAAGTTAAAAGCCACCTGCTATCTAGGCAACTGAGTTTGGATTAACATCCGGTGCCAAAATATTGCCAACTGTTCTCAACAGGGTTTCTCTATATAAAGCTAGAATAGAGAAGGCATTCCAAGAGGAAAATGGTATGTACTCTCGTTAGGATTAACATTCACATACTGCAGCCGGAAGAATATTTAAACAGTGAAGGTGAGAGTTAAACCTTAAAGTGCTCATCACTGCTATTGCAAAGTTCCCCGAGGACAGCTGTTGACTCAATCTCAAATCGACACTTTAAGAGATAAATAGAAGTAATTCCAAACGCAGCTGAGTATTGATAATATTGGGGAATCGTTGACCATCAGAATAACAACGACCAGGGACTGGGCCAACAGTTATAAGGGTATTTTGCAGGTTGGATTTGCATTAAGTTAAATATAGCAGACAGCCTTATGTCACCTGGGAGGTCATTCCAGTGCGTGCTGGTACAAGATAGGAAGGAATCACCAAAACTTTAAGTTGCGAATTTCATTGGTGTCAAATTGCGGCCTGTTATGACCGTGAACAGTGGCCTGACCAGCATTGACTGGCACAAGGGTCGAAAGATGAGCCGCGGTCTGCCTGCAGATCATTTTGTAAAGCAATATCATTTTGAACTACTGGCGCCTTTTTGACAAAGCCGGTCATAATGATATGTTAAGGGTTAGCTGTCGTGGGGTACGTCTTACGGCGCCCAGACAGACACGAGCCACGTCATATTGAGCTCATTCAAGTAAACTTACAATATCCAATATGAAGTTATCAAAGATAACGCATCCATATTCTAAGATCGAGCGTATCATAGCTTTATACAACCTGGGTTGTTGTTTTCTATATAAAATCAATTTGATTATAAACAGCAAAGTGAGCCGTTTTCTACTTTTGCCTGTGATTCTAATAAGATGGGTATTCCATCTGAGGTTTTGGGAGAGGGTTATTCCTAAATGTGTATGATTAACATCATCGGGGATGGCAAAATCGTCGGGGAACAGTTGAGGGTGGTCAGGTTTGTTTCGTTTTGTGAAACACAAAAGCGTTTCAGATTTTTTGGCATTTAAAATAACTTTCTAACGTTTGCCCCCCCCCTCCCCTTTCCCCTGTTATATCATTTATGAATACCAGGAACACCGGGGGCCCCAGAATAGAGTCCTGGTATCTATAATTTCTGCAAAGGTTTTATCCAAATTATTAGACATGGATATGCTCCTCTTCATCGTGACCACACACTTTGCTTTCCTTTTCTTTCTGTTTATCGCTCTATTCTTTTTTAAGGTATTTTATGAGCTGAGACGTATCATATTGGCTTGGTATATATTATTTGCATTTGAAATTAACCCAAATCTAAGGCTCGCAGATAGCTTCAATCCAAAAAGACACAAGATATCCATTGCTAACGTACGTAGTCTTCAAAAAACCAAGAAACCTGGATCAACTGCATTTGGTGATAGATAAATTTATCAAACTGGAATGAATCTACATTCTACAAGTGCAAACCTACATTGATGAATCTTTTCTTGTCCGCCCTAATTCTATGAGATTATGTTTTCCCAAAATCGTGAGAGACTTGACTCCAAAAAATATCAACCCAGCAAATGGTGGGACCAAAGTAAACTTTGACTTTGCTCCAGGCTTCACAGTCCACAACGCCCTCATGTCTCTTGAAAATGACACGGCAATGTCTACCGCCGCATACAAATGTAAATTGTAAAATAATATCTTGACCAGTCAATCCACACTTCCTCGGAAAGACAATCCTGTGTCCTTGCCTAACTCTTCTTTCCTAACTGAGGCTCGCCTAGCGTCTTTTCAAAGTGACGAAGTTAGGGTGAAAATGATAGTACACTCATTGAAGTCTGGCTCTGCAACAGGTCTTGTCTTCTATGAAATAGGCTTTGAAGAAGGCCACATTGCGCCTCTGTCTCTAACTTACCAAGCTCTTTACCCTTTGCCTGGAGCTTCGTGCCTTCCATATTGCTGGAAAAATTCAAATGTATGTACCGAGATCGAAACAAATGACAAAGAGACAGGGCAGAGGGCAATTACAAAACTATTTCATTGTTCTGCAACTTTTGAACATTTAACACGAACTATCTTATACATTTATTTTGTGCTCAATGAACTTTTGACTTCTGGTTTTACGTCAAATAAACCCAATTAATCAGCCTCTAAACATTGTTCATGACAAAATACAATGGTCTTGAACTACAAAAAGACGCTAGAATGGTCTATTTTGATGTCAGCAAAGCATTCGATCGCGTCATACACTAAGGTCTACTTTTTAAATTGAGAAAGCTTGGAATAGAGGGTTCTCTTCTTGATGTTATTGGTAGTAATCTATCTGATCATCGTCTGCGTGTAACAATCGGGGTTCAAACATCCTCTGAGCTTGCCATAAAGACAGGGGTACCCCAGGCCCCATCTTTGGACCCCCGTACTTTTTTGGTTCAGTTTACATGAATGAAAAATGGGATGACATTTCACGTGACATCAAACTGTTTGTTGGCGATAAAGCATACTGGAGATAATATTTCAACTTTCTATTTCTGCTGACGCTCTAATACTAATCTTGGCAGAATCTTTGATTTGGAGAAACGGTGGAAAGTTACTTTAAATGCAACTGAATCATTAGCATGCTTGTTTTCCACAAAACAAAACACCTTACCGACACCATTTATGCTAGGAGTTACTACATCCCTTGACGGTATCAATCATATTCACTTGGGATAAACCCTCTCCTGCAACCTGAAATCGAATTGCCACATTACCAGTATCGTGGACAAAACAAGAAAGTTTTAATTAACTCTTTAGACTGAAATACAACTTGTCTCGTGATACTCGAATTAGAGTTGGAAAGGCCATGATGCGTCTTGTCTAAGAAACGGAAGCGTTATGTTTGATACTACTCTGTGGATCTTTCGCAAGAATTGATTAAGAAGCGGCTCGCAGTTGCTTAGGTGCTTCAAAAACATACCATACCATGTCATCTTCTAGCCACCGAATTAGGCTGGCAAACATTGGCCAAAACACGCCAATATTTCAGACTGATTCCACTTCACAAAGTATTCAAAAGGCTGATTTCTGCTTCGGTTTGGAATCTGGTCCCAACCAATGCTGGTATGGCTGCAATAAATGTTAGGAACCGCCACGATTTGAAACAAGGCAACACATGCGAAATTATGGGGACTCTTTCCTTCCCTATTCTTACAAGTTTTGGTATAATATCCTTGAAAACATAGGGAAAAGATTACCCAAGATTTTTACACTAAGGTACTTTTTCGCGGCTAAATTCTCATCTTCGCACGTTAAATTCCCTCCTGCCTGAAGCATGTAAATGGTTTATACTAATAAGTGCTCATACCATTCCTTTTGTGGAATGTTTCCCCATTCTTACCGTAGTGAATTGCTGCATAAAAACTGTTTTCAACACAGTGACACCAGGAGTGAATCCCAACCTAATTGTGCACATAGCAACTAATATATTACTCAGTTATTTTGCACAAATTAATGATAATTTTTCCACATGTGAAAATTTAAGTATAGTTATAGCTGTTCAAGACCTCGTTACTGAATTCAAATTTGCATTTTAAGTTGGCACTTATCTAAATTTACGCTGCCGGTTTCAGGACTATATATATATATATATATATATGTGTGTGTGTGTGTGTGTGTGTTAACTAGCGATGTTATGATTCTATGGCGTCATGATATAAATAATTAGAATATCGCTCGTGGTATGACGTCGCACAGTCTCTCTCTCGATAATTAAGACTACGTGAACAGTTCAGCTTCGAAAATCATAATTTCGTGACGTCTTAAATAAATAGTAAATTATAAATCAATATGGCATTCGTTAACGTCTAATCATATTCATATCTATTTAATTTGGATCTATATTTTTGTTGAAAGTAATATACTTTTGCTCCCTTTCTATGATTGAGTCGTTGTTCTTCTGGAAAAATGGGCATTCAAAGAATTTTAGATTGTATTTTGAACATTTATCTATATTTTCGCTGACCAATAACTGTCTTGTTTCACGCGAGCTTGTTGTCTATGTGTAGTCACTCTCCGCCTTAGTTCATCACTAGTTGACCTGATGTGTATTCCATTGCAACTTCGACACTTTAATGCATAGATAACATTTTTAGCAGTGCAAATTTATCTAGGTTTTGATTTCAAAAGGCGGTAATTTCCCACATTTATCTAAATTGATATTGTCCATTTCAAGGATCTATTAGCAGGTGTTACATCTTGGTAACAACATTTTTTGCTCCCAGGTCTATCATCCTTTTTTCCGGTATAAATCTCAGTTTGGTTAAGAGTTGTTTTAGGTTTGGAGGCTGTCGTCTACTAAAAAATAAATCTAGCATTACGCATATTTTTTCATGTGGACATCGATTTCTAATGTATATCTCGTAATTTGGCTTGAATTTTAGGATTCCTGGGGTTATACGCAGAAACGATAATTATTTTCTCTTGTCCTCGTTTTACGGTGTTGACCGTACTTAATTGTGTTTGATAATGGACTAACGCCGTGTGTATACCAGTTATAATGAGGAAATCTCGATAACCTTCATCCCTAAAAATCTATGTAGTTCATTTAGTCGTCTTGTTTTCATTTCTGGGTCTTTACTATGGTATACATCTTTCTGGCCTGATAAAAATGAAATATTTGTCTTTATATGTCTTGGGTGACAGGAACTGACCAGTAGGTACTAATGTGTATCTGTTTCCTTGCAGTATATATTTGTAGAAATATTCCCATCCCTTTGATTAATTTTCAAGTCTACAGAATTTATTTCTGTAATGCTATAGTACATTTCAAACTGCACATTTGAGTCCAAATCGTTTACCTCGTCGTGAAATGTAACTCGTTCAATGATCGTGTCCAAGTAAAGAAAACAGTCATCAAGGAAGCGTTTCCAACTGGATTTCAATTCGTTCATGTATGTATGAAGGAATGTAGGGAGGGAGGGAGGGAGGGAGAGAGAGAGAGAGAGAGAGAGAGAGAGAGAGAGAGAGAGAGAGAGAGAGAGAGAGAGAGAGAGAGAGAGAGAGAATGCTTTGCTGGTGATATGACGTATATGGTATCATGTGCGAGTCCCTTGACTTCATATCGCCAGCAAAGCTTTCTACGTTTCATGTTTCTCATGTTTGTGTGGATTGGGTTCACATGTTCTTGCTGTAGTAAGTACTGCAAACTGCATGTAGCCTAGGGCAAGAAGACGCTGCATTTTGAATTAGGCCGATGTCATTCCCGGTCTCATTATCGAACTCTTCTGTTTGTCGGTACTCCCGGGAGAGCACTAACATAGTGCAGAAAGCACCCTTCCTATGTCTTGCCTTGGCCTAGGCATATATAGTGTATATCAATGCCTAAAATCACACACACACACACACACACACACACACATATATATATATATATATATGTATGTATATATTCCCTATGAAATATGAATCAAAATTATGTAATGTATCATCGAAAAGTTTAGAACAATTATCATCTCGAGCGGCCCTCAAACAATTAATTCATAAAGATCAACATCACCTGGCGTCATCAACCAATGCTAAACTTTGTGAGTAATAACATCAATGTATTGCACAATTTGTCAAACCAGGTTGCCTAGTTGAACCCTTTAATTGGAGTCTTCGTGGTCATTGTTAGCGGCTGAGTCGACTTAAGTCCGGAGGCAAAAATTATGTTTAAAAAAATGAACGCATTCGGTCTAAGTAATTTGGTGTATCACTGATACCAATAATGTCCTCATCTTTTATTAAGTATTTATTTAACCTCATACGAGAGATCATTTGAAAAGTTAATTGCGCTCCGCTGTAAAGAAACACCAATTTCCAAACATTGCTTTGCTGCAGGTTCTAGATTATCGCACCGAAAAGATCCAATATATTTAAATGTACATTTTTTTATTTGCATAGCGTATTTTTGCGTGTCTATCTTGAAACTCCATCGTAAAGTAAGGCTCGAAAATTGAAATTTCATTGAAATATGATGCTATTTCCTATTTGCATTGCTATTACTAAAAGAAACACGCTGACGCATAAACACCAGTGTTTATTTGCATTCCTAATGCACGGAAGTTCTAATGCTTACTTTCATCTGTTGTAGCTAAAATGAATGTTGCAAACCTACTTTTATGTTGATGATGCTATTTCCTATTTGCCTTACCGTTACTAAGGGAAACACGTTGGTGCAAAAAAACGACACTGTTTGTTCGTGCTCTTAATGCACGGAAGTTTAATTCTTTTTTATC
The DNA here is from genome assembly GCA_964020975.1 of Hermodice carunculata. Lineage (NCBI taxonomy): Eukaryota > Metazoa > Annelida > Polychaeta > Eunicida > Amphinomidae > Hermodice > Hermodice carunculata. The sequence goes on from OZ026625.1 coordinate 68,171,820, forward strand.
TGTTGTCAAGCTAAATGAGTATTGCAAACCTACTTTTTGTTGTTTCTAACATACAGTAGTATTTTTTAAAAACATGTGTACCTTTCAGTACAAATGCAAATATGGTAATTCGCACTAGAGTGCATGTCGTAAGTTTTGTGCAATTAGCAATTATTTTCGTCAACAATCGATAACGTTTTATTTTTCATAAAACTCCATCAGAATCTGAAGACCTGTGTTCTTGGATGGCAGTACAAGCACAAAAAGAAAGTTTTGGCAGAGGAAAATTGCAAATGATCGGTCTATAACGAAACGCTTAAATTCAAAACATGGTAATGTAAGTGGTACAAAGCGTTATAGCGCGCCCATGACTGTTTCTAAATTTGTATAACTGTTTAGAAAACTCTTACCGTATCCCCTTTTTTGCATAAGAGATTTCTTGGTATCATCTTTATGTGGAAAAGCATTTAGTGCTAAAACCGTTTCTTTTAAACACATTTTCCCTGTATCGTTTCAATCTTACCTGCGGACGTTTCTTCAAAAACTTTCAGTGTCCATTAAAGTCTTATCCGTGACTTTGCCTGTGAGCTATACGAATTGCATTGTTCCGGTGGCCTGGTTGCCTAAAATATTGAGTACAGTGGCCTCTGAAGTTGGTGTTGTTCCCTGCCTCACCGGTTCTCCCGTACACTTAAATTTCGCATAGCATGCCTGCAGAGAATTTTTTTCACTTTTGATAGTCCAATACAAGGATAACAGACAGCTGCCCGTCCCACTTTGTTGGTCTCGAGTGTAATGATAAAAGTCAATGTCCATTCCACAATATAAGCTTTGGTCCTTATGGGCGCCACGCACCGTATTAACATATCATATGTAATGAGGAATATGCTGAAAATTACATTATGGAAGCTTCATGATGCGACCTCTGTCCCTTTGTCATGATGCTATGCATAATATTATTCCTAGTACAAATAACTGTCATAATTTTTCGTTATTATTATTATTATTATTATTATTATTATTATTATTATTATTATTATTATTATTATTATTATTATTATTATTATTATACCAGTAACGATCATTGAATTTTGCATACATTGAGAATTTCCATCGTGTAACTGTATACAGGTTCACAGAGGTGACGAGCAAATTCCGTTTGAACGATACGTTACGACGTCGAAAGCTGAGTAACGTACAGCTCAAGCGGAACTTGCGAGCCTAAACCTGTATCCAGCTACAAGATGGTGATTTTATTAACCCCGAGTTAAAACGCAGAATCGGAACCGATATATAACAGTGCTTGCGGAATAATAATCACATGTTTGGATACAGCGGTCTTGTATGCAGCTGCAGGAGCGGAGGAATTTATGTCTAGTAAAACTAATTTGGTTACACAGTTTAACTTTTGAGCTCCAACGTTAGCTGAGAGAGAGAGAGAGAGAGAGAGAGAGAGAGAGAGAGAGAGAGAGAGAGAAAGAAAGAGAGAGAGAGAGAGAGAGAGAGAGAGAATTCTAAAGAATAACTTTAATGATGTGCGTTTTCATTGACAATAGGTGAAAGCAGTGAACAGGAGGCAATAAATGTCACTGACATTATGTCCTGTTACACAACGGAGAGGAAACGTGGTCATGGCAGACTGTGGTCGGGCCGAAAACACGGGGTTTCACTGCTGATCAGTCACGTTGACACTGATTGCTACTGGCCCATTAGAGCATGCTCCTTTAAACATGCCAAGCTAATAGAATGTTGCATGGTGAAGCATTCGGGATTGCGTTGGTGATACAAGCTGGGACATTTTTCGGTTTTCGAGAGGTTATACCGAGCGAATATCAAAAAGAAAAGAAAAAAGTCCCAACGAGTGTCACCAACGCGATCCCAAATGCAAGCGATGCAACATTCTTTTTCTATACTTTTTAAAGTATTTGTACAGCAGTAAAAACTCTACAGCAAGAGGTTTCCAATTTAGGTCGCTATTTTTTATTAGGCCAATAACCCAAAACAGGTATACATATCCGCGACATTTACGTCAACACTGATGGACTGCACATTGTCAAGTAATGTTATTCCGTTTAATAAATATAGTTCATACACGTGTGTAAAATAGGAATAATTTCAACAGTTAGCGGTTTGTCATTGTTAAATTTATCCATGCTGCGAGGGACACAAGAGCATGTAATTATTGATGCAGAAATTTGTGATGGTGCAATCACGAAACAGACCACTTCCTGTGTTTGCTGGTATAACGTTGAACTGAACCTGGAGAAGCGTATCTACGATGGTCTATCGATGGCCCAGGTAGGTCTACTGGTACTGCTGATGTCGATGGCAGGATGTCGCACTTCTGGGAAGGCAGTAGCATGAGAAGCTGTCTCTGATAGGGGACTGCGGCAAGCACATTTGACGGCCTGGCAGCGAGGATGTGAGAAAAGTTCTCCAGATTGTTACTTAATGGATATTACACTGTCATTATCAACCACTGTGCCATACCAATTGTTTGTGCCAAAAATGTTGTTTGCTATTTACAGTTATTTATATATCGAATTCCATAGCAGTCACGTGACTAGTATAGCTTTGCTATTGAAAGTAATCCCTCAAATTCAATTTTATTGGATGATCTTTACACCATGTCAAAATGAAATTCTAAAGCGCTAACCAATCATTGCCTGAAAACCTTGTTCTGAACTAGTTGATTGCAAGTTTTTGTACTACACCAGTATATACCTGTATCTATAATTAGGTATGTGAGAAAATAACGTTAAAGTTATTGGCACGGGACATCGATGTCACAGTGTCGATCTACGGGATCATAGTGGACGTAACGATAGGTGGTATTTCGGACAAAACGGCCATGCTTTCCGCAGACATTAAAGCAGGACGCGGTCCCCATGCAAAGTCACTTCTGCTGGCTTGAGGACACCCAGGATATGTCAAGATGTTGCATATCACGTGTTGCTGATAACAAGAGGCAATTGATAGTTATTGACACTGAAAATATTACGATGACCACCGTACTGCATAATGGTGGTTTTCTACACACATGTATGGTGTGGCGTGTAATAGTTACTTGCAAGCTGTTGCCAAGCAGTTGCAGAAGCAGACGACATTCGACATTTGGTCGGGGGGGGGGGGGGGGAGAGAAAGGATTAACCACATTCCGGTCATAATTGTGATTAACCAGTAATTGTTTCTATCAGAATGACCCAGTATGGGCCAACTGAAGGGCAAAATGGCCGCCAATGAAGACCATAGGGTCAATGTTTTTCCAGGCACAAAAGTGTTAACATACCTTACCCAAGCAATGTATGTCGAAGAAAGCACACAGGACATCTGTGTGTAACTGTTCTTTTAATGAAGAAATTGAGGCACTTATTGGATTTACAGTACATGACTTTATCGACCACGGCACAAACTGAACGTGCTGTATAGCAGCCCTGGCACAGAGACTTGCGACTCACTTAAATGTAATTTTTGTCTACTGGATTAAAAGCGAAGTTCTTCAGGATGTTTTTGTTGTATTAGTTCCGATACTTACAGTCTAAACTGACACATTGTGGGCCTGTATGGCAATGAAAAATAAAAATGCCTCTCCCGATTTTAAGAATATCAGATTTTTAGAACCTTGAATAGGTGCTATATTTTGCAATTACCACCCCCCCCCCCCCCCAGGTTCAATGAGATTAATCCCTGAACACGTCATTTTCTTGACGGCAAGTGCTTAAACTTCCGTCGTCAAAAAACAAAGCACCCCCCCCCGCCGAAACTAACTCCCAGCATTTTGCCGCTCGTCTAAAAGTCTGGTGAAGGACGGGGGTGGGGGGTGGGTAGGTGCGGTGGGGTTGTAGTGGGTTGGGTGTCACAACATAATCGAGGAAGATTGAAAAAAAACTACAGAACCATAATGGTTTCACTAAACTCGCAACATTATGGTAACAAAAACCCAAACAAACAAGAAAACAAACATCCCCAGAACAGAAAGAAAGAAATACCAGATTGATCTTTGATTGAAAAAAAAATTGTGCGAATGCAAGAACAATTGTTTAAGTCTCTCTGGATATTGGGTCAAAAGCAGCTTGAAAAAAAAATCGATACAAAGTGGACATTCAGGAAGGAGATTATAGAGTGCCAGTGATGCATACTATGATGCTGAAAACAAATGTGCAAACAGTCTTCTTGTCCGTGCCCATGGAAGTCGGTTATGACTGGTTTGACCGTAATGTTGAAGCAGTTGGATACTTAGTGATTCCCTCTATATAATATCAGAAAACCACACACACACACACACACACACACACACACACACACACACACACACACACGAGGGAAATTAAACATACAATTTTTTTAAAGACTAAGGTTAGAAATAGACACATATGCTAAATGCTTTGCTGCATCTCAGTCTCTGCAAACAGTAATCTGATCCACACTACCTTGCGCTACGTAAGATACCAAGTCTTGCGCTCGTTTGACATAGCGGCAAAACTTATCCTGCCTCGATAATCTCAGATTAAAAACTGGAATTTTAATCTTCCTTTGTACATGGCTGAACCTTAATAATAATGCAAACAGAAGCAATAATGCCGCATCCACCGTGTAGTTCTAACCCCCCCCCCAAAAAAAAATCTAATGTTTCTGCGCTTCATAGCCGATCTAGTCAATGTCTAAGTCTAAAGCTCTGCATTAATCAATCAATTTTATCATGTTTGATTCGAGAAATTTTGAAAATGCAAGGCTTCAACTGACAGCTGAATTTTATATACGGGCTATCAGCAGGAAATCATCAAAGAAGTTTCGCAGCCTTAAATTCCCTGATTTTCTATTTTGTGGTGGCGACTGCTGCCCCCCCCCCCCCCGCCACTATTGTGGAACGTAAGGCAACGTCATTATAATTGCGCCTGGACGTCAAAATCAAAATGATCCGTTGCTCCACTCTCAAGTTAGTCTGACGTACCGGGGTCTGACAAGTCACGAGAGATCTTACGGACCAACTGTGCAGGACGAAAAAATTGTTCGTTTACTCTAAATCATGATTAAAAACGGTACCGGGAGAAAAGGATTCCGTAGACAATCATGTATGGTACCGTCCTAGAGAGGGAAACCAATAGACCAGAGAACAAGAACGTCCAAACACAGAATGACTGCCTTGAAATTTGAACTTAAACAAAGGTGGCACAAATCAGCTGACTATGTATGCACTGAGAAAGGAACAAACTGTCAACTTAAATTGGTTGCCCTTTACGGCTGACTGCTTATCTCAAGTCAGGATTGATTTTTTTTCATAGTGATACTGAAAGGTGAAAGTTTATGTTTTAGAAGTTCTTGAATCTCTCCTTTTCCTGCATTAAACTTTGCCGTCATTATTCGGTTGGAATATTTATTGAATGTGGGCAATATTTTACTAAAGTATTTGATTAAAACTTCATTGGATTTGCTGTGCTGTGGGTTGTGTTCTCCAACTCATAGTTGTCATAAGTGGAGCGTTGTTGTGATATCCCAGGGTCATAAATGTCACAAAAACAATGTGGGTCCACTTTCCTCTTTTGCGCAGCTCAGCGGACTGACCAGTCAGCAACACCAAACAGTGGCAGGGCAGCCGTGTCTCTTTTTGTCTTTGCCACATATGATAATTTTTGGGGTTAAGGTAGTTAGGTGTATTGTTTGGCTACAGTGAGTATTCATGCCAGCGTATACTGAAGGCTTCGGTGACGGCTTGAAGTCATACTGGACTCAGTATCTAAAGGGGAATGAACGAAGGTTTAAACAGTATCTGACATGCTACAATCTTTGTTCACATTTAGTTTGTATTTAATTTCTAGTCAATTACACATACACACACACACACACATACACACATATTATATATATATATATATATATATATATATATATATATATATATATATGTGTGTGTGTATGTATGTGTGTGTATATGTATATGTATATATATATATATATATATATATATATATATATATATATATATATATATATATATATATATATATATATATATATATATATATATATATATAATGGACGCCACAGCTACTCCACTGTCTTTTGTCGTGTTGAAGACGCAGCAGCTCAGAATTTGAAGTTTGAAATCTAACGTTTTTATTATGTGCATGATCTGTAATTATGCAACTATTCATTAAGGCTTATACCATGTGTACGGTACATTTCTATTCTTTTTCTTTCTCCATTTCTGGCAATGTGGCACACAACAGTGGTGACGCTTCCCCATGTTGGCATATGGCACTGACCGTCTGATGCAGAGGTGTTACACCCCGATTTTCCCAATCCGCGAATCTCTGTTGAAAACGACGCCAGCGCCATCTATCTTACTGGAGAGGTCTTTTGGCAGCCCCACCAATGACCAATACCATTGAAGTCCTGAACCACCAATTAGACCAAAACCACATTCGTTTTTTTTTCCTGTTTTTGTTTTTGTTTGTTTGTTTGTTTTTTGTTTTTTTTTTATATAATTTACTGGCGGGCGTACCTTAAAATTTAGAATTTTGTACGTGTGGAGTCTCAGAAACCGGTAAGCCCGCTTGGGTATCTTTGCACCACGCAGTGTGATTTTAACTGAAGTTATGCACCTGATATTTGGTTAGTAAGCTTGACCTACTCTTCTCTGATCAGGTAGCCGTGTTTAAAAAAAAATCCGTTTCTTGCATATCCCGACAGGTTATCAACCAATTTGAATGATGTTGAGTTCTATGGATAGCTGGCGTACGGGTACAGAAAAGCTTTTAGGACTATCCCGTCAAGTTTGAAGATCAAGGTTACATGGCCCTTCGAAAAAAAAAAAAGCAAACCAAAAAAAAACAAAAAAAAAACAAAAAAAACAACCCGGGTTTTTACACACACGCACACACACACTCACACACACACACACACACACACACACACACACACACACATAAACACACATAAACACACACAAAATGTACTTGCAAAATCTCAGAGAGGGCTGTGGCCTGTAAGTCGTAATTCTAGCAGGATTGCACTTGTGTATTGAAGTTGTGCACCTGGTATGTAATTTGCCTCTTTGACCAATATGCGAAATGTATTTCCGCCCAATTTTCGTAATTTGTATATGACGTATAAAGGTCAAAGGTCTAGGTGCTATGAGGTGAGACGACTGAAGTGGGAGCATGGGCGGGAGGCGGCTTCCTCTGAGGGATCGCTTGCGATCGGAAATGTCTAGTTGTTATTATCATCATCATCATCATCATCATCATCATCATCATCATCATCATCATCATCATCATCATCATCATCATCATCATCATCATCATCATCATCGTCATCGTCGTCGTCGTCGTCTTCGTCGTCGTCGTCGTCGTCGTCGTCATCATCATCATCATCATCATCATCATCATCATCATCATCATCATCATTTTTCAAAGCCTACTTAACAGTAAGATAGTATTTTCCTTATCGGCAAAGTGCTTGCCACAGTCAGCCAGAATGGTAATAATATTACTCCGCTAACCACACATGATCAAATGGCATGGGGATAATGCTTCCATTCCATGCTATGTTTTATTAGTTTCGTCACGAAATATTAGAAGCTGATACGTTCAATTAACTCTGATATTAAGTCATCCCGGACCTACAAGGAAAAACATGATTGTAATCCATTTATCTATTTGCAATAATTAATGGCAAACCACTGTGAAGATTGACAAACGTGGTCCACAGTATAACACTCAGTGTCGCTATAGCGCTTCTCTGGCCTTTTCGCCCTTAACTATATAGACTGGTAATATATCAAAATATATGTCACGAAGATAACTTATAAATACACGGATGAACTTTTAAATGTTTTGATTTGGCTGTCATTTCCATGTTTACAGGTACGCACAGACATTACTTTTTAACCTAAGTGCACCGTAGATCAAATCACACAGTGCAAGTAAAATAAATTTATTATAATATTTTACTTAAACATCATAATAAGATAGCCGATTGCAGTGCTACCCGGTGCCACCCGCACATTTGTCCATGATATGTTTGCTGCATACCAAACACGATCAAGTAAACTCCAGATTCTTGCTTGACAAGTATAGAGTCATTCTGCCTGATGGCCCTCCTTGAACAATGTCACAACTTACGGCTACTTATCGACGCCATGTTAAGTGATAGGTCGACATCATCTCTATGTGAATTTCATGCACACACACACACACACACACACTATATATATATATATATATATATATATATATATATATATATATATATATATATATATATATATATATGAATACCAAACAGATGTTGTCAACCACATGTCGCTGTCCACAGTGACAAGTGTACAGCTATTATGAAAGTAGATGAAACATTTGATCAAAGTGCAGGAAGACAAATGTCACTACACACCAACCTAATACACTATACCAGCATGTTATGGTGAGTATAATGAACACTGTAGTGTATTGGGGCAGTATGATACGTTGAGTACGCGAGACAATACGGTTATTTTTATGGCAGGCAGTCATCATCATCATCATCATCATCATCATCATCATCATCATCATCATCATCATCATCATCATCATCATCATCATCATCATCATCATCATCATCTTTCAAAGCCTACTTAACAGTAGGATAGTATTTTCCTTATCGGCAAAGTGCTTGCCACAGTCAGCCAGAATGGTAATAATATTACTCCGCTAACCACACAGGATCAAATGGCATGGGGATAATGCTCCCATTCCATGCTATGTTTAATTAGTTTCGTCATGAAATATTAAAAGCTGATACGCTCAATTAATTCTGATATTAAGTCATCCCGGACCTACAAGGAAAAACATGATTGTAATCCATTTAACACTGTAGTGTATTGGGGCAATATGATCCGTTGCGTACGCCAGACAATACGGTTCTTTTTAGGGCAGGCAGTCATTTACAGCTCAGATGAACATGCAGAACGTTTGCTTTGGGATTGCTGTATGTATAGTGGCTATTAATCGGTGTTGTTAGCAGGTGGGACTCAGTATGGCCATTCGTTACCATATTTTAGAGTGCCTTGGAGATTGCAAGATAATGATACTGAACTAGAAAGCCATGGCGTGAAATCTTCACTTATTCTGAAAGTTACACCTTGGGGCGTGGAGGATGTGAATACGACAGTGCAAGGATATGGTACCGTAGGAAATCTAATATGTCTGAGAATGCTCTTTCTAATCTTTAATTTGAACCGATTAAACAACTTGGGAACTCTGACAAAAATGACGATGAACGTCCCGAAGGTGTTATTCCTTACTTTGTATCTCATGTCTCGCGATAAACTGCGAGTAATTTGATATGGCGTAATTGTTGCCAGAGAGAGCATACGGGCAGCTTTGCAGTCAAGTACAACTAAAAGCGTGACATGCTGTTGATGATACATGAGCCAGAGTGAGCCCCCAGACTTTATCAAATACAGCTGGAAATACTAATTTACGCTATGTTTTTTGTCTACTACTACTTAATATCGAGTGATTGTTGATTCTACGGTCGCTGGCAATATATGTAAAATATCCGCACTTGACGGGTCAATGCCAAAGCACAGTAATTATAGTCAAATAACAGTAATTCCTTTATAATCGTGTTAAGTATGACCTAACGGAAATAAAAAGCATTGCAGGCCCTGTTAGTTATGAGATGAAAGGAAGAGTTAGGCCCTTTTACTCATCATTATGTAAACAGTAATGAATTAATCATTGCTACCGAACCTCTGAAACAGCACAAAGGAGGGGCTAAGAAATTATAATGGTCGGACCTTTTAATTCTTGGTTTACCTTTTTTGGTGGGTATTTTTTTTTTTAATTTTGTAATTTGCCTTTGATTTTGGTAAGTTGGCATATAAAGTCAGTCATAGTTCTAAGATAATTGGTGATGCGGTTTTCATGCCAAAAGTAAACAAAAGTCTGCAAATGACAAATTATAATGGTCGGACCTTTTCATTCTTTGTTCATCTTCTTCTTTTTATTTTATTTTTTTGTTTGTTTGTTTGTTTTTTTTGTTTGTTTGTTTGTTTGGTTTTTTTTGTCGGCTTTTTTCTAATTTGCCTTTGATTTTGGTAAGTTGGCATATAAAGTCAGTCATAGTTCTAAGATAATTGGTGCTGCGGTTTTCATACCAAAAGTAAACAGTAATGTAAAGTCTGCAAATGACAACCAATGTGCAACTGCATTGAGCATCAATGCAAAGTAATGAGCTACAATTTGGTTTCAATACGGGAGTTTCGACAACACTGTATACTATTAAGTTGCTGAAAACAATCCATCACTATAACAGAAAAAGCTCGAAGGTTTTTTGCTTTACTGCTTGATGATAAAAAAAAAGCAATTTATAGAGTCCACTATTGTTAACTATTTGGGGAGCGTATAGATCGTCATGTGCTTCCATTGATTGTAAGGCTTTTGATCCAGCGTTACCCAAATCGAAAGTCACAGGTTAAATGAGGGTAACGTAATATCTGATTTTTGGGTATGCATTTGTGTATCAGCGGGTTTTTTTCTCCTATAATATTTGCTGTTTATGTTTTGTTCCTTAGGTTTGTAAAAACGTGGCATTGGCAGTCCTACAAGAACACGTAGGCGGTAATCTTTGCTACTGTTGATGCTCTCAGAAAACATGCCCCTTATATAAATGCTATGAGGAAACTGGAACAATTATGTGATTGTTTTGCCAAGGGTTTGATTGCTGTAAGCCTAAGTTTGCCACGGAACGAACACGATTCGGAATGGGATACCCGTTTGGATTTGGAATGTCGGACTTTTTGCCCGAAATGGATTTTGTGGGACATTTGCGACAATTATAGGCGTGTTGCTATGGACATATGTGGAATTCAATAGATTATTTGTGTGATATGCCTCTAAAAATAGTTTTGGAATAAAGTGGTGAGTTGCACCTTGTTGGTATGCACAGAAACGGAGAAATCATGTCAAACGTGAAGCAGGATGGTGGTCCAGATGTGAGCTTCGTTTCAAACCTTTCTATGTAGGAGCTCCATCTGACGACGTTGTGGTTTTAAGCCCATCCTCCACATTCCTATTAGCACGAATGATGGACTGCACAGAGGAGTACACAGTACTTTATTGCAGAGAAGGCCTTATGTGGGCAATTGAACGTGTAAATGTTCCAGGTCCACCCGCTCTAACCGCCCCCCCCCCCCCGCCCCGCGTAGGCATATATTAGCACGGAAGCTTGACTGACTGAACATTACTAGCGCCTGTGACTAAACCATTGGAAGCCAGTGTGATTTAGGTATACAGCACAGACATGCGGAACCCTTTTAGCGTGTGTGTCCTGACGAGTGAAAAGATTGATGTTTTAATGTACGACATGTACATTACCTGACTTTATATGACATGTTTTCGTTCTTTTTTGGTTGATGATTCTTCATTTAGACCCTATGTACACATTCCATCACCATTTCGGTGAATGGCCTTTCACTAGGCGAATACACATACATACCTACCTACCTACCTACCTACCTACCTACATACATACATACATACACGCGTGTATATATATATATATATATATATATATATATATATATATATATATATATATATATATACATACATACATACATACACACATACACACATACATACATACATGCATGCATACCTATAGATTGCGCAGTAAAATACACATTTGAATAAAATATCCAGTGTTAGACCACAATTTTCATTTTAATTTATAAAGGAAAACATATTAAGCAATTTTTGTTTGAATACGTAGAGTGGCAGAAAAGTCCAAAAAAATTAAATTGGTGCATTTTGAGGATAAAAAGTACTTTTCATAAACGAGCGGAGAAAGTAAATTAAACGTTGCTTTATATCAGATACTTCACTTTACCTTAGATACTTCAAAGTTTGAGAGCCAGGTTAAGTGTGTGCACTACGAGTACAAGAAAACATAGGACATCAGCTTAGCGTATCAAAGACGAACTGACAGCAAAATACACTATTTGCAACCTATTTATTTGGCGAGTTTATTTTTGTTCAAACCTGAGATTTGTTTAAATAAATAAAAGAAAAAGGAAGCGATTCCGGCACACATCATGCTAAACAGTAATGGCTGGTAAAATGTACATATTTATGTTGCCCATGCCTCAAATTCCCACACGGACTACACCTGGAAGTGTTTAAACGACAATCCGCACGCATAAATCACAAGAATTCCATCACCGCTGAGCAAAATCTACAAAGTTAGTTATCTGAAACCCAGAGACCATTTTTAAAAAGTCCTGGATGTAACATCAAGCGAAGTAATGGAGAAATGATTCTAATGATTTGGATTGCATACATCTTGTATATTAGTTTATCTTCATAGCACCTGCGTATGAATCATTATTGGTATGCAACGTTTATCGTTATGTGATACAGCGTGGGATGTTTATTTAGACACACATCACATATTTATTTTAAACATGAAAGGCTTGCGCAGTAAATCGTCATTGTTCATCCCGGGTGGTACTGACGAATCTAGTCCCTTCATGTGGAAACTATTTTCTTCTGAATCTGGCCTTACAATGCATTTTGTACAGGCAACCAAAATAGTTACAATCCAAATAACCACTCATAATCTGAGACACATGTTTATAATCAGTTTAAACTCAATTTATATCTATGGAAATTTAGTCAGCGGACGTCTTTACATCAAATGGCCACAGCGCATAGATAAAAGACGTTTTCCATCATCTTTGCATCTCTGTAATGAAAAATAATTATTCCCGCCGGTGGTACAAGTGCACATGATTATGATAAAATAGCATGCCTTCAGAAACAGAATCGCTAACTAAATTGAATTTAGTGTAACTCTTCGGGCAGTGCCTTAAAGATCAATAAATAAGGGGGGCAGTTACTGTGTTACGCTTCGTTTTCTGAGTTTATATGCAAACAAACTGTGAAGAGAAATAGATAAGGCACATTTTGCACCCGCTACACGCTTGTCTGCTTGTCTTATCAGAGAGACAATATGCCACTTTTCACCATAAACCGCAATGCAAAGCTAATTTTAAACAATCACCAAGCCATGCAGTATGCAGTTCCCACAAAAAAAAAAAAAAAGCATCACAAACAGTAATAGCTAATGCATCCATTCAAAAGACCGCATACGCATACCTTTTGGTATCATGGCATTTAAGTTTGAGGATACCTTCAGAGGATTTCATTTCTATTTTCTTTAAATAAATGTATGTCACGAATATACAACTATAAGCTGTGAGTGATAAGTTATTGAAGCAAATTTATACATCATTATAATCTTTTCAGACGAAAGGGCGTGCAGCTTCACACTTTGTGAAACCTGGCAGAGTGCAGATTCGCTGAACTAAAAATCCCAACACTGCGTCGTGAGTAGTTCTACACAAAGGACCTGCCCTTATGAAATGTACCATGTATTTTTTAAATCTTTTTCTGCTGTGAACATCAAAGCTGTATTCGATGACACGTGTCAAGGGCAAATATAATAATTGAAGACAAAAGATTATTTAATTTTTTGTCCTCTTAGCCTTTAAATGACATAACTATACAGAAATCGTAAAGGAAGACGAACCAAAAGGACTTCCTAACAACCGGTCAAGTGTTCAAATGTGCCTTATATATGTTAAGAAAGAACCAGTAATTTTTGTTGTAATCACTGTAGTATATTGTCTTTAATACAGACTATCTTTGCCTTAACACATGCTTTTCCGTTTATTATCTATATTGGAATGGTCACAGGTGAACTATATAAGATTATGACAACCAGCATTGCCGAAAGACGTGTAAATAGCGCGCCACCGATGCCTGAGAGATCCATGTCCCCGACCACCTCTACGTGACAAACATTTTACCTGTAATTTCCCAAAGTGCAAGAACTGTGGCTACTGAAAATAACCACAGCTAGTGTATCGCCCAGCTTTGACAAAACAAACAGTATGGCGTTTGTCACACTTATAAAACGGTGATAAAAGTACGATTTAATGTATAAACGTGAAAGTTCGGGCTTATAGGGGGTCTACTTCAGCTGATGCTCTTCAATGCTAAACTCGTGGAACGCCATCCCTTGTTTTATGGTAGCATATTCGTGCATATTCTCGGAATGAGCAAGAAAAGGATTGTAGTGATGTGTAGTGTGGTATTATAGTTTTGTTCATTTTTTGTGTGTCTACACATTGTAGTGAAATATTAACAATGAATTGATTACCAACCCCCCCGCCCCCATGGCAACGCACTACACACCAGTCGATTAAGATGTTGTAAGATGTTACAGCACAAACATAAAATCTAGATGAAAACATCAGCAGCAAAGAATATACTCCCACATTTTTCTGTTGACAATGGAGTCGGTCTCAGGGTCAAAGCAGCGTGGAAACCGAGGGCACAGTTAGAGTATGCTTATTTGCAAATGACTCCAGAGCAAAACCACACAGCATTAGGCTATGCATCAGTCCAAGATATATATATACCTTTATTCGCACACATATATTATACGGTACAATTAATAATAAATTCAAAAGCATATACATGGAGTAGTAGATTGAATAAGGTTAACTTATTAATGTGAAGTTGTACTGAAAAAATTCTTCTGCTGAAAACCAGGAATCTCATATGTATACTCCCTGACACCCCTCATTCTTTTAAAACAGTTATAGTTGCTGCACAGTTTTCTGTAGTGTATATAGCTAAAACATGGCATGTACATTGTTATGTAACAACTTTATGAGGCCTATGCTATATTTTTCGCTCATTAACTGCATATTCTTATTAATTAGACTTCTTGCCTCAGTGGTGGAGTGTACAGAAATCGTCGCTAAAAATTCATTTTGTACTTAATACATTTATATAAAGAAACAAACTTCTCGTACATTACGAATAATATATGTTGATATCCAGATAAGTCGGGGAGTTAGTTGCGATGCGAAGTTCTGGTAAGATCCCAATTTCCTTCTTTTTGCTGTATTCCATGATGTGAACATACATGTAATATGAATGTGCGCAAAATTCTACGTTTTGCAACCGTACAGATGACAACAGTAAGACTGTAATAATTTTGACTGAACAACACTCGGAGCTGACTTGTATTTGTTTAAAATATGGCTGCATCGACCAGAAAAATATCCCCTTTTGTTGGCTAATTCTAAAGTTTCGTCGAGATCTAAAGTTAACTTGATGCCCAGACAGCTAATTAACGTCGTACATCCAAGAAGATTGCCATTTAAAGTAACTGAATAATCTTGCATACACTTATCCCCTGGGAACCTTACACTTTTCTTTTTCTTTTGATTACACAATGCATCGAATTCTGTCCCATATTCTTCTCAAATAGTCAGTTGTTTAGCAAATCTTTTACGCTAGGACTAAGGAAGGCTGTTTCGTCTGCGTAAATAATGGCACCAACATACACATGACCAAAATGACAACCAACATCACTAGTGTGGAGATGTTTGCAAAGTTCATCTGTGTGATAATGGGGAAATAATGCCACCCTGTCTCCCACCGTTCTGTACAGCAAAATATTTAGAAAAGCTCTGGTTCTTGATGCTAGGACCCTCTGTTTGTCATACATGTCTGTCAGAAGACGGATAATGATATGTGCTACACCTCTGGTATCTAAAATATTAAAAACCTTATCATATCTGACCCTGTAGAAAGCTTTAATCGCATACGACATACAGCAGAAGACACCAGAGCCCTTGCTCAGGTAGTAATTGATTGTCTGGCGAAGAGCTAAAGTACAATGGAGTAATCTTGTTTAAAGGCAAATTGTAGGCATGACGTTTCTAGTGACTGCGTATTTGCGTATGATAATTAAATCTAGCATTTTTACAACAGATAAGATGAGGGAAATATCTCTGTAATTAGAAATTATTGCGCCCTCCCTGTGTATATAATGACAGGTATGAAGTGTATTTGCAGGCTGCAGACTATTCATTCCTCATACAAAGAATGAAAATCTCTTTACCGATAAAAGTCGAAGGTTCTTAAATCATCTCTGTCAGGAATGTATTTGTTTTCCTCAGTACATCTTATAATATGACGGAAATTGGGCTACGAATATACGATAAGAAAATATCTTATAGTTAATATTAAAATTTTTGTTCTGTCTGCTGAGCTTCACGGTCATCGCTTATCTAGAGGCAATGCCTTTCTTATATGAATTAAATATGGTGGACCATTAAGATATTGGCGCATCAGTGATCACAATTAACTGATACATCAATGCATATTTGCCTTGTGCGTATATGGCTTGCCTGCTTATACCAAATCAAATAATGCTGGCTGTTACGCCGCACTCATGTATGTGTTTAATGGTACCACTTTGTTCCAGAACAAATATATATTTCTTCAAAAGGATAGTTTCTGTCGGGGACATACAAACATTCTTGCCCACCTCGCGCAAACCCAATCCTCAAAAGGTTAGGTTTCCACATATTTTTGCCTGTAACGTCTGACAATCAGGCCTGGGGTCTGTAATGGACACTAGAGAGGAAAGACACTTAATTCTGTTAGGATGAGTATCTCAAAAGTAAGCATCGAGAGCGTTCTTTGAGCCAATACGGAGACATCAACTACACACATCAAAGTGACGCGGTGTTAAATTGTGGCATCCTGGAGTTGACTTATCCCCGCCAGGAGCATCTGGCAGCCATCGGTGCTCTCAATTTTGTGTCTTCAATTGGCTACTAATTTGTTTCAGTGCCAATGTTTGACTGAGACAACAGCTTTCTCCCGGCGTGCTCTGGCCACAATGAAAGGACGTCGAGGAAAGCTGTTGACTTGATTCATTAGTGTGCTCTTTTATCGTCTCTGCAACTGCAGGCTTGCTGCTACTTGAATGAAAGGTCGCTTTTACAAGGAATACGGATCTCATATCGGTATACCCATTCTCAGTGCATCGCTTGTAGTCGATTTTGGCACTGAAAAAGTTAAATATATTCACAGCTATATCAGGCTAAAATCCTGAGTCAATAATTTTCTTCGAAAGATTTATCCAACAGCCGTTCCGTAACAACTGTTGACTCACTCACCCTTCAATCATCCAACAGTTGCCGCCAGGATATCTCACAAGGTGCATCGAAGAGTGGGCAATGTTCAAGAGCCGTAGGTCCTGCGGCGAGGACTTAACAGTGATATTTTATTCCGTGAAAACGTTCAAGATTAACAAGCCGCAAAATAGAGAGGATCCCCGTTAGGGGTGTGAACTTTACAGTGAAAGTAGTTCTCTATGCTGTTGATGATCATGTGATATTTTAAGGACAAAGCAAGGCACCAGTGAATTCCTTGCTTTACACTCGTTACGGACTCACCGAAGTGTATTAATACACGCATCGCATCTGACAAATCCGCTTACACAGGTATATGGGGAAACATCACACCTGCACATGACACTTATAAGCCAGGCAGAGTTTAATGTATATCAACAGCATTTGATTAACACAGATGGAGAACAACAAGAATACTGATAGTGTTAAGAACAAAGATAAAATTACTGTTAATCCAGTCCAACGTCCAGAATATAAGACCGTGATCTTGACACATAAGATCCTGCTAGGTTACAACTTTAAATCATGTCAACCTGACCCAATTATAAATTGATTAATTTACTCTTAACTCCTGCCATCTGTTTTTAATTGAGGTAATGTCCGAGAGGCTTTGGATATGTTTATGCCTTTGTGAATTTTTCACATATCTTGGAAGACATGTATGTTGTCCGTCACATGCCCAAATTTGCAAGATCTAACCCCTATAGAATCTGAAGAAATGAAAAAAAATAATTGAAGTGTTAACATGGCGGCCAATGGATTGTGCTAATCTTGAATTCTTGATTACCGATAATAGGTATCCGCAGCACTATGGCAGTTTCTATATGGATATATCTCTCAAACTTATCCTCTGATTTTAGTCATACCACTAGATGATTGTGATGGGCCTGTGCTAAAGTGACCTTGCACACAGAAACTAAAGTGGTCTTGTGATCTGCAAAATAACCATCACTGCTTGCAATATCAAAGTCTTCACTCATTCACAGTTTTGGACTCGTCATTTTGAGATGAAAGGGATTGGATCCACCACTACCAAATATAAGCGAATATATTTGACCTTTCTAGGCCTCTCAATGTCAAAATTGACCACACTACCAGACACTCTACAGGCAATGTCTTATTAGTGTTTAAATGTAACTACGGGCAAAGGATTCACCATGACTCATAAAAAAGGCAAGATGTTGCGTTGACCTTGAAGTTAAAATCAACAACACCACCATACCAAAACTTGCGGCAATATGTCACAGTTGCTGTTATTCCTATTCCTAATACTTTTAATGATAAAATTCACGGTCTGCAAGGGGTACCATGCAATGGGCAAGCATAGTACAGATTGAGTGCAGGTGTATTTCCACCAAATTTTATGAGAACCCATCATGCAGTTTTAGAGAAGATAAAATTGTGACAAAAAGTCACTAACAATTTTTAAAACGTTAGAGCGTCACCTGTTACAAATGTTAAGGTCTAGGTAAAGAAAAAAAACTTTGCAATTTTAAAGCAAATGAGGAACTTTTTTTAGATTTTACTCCCTCCACGAAAATGAACCAAATAATAATAATGATGATGATACTTCATAATGGTCATTGTGCTGGTGATGATGATGATGGTAATGATAATAAAATTGAAAAAATCAGTGAAGTGCGACCGTTTTGAAAATCTGATTGAAGTGAATCTGGCTGATGGTTTTGGAGATGAACTTACAACTGGGAATTACCATTGCAAGCGCCATTGATGGGCATAGTAATCGTCGATAGGAATGCATGTATTAAGAAACGAGCATCTAGATAGAAAAAGTCATTAAAACCAGAGTTCTGCATTATCACCACTTACTTAATAACTTAGTTAACCCTCATACATGCTACATTTCCATCAAGGTTCAGAACAACTGAGTGACACATTTGGAGAATAGTAACTAGCAAAAACACACAAAAATAATAAAAAGTTAGTCAAAAAATAACTGCATCACTTCTTGAGAAACTAAGGTCCGGGAGTCCACAGACGCTACCATATGCCATTTTAAGCAATTGTCCAAGCGGTTCTGAAGAAGACTTTTTCAAGATTTCAGCAAAAATTACCCCCCCCCCAAATCATGAACAAAATCAAGAAATAGCTAGAGCGTGCTTACAACATCAAGCTTGGGAGACACCACCCCAAGGTACACCCCACCCCCAGGGCTGGTGTGAATCTGGCCCACGGTTTTTAAGAAGGAAAAATGTGCCTTACCATTGCAATCCCCGTAGACTCGCATTATGATGAATAGAACTATATGTTTAACCTATTAGGACCCAAATATAAAAAGAAAATCGTGAGAAACCAGGCATGTAGAATATCATAACGAAGTCAACAATTACTTTGAAACTTCAACAACCTGCTTTTTCGTCAAGTTTCAGAACAATCTGAGAACAAGTCAAATACACCTTTAACACGAAATGTTCATGAAAAATAGAAAAAAACCCTACTGTGCCACCTATAGGACAAATTAAGGTCTCAGTGGTCCACATAAGTGTCCATGTTCATTTTCGAAGAAATTGGTTTGCAGATTTCTGAGAAGTTTTTTTCGCCCATTAAATTTAGCAACAAAGTTAGTAGAATCCAAAAGTAACTGGAGAGTGACTAAACAAACGTGATGTACATGAGGACACCACCCACAGTATACCGTACCAAGTTGGAAGTGTATCTGGCTGATGGGTTTGGGAAGAAATTGAAAATATGAGCCGTGGAAAGATGTTGACCCAGTCCGAGGGAAACTGCCTTTTTACAACATGGGTGATGCAACGCGGGGTAAGTGGCAGACTAAATTGTAAAGACACTATGATAAAAGATACACGTTTAAATTTAGCCATATGCAGAAGGGAAGCTTAAGTAAATCTTAGATTAACTTGAAACTCTGTTTCGTTAATCTGAGATTTAAACTCGTATGCACACGGCCCGATTTAAGGCAGTTTAACTGACCTACACAGATTAATATTAAACCGCTGTCCATGTTGTTCCAGGCAAGCCATACCGTATTTTTTTCGCCGTTCAGGGTTGGGTTTGCCCGTGGAATGCTCCACAAGATGGCGTCTAATGTGGCAAAAGACAGGCCAATGGCAGACAGCGCGTAGTAAGACGTTTTGAGACCCAACAGTGGCATCTGATTTGCATGGAAATGATGCAAATTTCAAGAGAACAATTGCTTCTTTTGCATTTAAATGTTAAACCTGTATTTAATACAGTAGTTCGTGTGCATATTAGATTTGAAACCTGGAAAGTGTGAGCCATTTAATGCTGCATATTGCCTACCATGAAGGTCGTGACTTCCTGTAATTTCAATGGAGATACTTCTGATATTTTATTGAACCATACATTCACTCATTAACACTGAAGCGACTTTTTACGTAAACTCGGGAGATTTTTATCATGAAAACTACCACAACATTGGAGAAAGCTTGAAAATATTTTACATAACTCAGTATTTGAGAAAGAAACAATAAAACTTGCATCAATCAATATTGTTACGTGTAACAGTAGTATTACGTTTATTATGGCTTATCTGCAAAAACTGTTTTAATTGAAAACTTGCTTTTAAGTATTTTCAGTTTATATTAAGAACAAATTCAACAATTACAATAAAAGTCAAATCGGCTTATATGAGAGAGTGTACGATCAAGCTAAATGTCACGAACAACTTGTTTTGAAATTGAAGCAATCCAGACTTATTATCCCTGTAACATTTTATTACTGTTTGGGAGTTTTAAAACCGTGTGGCAAGTTTTAGCATGTTTTAAGGATTATGCTTTATCTTCCATATTTCCATTATTTCTGTTCATATTACCTAGGTACCACGATCAAACGTAACAAAATACATGGTGTCCTGGCACTTAGTCGGACTGATACGGGACACTACATCGTGCTATGATATTACAACTTAATGTTAAGCGTTTTTCACACGTTTCCTTTGTGTTGTCATAGATAGCCTAATAGATGTTAATAAAGTAAGTTGCTTACGTTAATGTTTCCTGGAAGATAGTCTCATAATATATATATATATATATATATATATATATATATATATATATATATATATAGCATGTAAATGTGTTTTCCTCTTTAATGGTTGACTCACCATAATTAAACAGTGCAAGCCAGATTTGCAGCGTGATGCAGAAAGGATTTGTTCTTAGCGATTGTCTTCGGTCATCAAAAGTTGCCTTGCCTGGCATGAAATCTTCAATTGATATTTGCTAATTCTAAATGGTAACACAGCTTTTGAAAAAAATAAATGAATAAATGAAAAATAAAGATTAAAATCCTTATGTTTGGCAGCGATGCTAATCTTCTGTAACAGGGAATTCTCCAATTAATAAATCCAGGTTTCTCGACCTCATGATATGACAGGCAATGACTTAAAAAGAAGTTAATTTGCAATGTCTGAAAAGTTCTTTTTGTATCACCCCAAGATGTAGGTTAGGGCAGAAACGTCTGAATCAACCATCATACATACATGTACATATTACGTACTTAGTAGGCTATACTAGGTCTACAATCATGTAGGACTATCAACACAATATTTGGGAGCATAATATAACTTACAATTTGTTCGTCATGTTGCTATTAATATCATTTGATCATGAGTTTCGTTTTTGACTTGTAGAAAAATATTGCAGTGTGTGCAATTATATTTTAAATACACGGTATGCATAGTAAGGCCCGAGAAAGACTCATCTTGACCACTTAATTGCTATTGCTCCTGGCTGGTCCGAATAACCAGTCGCTGTCAAAACCATTTTGCACAGACTGTATTTCTGGTACATATCTCTGAAAATGCTCTACACATTTTTGTCATTACAGTCTCCCATCCAACATGTGTTATAGCAATATTCCAGTGGATAATTTTTGTAAAATCTTAAGTACAGGTTTCTCTTAAGATCTATAATGTACAGTTTTAGGTCACAGCGGTGTTTGTCGGTCACATGGAATTATTTACCATCCTTCTCATTCTGATTACTGAGATAAAAATTAAAATAAAATAAAAAATAAAAAAATATATACAACCACATATTTTTCTCAAGTTTGGAACAAAGATGTGTTGCTACTGATACATTGCCTAATTATATTTTCAGAATACTGTGTTTTTTTAATGAGTCATTGTGCCCTATTAACAGTTCTGCTGATTTATGTATCGTCAGTGATGCATATCTCCGACATGTCGATTTTCTTCAAAGCAGGCTTACTTATGCATAAATGAGTACAAGAAATTTTCATAAATTTTAGGTCACTATGACCTATTTGATGGTCCTCTTATGTATATTTAATTGATCATTGATTTTTATCAAAATTTTGGTACAGGTGTGTCTTTGAACATAGATGTGCGGACTCCAATATCAGCCTGACTATCCATTTACTCCCTCTTAACCTGTCTCTGAGTAGGTTTTAATTTTTGGCATTATACCGACAAAGTAAAGTATATTTAATGTTAAACTGTATATCTGCATATGGAAAGTTTCGCCAAATCTAGGGTGAATGCTCTGGTGCTTTAAATTCCCTTGCTGTATACAAAATATATTAAATTGAGATTAAATCTCAGAATAAAGTTAAACTGGTTTTCTGCATATGGCCCAATATTTAAATTTGTGTTTACCACCCACCAAACGTTAAGCTGTTTATTTGAGTGTATCTTTGGTATTTGGTCTGGACGTAATGATTCAGAAAACAAAACCATGACCCACATTCACAAGTTTCGTCCCAACTATGAGAGTGAAGTACACATTAGCAAAAGCAGATATTCATGAATTACCAAAACATAAACAGACATCTTCCAATGGAATACGAAGAAATCAATTTCAATCCTGACTTGAATCAAGCAGTCACCCATGAATGTAAGCTGGTGGTTGTTATACCTGTCCTCTCAACATTTGAAATAGATTCTTCAATAAGTAGATAGTTTAGTTGTTTCCAAAATACATATAGGCCTAACCAGTTAAAACCCAAAATTTACAACTTGTGCCATACATTAAACGTGACTTGGCAGGCAAGGCAATTTTTTTGGTTCTCCTGGCGTATCAGACAGCTGCGTTAACAGCAAGCGAAGAAAATAGGCCTCGTTGTCATGGTATTTATGAATCTGGTGCACCATACAGGCATTTTACCTCCACTATAACTCCTATGCGACGGGAAACTCAGCTCAAGCTACATCATAGCCAACCGAGTATTATCAGATCGTTAAAAAACATGATTCACATCTAGAAAATTAATTCCAACAAAGAGAACAAAATTAAAGATATGAAACAGCAGAGTTTCAAGAGTTACCAAAACATCAAGATTCATCATGCAATACCAATATGAAGAAACGGATTTCACTGCTGACTGTAGACAGGCAACCGCCCACAGAGCTCACTTTGTCCGGCTTGACATCAACTTAACACACATATTTTATTTTCAGAAAAACTATTGAATACAGCGAAGCTGTAAACTACAGTTTGTCTGTGGCATAGACTATCATAAGGAAAAGATGGTTTTATTGTGTCCTTCAAAAACGCTTGTGTAGAGAATTTTTGCAAGCGCGTCACAAAATATAATCTATGCTCGTTCTATTCTGGCGAATTGCAGAATAACGAAGTAAAACCGACGAATAAGCATTGCAACCAGGCGCCATTCGTAGTTTAATGACACATGAGTCAACATACATCTCCAACGAAGCAAATATATATCTGGGGGGAACTTTTTAATTAACACTGTGTTTGCTGATGTGTATGCCTCATTAACTGCGTTAGTTTGAATTCGTTTAATTGCGCTTAATTACGACAAGCTTGCAGGCGATAGAGTGCTGATTGTGTCTGTCACAGGGATCAAACTGGCCCCCCGAGTCCCACCCCGAGTGCTGTTCGATGGTAACTCTCAATATACATATATGATCATGTTACGAAACATGCAACAAGTTACATGAATTGGCAGGAATGTTTGCTGTGAAATGGTTGATCATCCTTGACCGTTTTGGTAGAGTATATGGTGGATACTGTCAGTCCGTTAGTGCTACTGGTTCGACAATGCATTTCTAGACATCAGTATGGGGCAAAATAATAAAAACGCATATATTATTCACATAAAAGTATAGCACTATCTCGTAAGCTTCACAGTTATTTTGTTGAATTTGTCTAACTAAATACATGTGCATGTCCTGCTCATTGTATTTCAGGCACAGGCAAAGTATAATACAAATATGAAAGTCACTCGAAGACGTGAGCAAAATTAAATAAATTTTCGACCTTTGGTGCATAGAGAGGGACTAAAATGGAACGTGTAGCTTCAGGAAGTACGGAAGGTTATTTTAAGTTATAGATCCCATTTGATGGGAATAAATACAACTGGGCCCAAATACGACATAAGAAGCAAATAAAGATCGTCAATGTTCTAAAAAAAAAAAAAAAAATAGGAAGGAAATTATTTCTTAAGACTGAAGGCAGAAGGTGACCGATTTACGATTAGCGGATGATTGCAGACTTACTCTCCGATCCTTGTCTAGTTCAGTGTCGCTAGTCTTTTTTACACAAGGTCGCGCGGATCTCCAAAACGGGAATAATCAAAGCAATATGGGTGTTGAAAAACACAGTATTGTGCGATGCTTTCAACTGGTAAGCATGACACCCGCCTAGAAATACCTGTTGATACATCTGCATGTCAAAAGCACCAAAATCTGATTCGGCACATTTATTTTTAGAAGCAACACGACCCCAGTTCCTCTTGTATCATTCATTCTATGGGCTGGGGAACGGCAAGCAGTTATAGATAACCGCACACGCCATTTATACAATCGATTTGAAAGTCAATTGGACTCTAATTCCACCGTAACTACATGTATAATGACTGGTAAATCGATCTTTCTTAATTTTGTATGGTTCGTTCTCGTGTCTCTTCACCATTTGTATTGTTGTGATCATCAACTCAAAAGACCCAGTATTCTAGCTGTTCCAAGTGGATAAGCTGTCTTCTGTGGCTTTTTCACTTGGCAGCGCTGCGATATGTTTATATGTTTCAGGATGGGAAATCCTAAATATTTAAACCTAATATGTTGTCAGCATGACATACGCCACTTCTCGCAGCCACTTGCTTGGATCAGCTCCAACTTGCAGGGTGGTGGCAGTTTTCACCGGTAATTTTGCCTTACAGACAGATACTTTCCTAGTAAACTCTCCGGCAAAAGCAGTCACTTTAAGATACAATTTTCTTGGTAACTTTCGTCTATGCCCATTGAAGCGAAAATTTGTCTTACGCTTTCTGATATCAACAGGAATTATTTCTATATTACATGAAACGAGTCGAACAGGAAGAAAGTTAAGCATTAGTTAATATTTGCAACCTTTTTATTTCAACAAAAGTCACTGATCAGTTTGAACAATACGAGGTACTTCCCACTTCAAACGTCCATGGTGATATGGCCCTGAGCTCTTCTGTAGTGCCGTGTGAATCAAAACTATTCCTTTGTTGCGGCGCCCTTGGAAGTAAGCTTCACGGTCTTTTCTGGACGTGCTTATTCACAAGGGCCTGGCGTCCCATGTCAAGCTTCAATGCAGATATCGTTTGCATAATCTTGCTGAGCGTCTACCTCCAAGCGTGCCAGGTGCCATGGTTGCCAAATGTGTAAACAACGCAACTAAAAATCTCGTGATGCCGTGATTTCACGTGTCTTGGGGACATGCTCTGCGTATTTGCTAACTTGCGAAATGTTCCAAGAGTGAGCTTTCAACATCAGTTTGAAATCAATATGGGGGAAAAAGGAGTTATTTTGTAGAATGGTGTCTGTTTGATATAATGAACCAAAACTTGTACTAAATGAAATCCTTAAAAAAGTAATAAACCTTGTTTGCAAGTCCGCCATTAAAATGTTGATATTAAACTAGCATATATCGCATAGCCTTGCAGTCGGCAAATACATTAAGAAATGCGTTGCCATTAAAAAAAGAAACGAAACGTATCCAAGTACTAACCTTCTCCATATCACGACCTGTAACTGAAAATCCCTGTTTTGCTCTTCCCATAATTCTATGTGATCGACAACACCTTCAACTTGTAAATGTCGCAAACTTTATCTTGTGAAATTTGGAATGAGGCGCGGGGATTTAAATGAATACATACAGTATATACAAGTATCAATGTTCTATATTGGTTGCATAAGAGCAATCAGACAACAGAAACAAGGAATGGCCGAGAGGTGCTTTACCCCTTCTCAAACAAAAGGATAAATGCTTTAGAAACATACGTCTGAAGTATCCCTTTTCCCTTGGTTGCAATTTCGATAAATTGCGTTCGAATTCTGTGTTTGTATGTATTCAATACTCATAATGAAGCTAAAGTTTTGTACAGAATTTGCCAAATAAGGTTTGTCTTTTTGTTTTATATTTCAACATGTATTACCTGTACAATGAATTTCGTCATCTACTTGATTACTTACGTATATTGCATTTACCTTCTTCTAAAAACATTATATGGTCATCTTTGTCTGCCAATTTCTAATTTCAGATAATGAAAGTTTATCTTGAAAAGAGGAAGATTATTCTTAATACACTGTTCTAAATTAACACTAAATACATTTCTACATACAAACATCTGTTTTAAATGTGTACATATACTCAATCTTTTTTTACCATATGTGCGAGTTGACGTCTCTTTATTCCATCATACAATAAACTGTTCCAATTTAACTGCCAAAAGCTTAATGACAAATTCATCATTTGTGCAGCTACCACTGTCGTACGTGTATTCATGCCTATCTGGTGAAATGGAAATCTTAAAAAAAATGTTCACCTGATCGAAAAATTCAACAATACACCAGAGCAAATTGCAGATATAGAGAGCTGGAATACATGTTTACTCTTCTTAGCCAATTTGAGCACGAAAGTGTCAATATGTGTGTGATTCATTAGCATCAAGTTATGCACTCCATTGAACTTCCCAGCAGTATCTTACAAGGGTTCATTGTAATTGGTATTTTTTGTGTTTGTTTTCAAAAGGAATGTTTCAGCAAATGTTTTTGTACGAAGCAACGAGTAAAGCACGCATTTCTTTGTGTCAGAATGGGTCTTAACGGTTGTGATAAGTCACCATTATATATATATATATATATATATATATATATATATATATATATATATATATATATATATATATATATATATATATATATATACAGTGTAACCTCATTATAACGACACTCAGATATCCGACATATTCAATATAATGACACACATTTTCATGGGAAAAGGTTTATTTTCTTTGTTGTTTAACTCATTTATCTGACATATTCAGTTATCTGACACATTTCTTAGGGAACAGATAGTGTCACTATAACGAGTTTTCACTATATATATATATATATATATATATATATATATATATATATATATATATATATATATATATATATATATATATATATATATATATATATATCAATGACATCTTGATAGATGTGTCAAGTAGTGGTTATGGTGTACCGATCACACTCCTGCAGTGTCTTCGGGCATGCACATAATGTGACCTTGTTCAACTGTACTGTCACCAGGTTAAAGGCTTCTATAGACATCTGTGTGGACTATGCAAAGAAGTTTTAATTTGTGCGCTATGAAGCCTAGATGTACAATGATGGGTCTAAATTTGTCACATGGCTCACCTTACTGGCATCGTAATAAGGCTCTTGTAGAAGCCTGACAGTTCTTGATATATTGTGCTTTAATCTTTATATGTTGTATTTGTGTCTTTTTGTCCAGAGCCACTTCCTAATAGTAATTACCCCATTCCGCAGTCCGAAATCTTCACTCTCCATAAGCTAACCTGTCACTGTCCAACCTAGAAACACATGGGAGTACTATTGTACATATTGCACACGTTCTTCTGTAGTATTTCGACATAGGCTGTATTAGCCCAAATAAATTAGAGGGTCTTCAGCGGTTTACAACTCAGAACCTGTTTCGGAGCCTATACCCGTGTATGTCTCTCTGAGTAGCGGCTCCTCTTCTAAGCTAAATACTCAGCAAAGACAGCCCACTAATAAATAAATATGAACGTGGCAAAGGATGAATAAGCTAAATACATGAAGTTTTGTTTATAAATGCAGAACTTCATTATTTAGGAAAAAACCCTGTGAAACAAAACATAATTACTAAATTTGTATAATACAGGTTCAGATAAGAACAATTTGACTTACTTCGTGTTTCAAGGGTGCATGGTCTTAGTGCCATTGTTTTGTCATACCCTTGGTTAACGATAGACGCCAGAACATAGACATATAATACTACATGTGTCGCTTTTTTAACGACCGGTCTTGTCTTCGGCCTGGAAAGGCTGAAGTTGACACCAGAAACACTGGTAAGATATTTTCCGAGGATTGGTAAACAATCTCATCACCCGTTCTTTTGGAGGGTGCTAGATGTCTTGCCTTTTACTGTGATCATTTACAAGTTAACTGTATCTACTTTTCAGGAACATTTCACCGACCGTCAACAGCTGCAAAACATCTTTGAGCAACGTGGAATATTTTAAACTATAGTCCAACGAACATGTATTGACAGTTTTGCAGACCAGTGGTCAAATGTCTCGACACACCTCCTCGGCCCGGGGATCATTGTCCTGCATAGCGGGACAACGCCCCTCGCGGTCACACACCGTAGTCCTGGATTCTTTCACCTAACAAACAGTAATTGGAGAGGAGGGCAAGGCCGTATGCAAATTTCTTTTTCACATTAAGAGGCACAGATAAACAACGTCCTGGTTATAGATTTGAACGATTTAAGTGATCTATAATCTGAGGTGAAAATATTTTTTTATTTGCATGACAAACAAATTTGTAAAAGAACCTTGTTGGACTGGATATCTTTTCTAAAATACGACCAAAGACAGATTGTGGACGGACAAGTTACTTTACCTTGTAAACCAAGCGCGAATCATTCGACACATACTCGTCTATTAACTAGAGAAGAAAGAAATAGGACGATACACATATTTCAGCTACAGTTTGGCGCAGGTGTAACCAGAGTACTTTTATTGAATAAATGACCAGCGACCAAACTGTGCAGTTAAGCGAAATACCAATGAACTGGCTTCAATGAATATGCATGTCCCATTTTTGCAAATTATAAGGGTTAGCCTCTTAGCCTATATACATATATATATATATATATATATATATATATATATATATATATATATATATATATATATATATATGTGTGTGTGTGTGTGTGTGTGTGTGTGTGTGTGTGTGTGTGTGTCTAAAAGTTATGCCCTCTATTTAGGTTGATAGGTTAGGGTACTAGAATCTCCAAGTCCAACGCAAAACAGTGGCGTTCTCATCTTCCGTTTTAGTTCCTGTCCTATTATAATCGGTGTATGCATCAATATATTTATTGAGTATATTGACATACAAAGACAAAATGCTCTTTAACACCGGTCATAGTATAACGCACATCATTATTATTCATGTCATTGTTCATGGCATACCGGCACACTACAAAATGTTACTGATGTATATGTTCAGCTGCAATCTGCTTGTAGCTTTGTATGGATTCTTTAAGTATACAGTATAATGTATGGGTTTTTTTAATATATACCTACACAAATGTTACAGGATGAAATGTTATAACGCCCTATTGACGCTGGCAGGAGAGCCAGTCGACTAGTCCAGCATGCTTCAGTTGAAATATCGTCATATTTCAACTAAAGCATGCTGGACTAGGTTGAAGAGAAAGTTTGTTTCTTTTAACGTGTTTAATATCGGCTCACAGTTAAATAAAGTTTCATGGTGTCCACTACATTGTTTTATTTATGAAGAAATCAAAGGCATACAATAGAGGTCAAAACTTACACTTTTGACCTTGTTCACTGCACAGCGATATGGTTGTAATTGTTGAATGTGAGTGCACAACGTGTCCATAGTTGATGCTGTCACAAGGATTCGCCTTTAGTGTGTTAAATGCATTTTTACTGCCAAAAAGAAGCTGGCCATGCAATGTATTTTTGAGAATACGAATATACAGACACAAGCATGTTTTTATCTCATCATACATGCATGCCCCCCATATTCCCGATAAGGTAAGGCTGCAACGCTTCATGTGTCGTGTATATATATATAAAATACAAAGACATGAACTGCAGTTGCATATATATATATATATATATATATATATATATATATATATATATATATATATATATATATATATATATATATATATATATATATACATATATATAGTTATGTATTTAGATTTTTATCTTCTTACGTGCGCTACCATACAATTATGCTTTTAAACTGAGAATAATGACACGACATGAACAATGTTGCAATAAAGTGGAACATTTCCCGCTTGCGTGCTTGTTGTTGTTATTTTATACCCTCTGATATTTCCGATAGATGTCGCAAAATCCGGGACCATTTTTTTCTTTGTTTGTTGTTGTTGTTTTTTTTTTTTTTTTTTTTACATAAAAGGCCGCCTTTAAGCCATTTATGCCCCATTCTTTACTTAATAACGGTTGTTTGTGGGTAATCGTGTCAGGCGTTGAAAGGGAATGATTTCTTTAAAGGCGTTGAAAGGGAATGATTTCTTTAAATATAAACTAAATGAACATGTGATTTGAAAACTTATAGGAAGCATGGAATTGTATTCTGCTCCTTTGGCATACGACAGAACCATACAGGCCCTCGTGGGAGGCACATGTGGCTACGCACACACAGTTACTTGTGTCATATTGTACACCACTTATAACTCCTTCTCCTCCTGAAATCAGGAACATTTGCTATAACGTGATGCACCATATTTTTTCAATTACAGCCTACTGTTTTTGTGCTGCAGTTGAATATCCCGTCATTTTATGCACAGATGTCCTAGGTCTTGGGCTTCTTTTGTTTCAATAAGGTTCTTGGATGCTGCTGTTTGCTTATTTTCCTCATTGAATTCGGCAATTTGATTAATTACATTGGGTTTAGTAATTACTTTTCCACTCACTATCCTGCTCAAATCTCTTGGGGGTGGAATCGGATTCTCGGACTTGGGGAAATCCTATCTTGGAAGAAAATTGCTATATCTTGAAATGGCTCTTCTTCTTGGGGAACAGGCTGATTGACAATGGCTTCATATACCCCAATATATATATATATATTTTCAAAAAAGAAGGGTATAGACTAATTTAAATCTTGTCTTATGTGTTCGGATTATATGGGAAAATACAACACTTTTTAAATACTCCCATCAATTTTCGAGGACTTTGCGCAAGGTTTGGCACACTAACTCACAAACTTTGTATCTCGTTATGACCTCCTGGGTTTTGCCCCACCGATGTGTTGCATTTTTTTGTTATACAACTGCTGGGATGGGCCATAGCATGCTACATCCAGTGGTAGTAAGACATGAGATGTATGTGCAGCCAAGACAAACAAAACAATGTAATGCTCACGTGGCCAGCTGATAAGACAAATGTTTACATACCATTGTATCCATCACAATAGACTATGACTTTCTGGTCACTGTCTGCTGGGACATATCTCAAGTAATGGCCTTCTACGTACTCTTTAAAAATCTGTCCATTTGACCAACCGCTGTCACCAACTGTTTTCCTGATTCCCGGTGTAGCACCTTTCACCAATTAAGCAGCAAGTCTCCTCTCCTAAACACAAACAGGGATGTATCACCGCATCCAGTTACAGTTACTGCGGGTGATCTGGGTGATTTTACTGCTTCAGTTCTACCTGAATACCCCGCGAATCAAGATTGTAATCTTTCTGGGTGATCTTTCAGATCATACTGAAAGACATTTGACTAGTTCACCCTAATAATTCTGCATGCATTCCTATGATGTATATTTGGCCCGTACAGCTGAAAGCAGTATTGGATTTTTGGACGTAAGTTTGGCCATCATTTCAGACATCCAGTATTAACTACGCCTGTTGTTAGTCTAAGTTTATTCAGGTGTACTGCATAATCTGCAGCAAGATTTTTAATTTCTGTCCTGGTAATAACCAAAACGAAGAAAGGTCTTTTGGTCTTTTTGCGCCACAAATTGCCATTAGAAAAGCTGGATGGTGGACCCTTACGAGCACATACCGGAGATACTCCCTCGTCCACTCGGTCACGAAGAGTAGTAAGGAATATGCCGAACTGAACGGCTGCCCTTCTTACTGACATTCCCCCTTGTTTAACTGTCATACAATGATTACCTATGCCAACCGTACAGCTTTATACCACTTCCTTGAAAAATTGATTATTTAATAGAAGCGTTTAATAAATTTGATTTTTTCCCTCGGGTTCTGTTCAATTTTAATTTGCTGTTATACACAGCACATTATACTGTGTATATCGTAATTTTACATGTTGATTTGTCTTTGTTTAGGCATTGCTAGTCATGAAATAAGCGCCTCTGAGACAATAATCGGTCCCTTTCCCCTTTGCAAGGCTGGCTTGGCCAAAGTCAGTAAATTCAACAACAGACCACCAAGATTATTTTCAAAACCTAGTAATTTCCAGCTTTTAAAACTCAAAATTATGAGTTTTTAGGTGTTTTGTCTATTAATACGTGTTTTTTCTCGTAATTTCAATTTTTGAAAATTCTTTATTACGGAAAAAATTCGTTATTACGAGGAAAATTCGTTATTACGAGAAAAACTCGTCATTACGATAAAAACTCGTTATTACGAATTTTTGACCGTAACAATGAGTTTTTAAAACTCGAAATTACGAGTTTTTGTAGTAATAATGAGTTTTCTGACAATCAAAAGCAATTTCACCATTAACCAGGGCAGAATTTAAATACGAAAAATGATTTCAGAAATGTTAAGAAAGATCCATGGATATGGGTCAGTTGTGTTTCAGACATTTTTCCGTATAAACACATTGATGACCAGAATGATTATATCACATATCTCTGTGAACTTAAGTTCTCACAAAATGCCAATTTGAAGGAACTTGACAGGAGAGTTTTATTACTATTTCAAACAAATCATGATGAAAATACCTATCCACCTTTTGAGTGTGTTTCTGATTCCCATTTTTCCCAGAACCGGTAACATTATCATGGATCATTTTTATTTGGGAATACT
Source organism: Hermodice carunculata (assembly GCA_964020975.1). NCBI lineage: Eukaryota > Metazoa > Annelida > Polychaeta > Eunicida > Amphinomidae > Hermodice > Hermodice carunculata. Next base: position 68,204,906 of record OZ026625.1, read on the forward strand.
GTTCAATTCTACTAATTAGGTTAAATTATGCTAATTACTGCCAAATGGTGGTTATGTTGAAGTTGCGGATATGAGGGTCGGAAATTCATTGCAGTGCTCATTTGGACAGTGTGCGACAATTTTGACATTTATATCCTCAAACAAGATGGTCGCAAGTACGACAATTTATTCAGATATAATATACTTCGTACATTATGATCAGCTTGACCAGCACACTTGTGTTATATATTGGTGCACTAATGTGAAGCATGTTGACTTTACTTGTACTATAAATTATTACTATGAAACAAAACAAACGTTATAACATATCATTTTAAGAATGCTTTTGTCACATTTTAAACATTTTACATTAATGAATTCCTGCATTACGGAGCAAATCCAGTCTTAATGCTTTCCATAATGGCGAAAAAAAGACAAAGTCTCATCAGTTTAGTCTGCATACCCAATCATCAAAGCTGCACAGATTTTGCATTTGTGACCCTGTTAGCACGCTGTTAATATATTGTCGTACAGTTGCATGATTTTTGATGGTCGAAAATTCGTAATTACCAGAAAAAAAATCGTAAAAAATATGTAATTTCGAGTTTTAAAAACTTGTAATTGCGAGTATTTGAAAGTAGTTTAAGTGGTCTCTTTAGGCTTCTGTATATTTGATATTGTTAAATATTATTTAACTTTTTTCGATATTGCGAAATATTACTTCATTCATGACTCATTGGAAATCCCGCACATGTTATAAAGCGGTAGAGGATGTTCATATAGAAGCATCGAGAAGATGATCTATATGTAATATTTGGTAGATATAATTTTTAAACAAGTCCCGGATGTACAGCTGATAACGCATACATGTACCGGATCTAATTATATGGTTAACATGGGTGGATTATTAGGTTATGTAGTACCCAGAAATGTGATTTAGAAACTTGGATGTTATATACAACTCGTTATTGTAAATGAATGTATAAATACGGAGTTGTATTTGTGGCTTTGTGTGGATCTTGTGCGCATTAAAATGTAGAAGAAATAAAGAAGTGTAAAGATGTACTTATTTAACTCAATACATCACTTGCTGTATAATGTAAGGAAAGGACGTTTTATACAGATAGGAAGTGCTAGGGGGAGCTAGTGTACGGTAGGATCAAGACAAGATGGTACGTTCTAGAAGGAATTATGGCTAATTTTGTTAAGAGGATATGATTCATCAGAACGTAATATGGGACACTCCATTGATTATGAGTCAGCCAAACGCATGTGTATAAGACGGGGCATTTGTCATGCTTGGCAGAGTATATTCTCTCACACCAAACAAGAAGTAAACTAAGGCGAGCGCTGGAACAGGCCTTGAAGACCATGTATCTGAAGGTAATATAAACATGTGCATCAAGAAAGAACGAACCTGGCTTTTGCATGTGCAAACAAGCGCATCATACATAAAGATGGGCCGAAGTCTTCACCTTATTACGAGTCAGATTACTTTGGAGAACTTTAAAAACATTCGACCCGATACTTTATAACATGTTGCTGTCATCCCATACTTTGTTCACAGGGCTACAGTTTGGCCCTTCACCAGTGTTAACACAGCAGCTTGGTCACACATGACGGCCGCGTTTGTTCATTAGATTCTGAGAGGTCGATAGATTGGATAATCAATGACCGGCAGAGGTCCGGAAGCTATTGTGTTGCGTAACTCTTCAACACTGCATAGTTTCACATTCCATTATGAGTCGCATTCATGTGACTGTCCATATCAAGCCATACACAGTCTGGTGCCTAAATTGAAAGCCATTTCTGTAGCTCCGCGTAGAATAACTATCATTTAATGAGGCTGTCATCCAACCTTTAGTTCATAATCATGTTTAGTACTTTGTGACAGAGGCTTCGTTAATTGACTAGCATGCTCCCGCATGTGATACGTCCCAATTGGTAGCTAGCAATTAAGAGTTGTCGTTATTACTGGTGGCTAAGAGAAATTTAAAACGTTCATACCAGAGGCAGTATGTCAAATGTGTAATAATAAAAAAAAAAGAAAAAACAAGACAAGTATATGACCCAGGACACAAATAAAAAAAAAAGAAGAAGCCAACTAGCACGAAAATCTGGTGATTCAAAGGTTAACTAGCAGATGGTATACTTGCAAAAAGCAGGCGTGTTTAAATAAACAATTTTACAATCAACCCAAACCATTTTCTGGACATAAATAAGTACAACACAAGTAAATGTATATATATATATATATATATATATATATATATATATATATATATATATATATATATAGACAGACTGCTAGCTAGCGAGACAGATAGACAGGTGTCGGAACAGTAGCAGTCCCGCAATCAGACAGCTATATATTGATAGACTGAAGTGGCCTCTTTAACCTTTGGATCTAGGTCAAGGTCACCAATATGCAACTTCAATTTGGCCCCGAAAAGACCACCTTGATCTGCAGTGCCATCAACATTTACAATACGAAAGTCTGAGTCAGGGCGGCGCTTTGACATCACTCAAATCCTTTGTTCACTTCAGTAGGCCGATAACCTTGGAAATTATGTCAAGGTTTATTATGTGCAATCAGTCCTCGGATTTTCCCGGAAAGCGTAATTGTGCGAGAAATCAAATATCCAGCGGGAATTATTTCAAAGTAATAATCCATGTATACATGTAACGAAATTACTCTATGACCTTTCGGTCAAGACGAGGTCACCCGACTCAGTTCTTATGTTCGACTACGACCATGCCCTTTTCGTGGTCGTCAAATATTGCTTAGTCTTCACTCCAAAACTGTTTTCGTTTTAATAGTCGTGATGCTTGGAAACATATCGAGGTGATCAAAATTGCCAAATTAAAAACCGGAGACCACATGATGTGTTTCCGAGTCTTTTGAAAGCAATTTGCCCAGCTGTTTAAAATACGATGTCTTTTTGAGCCTATATAAATGAACTAATAAACCACTTAAGATTGATTCTAAAAACTAAAAAAAAAAAAGAAAATAAAAAAATCCCCACCAAGTTTGAAATGGTTTTTTAAAACAAATTTTGCAGAAAATAATGTATACATATGCATTTTCACTTGCATACTGGCCGCACTGACATGCTATTGTAAGTTATACATCGTAAGACAGGCACCATGAGGTCAAAATAATAAGTACAGAAGAAGTCAATGTAGTACATCCGCAGTTTATGAGAAGACGTGGAAATTTAAACAAAATACGTGAGATCACTAAAAATTCTTTAAAAAAAAAAGAACGAATTAAGGCTCAAAGGAACCAAGAACTGCTCCATGGTGCTTTTTGAAGAATGGGCAATTTAAACAATTATTTTTAGAAAAACAATTTTTGGAGATTGCTTTACATAAAGAGAAACCAGATTCACAAAAGATTATAACTTTACTGAAGACTGATCTCTTGAACATACTTTACAGCACCCATCCGAAGGGCATCCCCAGTAAATTTGAAAATCCAATCATCGGTAATCATGTATCTCGGAACCTGTTTCATGTTTTCTCAAACTCTGATTCTTTTTATTGCCACAAGAAGATTAAATACAACTTGAAGAAGCGTAGCAAACTTACCCTCTGGCCGTGGTCGAATTTATATCTTGAATGTTGCGCACAAACGTATGCTTGCCCTCTTCTGTGCTATTGATTTGTAAATTTAACCTGAAAGTGAAGGAAATAATGTAAATCTTTTGTGGCAAACGACCATGAAAAAACAAGTTTTAGGTAAAAAACACCCCTCTTTACAACGATTCATGTCAATTTGACAGAAATATTTTTTTAATCGAAGGATATTTTCATGGCAATTTAAATCCGAAGAAAAACTGTTACGAATGAGCAAAGCTTGTCATCTGAAAATCTAGAAAACACCGGCTGTTGTAATGAGCAGGATCTCGGTTGCTCCGATAGTTGCCTGGTTTGTTGCATTGTCATCGTGTTGCTGGTCTGCGGATGTCTGTGCCGTTATATTGCGTTCTGTTATAATGTATGCGCGCGCGCGCGCGCGCACGTGTGTGTGTGTGTGCCATAACGAGAGAGAGAGAGAGAGAAAGATAGAGAGAGAGAGAGAGAGAGAGAGTAGTGCGCTTATTAGTTTATACTGCCATCCCTTTCATTTTAATATTTTTTTTCCATTCGCCACATACAGGGAGATGTGAGCTACATGTACATTTACACGAAGTACGGTATAAATTTGCTGCTACAACTGAGCATAAATGAAAATTATATTACAATCTTGTATTCAGGACCACGCTTACAGTTAAGCAAATGCAGACAGACTTTTGAATGTAATCATGATATCGAACCGAGGCAGCTCTAGCTCTGCTATGAGAAAAAAGTACAGTTTTATCAGTTAATGGCCTCTAAGCTTCCAAGAAAACTGCAAAGTGCTGAAAAAATAAAGAGCTTCAAAATGAAGTCAAAGTGTGCAGAGATTTGCCAGTGTACAGTGACATACAATGCCATTTTGTGTTTTACTTTTTTGCAAGAGACGAGCAATTGCTTTCATCTAATGGAAGCTATAACTTTCTGGTGTAAAATTTGTCGCTGAATGAAAGGATATCTATTGTCTCTTACAAGAAATCCTAATAGGTATAGAATATCAGCATCATATACAAAATCAATTTAATTACAGTTAATCAAGACCTCAAAATTTGGAAAATGACTAATTATCACGAAAAATGGTTTAGATTACTGTAAAAGTAGAAATATTCCCGAGGTATCTAATTTAGCGAAACTTCTGGAATAGAATCCGCCGGGAAAATAAAAAGCGTGCAATTATGCATAGAAAAATTTAAAAACTGCAACGTATTTTTTTCATGTTCTTAATTGTGATTGTGAATTGGGAAATCAAAAATCGCAATAACTGCGAACTGGTAACGGAATTTCCATTAAAATAATTGGCCTGTATTTATAATGTGGGGGTGGGGGTTGAGCGAGTCTAATTTTTGTGCTGTTCTACCTCCAAGTAGACATTGCATTCGCCCATTTGAAAAAACTTTTATTGGCAGCAGTTATCTTCCTATTTCATTAATGGAAAGGTGTAATAATCATTCAAAGTGAGGCTTTAGATTTTGAAATCGAAATGTTTTATTCGTTTATATCATTCTTGCTTCATTCACATTTTGCGTGTTTATTCGTTTGTTCATTCAGTCTATGCCTATTATAGGGATTTGCACCCTCCATACGTAAACGCCACTATTTCTTTTTCATTCCATCTCAATACTCTATATTTATAATTATGGTGAATTCTACTAAAGAACACGTCACTATCTTAGTATTTGTATTAGGCTAGATTATTCCATCTACGGCATAGTGAAATATCCAGTCAGCACCGTCAGTCATATTGCGTTATCATACTCCGAATATCTTGTCCGACAATGCAACCAGTCGCTATAGATTGTATGAAGTAGGCATCTGGTACTTGAGTGAAAGTTCATAAGGAGAGGAAGTAGGCGATGTATTTTCAATTAGTTTGATTGGAGTATACGGAAAATGACACATTATGCCGATGCCACGCAGATAATATGCTTATTGATCATAAACTGTTTAGCACACACATAGCACAAATGCCAGACATAACTATTAACAATTTAAGGCATCAAATATTTTCTAATTCTGGAGGTACAAACTATTTGGAGTAAGATATCACCCATCTTTAGTATACTAGGTCTTGATCTTCATTTGAACCATTCACTTAAAGTAAATGATGAGTCTTGGACAGCCTTTAGTCTTGATCACTCTTTGAGAACACTTTTACTATTATATAATAATCACATTATTTCTTTCGGCGTAAAGCAAGGCAGCAGGTGTTTCATGAACTCTAGATATACAGACCAGTAGATGTGAGGTATCACCCATTTCCATATACTTTTACGTAGATTTAGATATTTTTCGTCATGCACTCCAGTTTAGCGTATGGTAAGTCTTAAGCAGGCTGGATTCTTGAAAATTTGTTTCAGATATACAATAATCCATTTATAGCTTTGGCCTCAGGCGTGAGAGTGTCATAATGTCCGGGCGTGCAGCCCGTTTGATGCAACCCTGGCTCATTGTACTTTTATAAGGTTTTGATCTTTACATAAATTACTCAATTGAAGTGTATGGTGAGCCTTGACCAGCCTTCATGCAGTGTTCATTATAGTGCGAATGTTATGTAACATTAACAAATGTTCAAAGAGTTAATGTTACATTACATTCGCATAGGTTTCCGTGCAAACAAAGCAACGCTAATTCTTGGTACCTTTGGAAACATTTACGAATCCACAACACTTCGCGGCTCGCTATGAACATGGCATAGAAAATAACCGTGCCCTCAGACAATTTAAAATGAAAGTGTACAACAAGCATATTTTGACATAATTAATACTTATTTGTGTATGTGAGTGTTTTCATACGCTCGAGATGAATGGAAAGTCAGAAGACGACCAAGAGTGACTACTAACACATTGGTTTGGTGTCGAATGTTGTCAATTCATTTATATTCCTGGACACTAACTTTCCCGAATTACTATAGCCAGCACCACCACCAGCTAGAATGGAATTCGCTGGGTGTCGTCGTCCCTAAATTGACCTTGAATGTTATTCAACTGCTGTATATTGATATAGTGTACAAGACTACTGCCGAGAAAGTGTGAAACTACAAGCAAAATAGAAGAAGAGAAAGCAGATATCTTGGTAAACACTTTCTCTGGCGAAAGTGAACGGTTGTTTGCTGTGCTGTCCTATGGCAATTTGCCTTGGGACTTTACTGGTACTTCTGCATTACAAGCCGGAACCTGAGTCTACAATGCAGGCTGCTTGTGCAGCTGCAGATGAAGCCACAGGTGTGCAATGGTCGGGGCGGTCTTCTTCAGTTAATCAGTTCCTGCTTCAGGCGTCACCATAGGTAATAACAGGGGTGAAAAGGCTCGGCTGCGTCTTACCTCGAAGCTTTGAATTGCCCGTTTGTCACAAGAAGAGGGACGTTGAAGCTACATGCAGCTATGTTAATAGTTTCACACCCAAGTTCGACTTAAGTAATGTACCTTGAATGAACAACAGGTCAACAGCTTTCCTCGACACGCTTTGGGCGCTTAGAAAGGGTTAATGACATCACACAGGATCGTTGCTGGTACTTCAAGACTGTGGTGTCATGTTTTCTGCAAGAGGTCAGCTCAGAGAAGAATTTTACAGAAAGTGGCACAGGGAAGACTATCATAAAGAGGGTTTAGACAGTGTTTTAGAGGAAGAGGGACGTGTAGCAAGGATTTTAGGTTTGAAGGGTGTCTTTCTGGGAGGCAGGAAAGGTACTAAAAGTGTACAGGACTTCCTGGTAGGGTGCTGGGAGAAAAGAAATGAATTGATAGGGATAGATAACGACAGATTAAATTAGAATTTCAGAGTGCAGGAAGGAAAAGGAATGGTAGGGCTCCCATGGGGTCCCCCATGAGAAATGCCTGAGCCTTAGAGGCGGGTATAGGGTGTAAGAGGGCAGGGTTGTTTTTATGAGTGTAGGGGAATATATCCAGGACCAAGGACCCACCACAGCTGTGGGAGAGTGTGTGGTGGACCCATTGCCTCGGCTCTGGTCCTGCAAAACATGGCAGCATGAGCTAATCAGGACAGACATGGCTTCTCCACCTCATCTACTTTTATTTTCTTTCCTTTCCGTTTTCCTAGGCCACCTGTGTCACAAAGGACCCCGGCACAGAAGCAGAGACCCACATCATCATCATCATCATCATCATCATCATCATCATCATCATCATCATCATCATCATCATCATCATCATCATCATCATCATCATCATCATCATCATCATCATCATCATCATTTTTACTATTACTATTATTATCATTATTATTATTATCATTATTATTATTATTACTATTACTATTATTATTATTATTATTATTATTATTATTATTATTATTATTATTATTATGTAACACATAAAAGTCAATGTTTTAAGCAATGAGACATTGCTTCCTTCATTTTTGACTGAGTGAACAGGTTTCCTGGAGGAAAGCTGTGGACCTTGACTTTTATATTCTCTGTAACTATATGCGTGTTGACACTTGAATGGAAGGTCTTTATTAAAAGACACATGAATTATTGTAATTCAGGGCAGTTTGTTTGAAATAGTTTAACTTGGTCGTAGTAGGCACTGAAAGAGTTGTACAGCAAAATTTCCTGTTCTTGTAAAGACTTCTGTAGCGCTTCCTCTGTCGGAGTTCTAGGCTCGTGTCTATAATATCGATCGCATAGCATGGATGAACAGCCAGTTATATACAATATGAATGTTTGTGCTTGATGATGATATGGGCAGTGTTTTTTACTGGATAACGGGGAGCAACGAGTTCACAATAACCAATGGCCCAAATGGAAAAAAAATGTAGGCCTACTTGGATTTTGAGGCTGTTTCATCTTTGAGGAGCGGACAAATCATCTATGAATTAAGAATCAACTGTCCATTATGGGTCATATTTATAAAATATTTAATAAGACACACCTGCCTTTATAGCTTGAGCTGTCGACGTTCCGTTAGCAGTGCTTACATTGTGTTGGTAAACTTAATTATGTCTGTGTGCCAACCCAGACATTTTTTTCAAGAATTCTTTTTTCTTTCCTTCTTTCTTTCTTTCTTTCCTGCTTGCTTTCTTTCTTTCTTTCTTTCTGTCTTTCTTTCTCTCTTCCTTTCTTTCTTTCTTCTTTACGACCAGATTTGTCCGGAGTTTTTCTCGGACCCTACTATTCCGAAAACAACCAAACTTGCCATGTTGACTGACCTACGAGTGAAATTAGGCACCTGACTTGGAATAGTCATGATGTTTTAAATTATGCAAGTTAGGGGCACTTAGAATTTTAAAAGCTCCATATCTTCCAAACTACTGCAGATAGACACAAAGTTCTAACTTACACATATTGGTTTGAGACAACTGGCAAATCCAACAGCACACAAACAAAACTTGGGGACTCTTCATGTACGCTAAATTCACCAAATTTCTCCCCAATCCACATGCAGGCTTTCAACTGCCTCCTGTATGACCTATTGCATGACTTCTATGGTGCCAGGCAACCATTTTGCATTCATAATCAATTAGCTTGAATCTGTCTCACAGCTTTCTGTCCATGCATGCTGAGTGTACGCTTTGGATGGTTTGGGTCTTGTGGCAAATTGTGGTGTGGGGTGGGGGGTGGGGGGACTCCCAACAACTGTGTAATATGGCTCTCAATAAAATGCAGATGATCTCTTTCTGTTCATGCAAGAAACATATCTGCTGCATGTTCACACTAATGCTGGACAGAGCTGTAAGTACACCATCACTGAGACTGACCAGTCAGAGTGTCCTGGTAGCTGGTCAGTTTTACCCTGAGGCTATAGGAGTGTGCTGGGCTTATCAGCTCCATCAGTCCCAAGGGATCAGACGGACTGGACTTCTAGGCAGAACAAGCCTGGCAGAGTGTACCCTCTGTTAAAAACAGACTACACACAAAGCTTACAGTCCCCAATGACTGTTTTCACATTTTGGTGAATTTTCAAAATGTGTGTGGATTTGTGTCATCTTACTGGACACTTTCAAATCTTTGTTTTCTTGTAACCAGTGAGATGAAGCCGGTTCTTTATAGCCATTTACTGAGTCAGTACAGTGCATGTCTCAGTTTACAGGTAAATGTACATGTAGTTTTTTGACAGCCTCTGTTTAAATTTGTTTATGTAATCAAGAAACAAAGACAGTTTTGTATTGCATGTGTGCACATCCCTCTGAATTATCATGTGTGTACACTGTATATGCAATATACCCATCAATACTCCCCAGAAGGGCTGACCCTCTCAGGAGTGGGCACTTTTCTCTGGTCGTGAGCGTGCTTACTGTAGAGAGGTTTCACTGTACAGTGGTACCTGCAATTTAAGACCACCCCTAATCAATGAATGCCAGACAAAAGTGGTCACATAGGATAGGTGGTCTTTCGTTCTTTCTTTCTTTCTTCTTTACGACCCAATTTGTCCAGAGTTTTTCTCAGACACTATCATTCCTTAATCCACCAAACTTGCCATGGTGACTGACCCAACAGTGAAATTAGGCACCTGACTTGGAATATTCATTATGTTTAAAAGTATGCAAATTATGCGCAATTAAAATTTGAAAAGCTTTATATCTTCAAATATATTATAGATAGACACAAAGTTCTAACTTACACATAAAGGTTTGAGACATCTGGCAAATCCAATAGCATGCAAACAAAACTTGGGGAATTTTAATGTATGCTAAATTCATTGAATTTCCCAACAATCCACATTTTGACTATGGCTCCTGCTGTACTGCATGTTATATAAGCCTCCATGGTGCTAGGCAACCATTCTGCATTCATGATACTTGAACCTGTCTCATAGGCAGCCTTCTAGCCATGCCTGCTGGGTTTATGGTTTGAAAGGTTTATGTCTTATGGCAAATTGGAGGTGCGTGTTGGGGTGGGGGGGGGGGTGGGAACTCCCAACAACTGTGTAAGGTTCTTAATAAAATACAGAGAATCTCTTTCTGCTCATGCAAGAAACATATCTGATCCATGTTCACACTAATGCTGCACAGAGCTGCAAGTGCACCATGACTGGGACTGACCAGTCAGAGTGGCCTAGCTGGTCTGTGCCTGAGGCTATGAGTCTGCTGGTCTTATCAATCAGTCCCAAGGGATAGAGGGACTGGACTTCTAGGCAGAACAAGCCAGAGTGTACCCTCTGTTAAAATTGACTACACGCAGAACTAAGTTTGCTGATCAAAGTCTGACTTACAGTCCTCAGCAACTGTTTTCACAACTTGGTGAATTTTGAAAAAGTGTGTGGATCTGTGTAATCTCAATGGACACTTCCATGTCATTGTTTTCTTGTAATCAGTGAGATAAAGTTGTTCTTCATAGCCAATACCGAGTCAGTATAGTGCATGTCTCAGTTCAGAGATACATGTACATGTAGTTTTGTGACAGCATCTGTTGAAATTCGTTTATGTGATAAAGGAGCAAAGACAGTTTTGTATTGCATGTATAAACATTCCTCTGAATTATAATATGTGTACCCTGTACACTGTACATGCACATATACTTATTTTTACTTCCTAGAAGGGCTGACCCTCTCAGGAGTGGGCACTTTCTCTGGTCACGAGGGTGCTCACTGTAGAGAGGTTTCACTGTACAGTGGTACCTGCAATTTAAAACTACTCCTAATGCCAGACAAAAGTGGTCACATAAGTAAGTCAAATTGTTCTTATCTGGACCTGAACTATACAAATTTGGTAATTATGGTTTGTTTGACAGGTATTCTTCCTTCATATGAAGCTCTGCATTTATAAGCAAAACTTCATGTATTTAGCTAATTCATCAATTGCCACGTTCATATTTATTTATAATAATGTGGGTTGTATTTGCTAAATATTTAGCTTACCCAAGGAGCCGCTACTCAGAGAGACATGTACGGGTAAAAGGCTCCGAAACATGTTGAGTCGTTACCCGCTGAAGACCCTTTAATTTATTTGGGCTAATACAGCCTACGTCAAAATTTTACAGAGGAACGCGTGCAATATGGACAATAGTACTTCTATGTATATAAGTTAGACATGGACAGGTTAGCTTATGGAGAGTAAAGAGTTTGGACTGCGGAATAGGGTAATGACTACGCGGAAGTGGTTTTGGACAAAAGACACAAATACAATAGGACGGATGGTCTTTCATCTCAGATAAATCAACAAAGAAATATAAGGCCAATGTCTGTCTTTCTTTCTTTCTGACCAAGTTGGTCCAGAATTTTTTTTTCTTCAGACAATATTGGAAAAAACCACCAAACTTGCCATGGTGACATAACCAGCAAAATTGTGAATCTCATTTGGAACAGTCATGATGTTTAAAATTATGCAAATCTTAGAGGCGACAAAAATTTTAAAAGCGCCATATCTTCCAAACTATTACAGATGGACTCAAAATTTCAATGTCACATATATACCTTTTTGACACTTGCCACTATAATGGACAGTATAGCTGTAGAATTTCAAATTATGCTAATAAGGGGCATTGAAAAATTTAAAAGTTGAGTTGAGTATCCCCAAAACTATTGTACATAGAGATGCCACTCCAACTTCAATTTGTAGGTTTGTGGCAAAGCCGCATCCAATGAACCATGAACCAAAGTTGTAGGATTTTGATTTATGCAAATTAGGTGAATATGCAAAATGTAAATCTTTAATAGCTTCAAATCTATTATAGAGGTGCCAATTCTACTTCAATTTATGGGTTTGGGGCATAGCCTCATCCAATGAACAACAAACCAAAGTTCTTCTAAGCTTGTGATTCATGAAAATTAGACAAATACTCAAAATTAAAATGTTGAACAGCTTCAAAACTATTATAGATAGCAGTTTCATTAAAAATTCATTTTACAAGTTTGGAACATGGCCACATCCCTTGAACCAAGAACCAAAGGTGAGCATTTTAATTTATAAAATTAGGCTAATACACGAAATTTAGATTATGTGGAACAATGGCATTTCAAACTGTCCTCGTTTTGAAGGCACCCAGACAGATTTGCTGTGAAGCAAATTTTCTTTTCTAGTAGGTATTTTTTTTCTTCAGTTTTGCACGTGATACTTCTCTGTTTTACTAAGTTTCTATACAGTGAGAAAAACACAAACAGAGGGCTCGAATAACCATTTTTTACCAATTGTCAAAAAATCATCTGATAAGAGATGACTTTTATCAGTATCCTCTGGAATTATATGATCAAAGTATCCGTATTATTAGAGTTACAATCATGCACTTTCACTGGCTAAATATAATAATATTAATTGGGTACAATTTTTAGTATTGTAGATTTAATATCACAGTCATGCCACTACACGATATAGTAAAACTCTGTTTAAGGTGACGTGTACGGTCTCATGATTATCATTTTATTGTTATTGTAGTAAAATATCACTTCAAGTGTCAACCAACATAATCGTGTAAGACCAGAGACATGTAGCCGTTTATGCAAACTGTAACCCCCCTTCAAATTTACACAATGAAAAAAAAGCAATTATATTGCCACTTTGTTAATATACGTTTTCGCTCTAGTACCCTATTGTGGAATGACTCATTTTGATGTTTTATAGAAGTCTGGTCTGTCGGGTGGGATTGGTGTACACGTGGTGACTGCCAGGGTGTAGAAAAGGAATGACTCATTTTGATGTTGTATAGAAGTCTGGTCTGTCGGGTGGGATGGGTGTACACGTGGTGACTGCCAGGGTGTAGAAAAGGAATGACTCATTTTGATGTTTAATAGAAGTCTGGTCTGTCGGGTGGGATTGGTGTACACGTGGTGACTGCCAGGGTGTAGAAAAGGAATGACTCATTTTGATGTTGTATAGAAGTCTGGTCTGTCGGGTGGGATGGGTGTACATGTGGTGACTGCCAGGGTGTAGAAAAGGTAATTGTTGCAGCTATAAGAGTCGTTACAAGAGCGACAGCTGAAACGAGACACCATTTGATTTATCCTGAATCTGGTTTCGAAAAATTGTCGGTCAGAGGTAAAAGTAAACTAATTGTATTTTACAGAATTCTCAGGGGTGATGCACCCGAATATTTGACAGATGTATTGCCAACTTCCGTCAGGCAACGGGACAGCCATAATCTGGTTATAATTTGTTTTTAATTCGAGCAGCAACTAATTTGTTTAATGCATCTTTTACCTTCGGCTGTTCGTCTCTGGTACGATTTGCTACCTGTCACTCGTGATGTCGAGTTTCTAGACTAATTAAAAATGAAATAAAATCAAAATAAGCCTAAATTTAGTCCTCTATTTTAGATTGGGTCTAGAAAAGAAGCAGTTTTACCAGCCCGTTTTCGGATGAAGTGTAGCATACTGCAAGCAGATCACTTGAAAATGCTCCCGCTATTTCCCCCCGGGTGTTTTTGTGGTACTGCAAATGGTGATATTTTTCATTACTTTTTCGAATGTGGAAATTTTATAGTGGAGCGAGATAGATTGGGAAATAGCGTAATTCCATTTGCTCCATTCAAGGTGTAAGCTTTGTTATTGAGCTCCAAAACTTGAACTTTTCAAGAAAACAAAAAAATTTTTACGCTGTACAATCGTGCATAAAAGCCACAGGCACGCTAGAGCTGTTACATAGTTTTCACAAATATTCGTAATTATGGGTGGTGAAGTACTGTTTGTTTGTAATGGCATACCCCATTACTTTCCCTGTCTGTGATGTCTTGCCCTGTCAACAGTCCTCATTACTGCCGCTCTACCTTTATGGGAGAAGGCTTGTTTGCTCTGATAGTGGCGTTTTATTGTTGTAACTTGTCTCCAGTTCTGTCTCTGTGTCTCGCGAAAGAGATTCATATGGGCTGCGCCCTCTTTCTCAATCGCTCTTTAAAAAATAAATATGTTTAAACCAGGTCAAGATAACATTTTCCTGTGCAGACATACCCATATGTGGTCCTTTACTACATTTTATTTGTAAGTAAAATTATATAATTTTATTAACAAAAAAAAAAAAAAAAAAAAAAAAAAAAAACATATTGCCTTCCTGAAGTTTCCAAAACAGCCAATAATCAACGCAAACTTGCACTCTGTTATAAAATCGTATGCCACTTTTGTTATCACACGTCGGTAACGGACTGGACACATTCAATCCATGCCATCATGGACTACAGCACATTTTTTACAGCTGGAGACAACCACAGCATTGAAAATTGTAGATTTACTATTAATTTCAAGAAAGACAAAATGTCTGCATATGTTGACATTTCTGCTTTCTGGGTTGTTACACACATCACACGAACCACAAAATTCATCAATAATTCAAGCTACAGTTCCTAAATGTCTCACAGATATACAAAGACAGACAAAATGAACAATTTGACTTGCTGAAGAAGAAGGAAAGCCAAGCAAGAAACAAATATATACCTATGTACACAAACCAATATATGCTACATGGCTCTTGTTCTGATTGTATATTTTTAACTTGGGCGTATAGTGTAAACCTTCAGTATGTCATTACATTGTACTTAACCTTACTTTTCAGAAATATGATTCCAACAGTCCAGGTTAACCCTACACTTTACCTGCATGATAGGTAATTAGAGATGATTTGCAATTTTTAGTTTGTCTCCATGTCCATTATCATAAAAAACAGCATCTCCACCCATGCTACAGCAGGCATGTTAACTCTTTCATCGTCAGGAGAAAGTTGAATGCCAACTTCATGCTAAGCCACAATTTAAACTGATTTTTGGATGGATTGAAAGGATGGATACCTGCACCGAAGCAACCGTCCACTGAGAGGGTTGAGCAGGCAGCAGGTTGGAATATCCACACGAAACAGAGTTTCTGACTTTGAATGTTGTGGCGAACTTGCAAGTCTTTGCACTACACAGATTTTGAGCAAACCTATGGTGCTTGGTCTCACGTGGAATGACTCATTGTTGAGAAATTTTTGCCTCTTTTGCTCAGTGACCACACTAACACCAGAGGGCGCCAAGGTAGGGTCCTGATTATGGCTTTTTATTTTGACTAGTTATGAGATTAGTGGCAAGACACTTTAGTCAAACTAGCACACAAATAAGAGCCAAACGCAATTAACACATATTGGGCCGTAATACGGCGTCATAATTCAGGTAAGTGATTATAGGAGCATTTTTCACATCTTTGGGTTCAAGGTGTGTCCATTTATTCCGCACAATGAAAACCAAGAGCATCTTTCACATCCTCTTGGGTTCAAGGTGTATCCATTTATTCCGCACAATGAAAACTAATGTCAAAACGTGTGGCCCGTTTTCATGTCATGTACACTCGTCTAGGTTTGAATACATGTAATTTGTTTTGCACCGCCGCTTAAAGTATTCCTGCAGCACCGTACGAGAGGGGAAGATACTGATCAGCACGTGGCTGCCTCTGTCCCATTCTAATTGGCTAACCCTTTACCGCCCGACTGATAGACAAACAGCCAAAGATTATAATGTGCCTGATACCAAAATAATATAGTTCTCGTTGACGGTGTGTAACCTGAACACTGAGCTGGAGTCCAGCACTTTCGGAAGAAGCCCTCTTTCCCACTGGAATGACTCCCAGAATGGGCGAGTGTCTGATGCGTCTCCTGTATTGTTCAACGTTTTCACACATATTTCTGCCCGGAAGAATATCGTGAATCATAAAATCGTGGCTGAGACACAGTAGTGACGGGCACAGCTTAGCCTAGCTTTAGGATGAGCTTTATTATATTCAGCCAGGCAGCTAGAACTTGTTTGATACAGCTCAAAGGAGAATGAATTCACCGTATCAGTGATAAAAACAGGGCCCATCAGCAACAGATGCGCTTGTGAAATAGTCACATGCTACGACATCAACAAAATGACACACCACTAATGTGAATTTGATCTGGTCGCCACATTGTTAGGTACCGGAGAGCACTACTGACTGGTAAGCTATTTGACTAGAATTACGCTTGCCATATTCAATAAATGAGTAACTATGTCAACACAAAGGACACTTTTTTGTGAATCACACTCTTTCAAGCTATCCCAGGTGTTGGTTATATATGACTGTAGCCGGCTCAGCCCTGTCGGGTGGCTGGGCAAGGCTTTGAAACAACATTGACTCCCACAACTATTAACTTTCAGGTTAGCGTATCAAGCTGGCCAGCCACCTCAGACAAGGAAATTGCTGTCCTATGCTAAGCAGAAAAGACTTAATTTGACAATGCCCTAATATGAATGTACAAGATCCAATGAAAATAACACGCAGCATCATTTTTATTCCAACTAGAGAACCGTACCGTTTCCTTGATATTATGTATATAATCATTGTTCTTGTCTGTGTAATTTGCTTCTAAATCATGATTTAATACCTGTACTTTATTTTCACTGAGGCAGTCCGTGGCTTTTCTGCGTAAGCGCTAATGGAAGGCCATATATATAAACACTGTTGCGGCGTGCCATCGTATATCCTCTTTTCTTTGAAATAAATGACACAGTTGTGCATATCTGTTGATCATGAAATCAAACAGATTGAAAACCCTGCCATAAAGATAATCCATGTCATTTGAAAAATCTGGGTCCCTGGGAAGTCGCTGTGAGCAAGCAGCCACACCAGTAGATTTGTTTTTGTTAACGGCTGCTTTGAAATTCATTCTGGTCCTCGACTAGAAAATAAAAATCGCACTGGGACAATTTTGCTCAAGTTGCATAAGTGCTAATCGATGTACAAATTGTGCGTGCTGGATCAATTCACGAGGGCTTCGAGTTTCCCGTGACGTGGCACTCTGGTGCTCTAAAACTCTTGGTTGCGTTTAAGGTGAGCCTTAGCAGTACAACGGATGCAGAAGTAACAAATAAAACGCCTCAATAACATGAGTGTTGATCAGGAACTCCCACCTTATAACAGTTTTTTGAACACGGGTTAGGAACACCAGCAACACGTCTTGCCTATTTAAAGATAGAGTCTATTATTGTATATTGTGCATACTTTGAAATATTTGTAAATTCATCGCCGTATTCTGTTCAAAGTGTCTCAGGAAATTGGAAAAAGTTATTATCTTCAAGTCATCATATCAACATGTTATTACCAAGGTACATTGCTGAAAATTTAAATGCAGACACATATAGGTACGTGTTGCATATAATAGCAGCTCCATTCATTTAATATGTATGCGTCCCCGTCACCTGCTACCGACAGCAATCTTGGTGATCACCCAATGTATCATAAACTTGCAGTTAATTTCTTTACACCAACTGCTTGCTGTTCAATAGTCAATAATCAGCTTTTCATTAGTTAATATATACATTTGACATTCATAATTTGATAATTAGGGAGGTAAAACATGCAAGAAAGTACTAGCGGTTTCTCTTGTATTTGAATGTTCATTTTTAGGAGCTTATTTCATGTATTGATTTAGCTGTAAACGTAAATAGCCTTGTACGATGGCTTTTTGACGCACAGACATAAATATTCTGCTGAATAATGCATGTATTCGAAGCATCAATACAAAGCTAGCTTGAAATTGTCTTAAAGTTAATGGACACTGAAATATGTTTATAGCGCTTAAGGAGAACAGCAGTGCCAGGAACACTGAAACTGCGGAATGATTGTGACGAAAAATATATTTTTCAAACAGTGTGAGCTCAACAAAAAAAGGCGCCTGACTCATATACACTAGCGTAAATAGTAAAGTTCAACGTATTTGCATATGCAGACGATGCCACTTTAGTTAATTCATCCATAACTGGTCTGCACGCCTCGCTTAAAATGTGTGAGCAGTATGCTGACAAATGGAGATTTTCTTTCAATTCTAGTAAGTCGAAATGTATTGTTATCGGGAAAAGTTTCCTGGGTCACGATCCAAAATTTATCTAGGTAAAGACATGTTGGAGTTTGTAGTCGGTGTTGATATCCTAGGAGTCACATTCGGTAGCAGTAATTCGACAAAGGAACATATTGATGCACGAATATAGCCATGTCGCCGTAGTTTTTATGCACTAAGTAACGTGGGCCTGTCTTATCCCGGTGTCTCTACCGATGTTAAATCATATATTTGGAAGACGAACTGCGTCCCTGTATTAAAATATGGATGTGGCTCTGTTGATATATCTGATACATTTGTTAAAAAAAAATTAGAATCTTTTCAGGGTACTCATGTAAAACAAATCCTTGGGATAGGCACACGCTGGCATCACAGTAATTTACTGAGGGCTCTTAATATACCCTCTGTGAAAACCGTGATTGACAAAGATACCCTTTCAACGTATAAAAAATCTTAAAAGTTCAATCCCCGCTTATGGCATCATATATAGCCACATGCTCTCATCATATATGTTAAATGGTAGGCTCATTAAAGGGTCAATATTAGAGAGAATTGTACGTATGGGGTCATCGCCAGTCCAGGCGATCCAAAATGATGGCAAATCCTACTTGGGAGATGGCCCGAGCCGCAGTACTCCTTTCTCATGTAATTCTAATGGAGTAGTGGAAACTCTCCAATACTTAACCTCTCATGAGAACTTTTTCAAACCTTGGTCAGATGAGCATATTTTAACACTAAGGTTAGCTCGTGCCTTCCAATTGGCTCACTATTTTGCATATACTGCTGCTTTGATGGCTCTGTGGAGGATAAACTAAAATCTTATGGTTTCTCGGACAATGCATGTAATTTAATTGGTAGTTATCTAACTGACCGTGAACAAAGGGTAAAATACGGTGGTAGTTTCAGTCAATGGACGAATATATTAAGAGGGGTTCCCCAAGGAAGCATCCTTGGCCCCCTGCTCTTCAATATCTTCATGAACGATTTTTTCTTCTTTCTTAAAGGCAAGTGTGATCTTTATAATTATGCGGATGACAATACTTTATCTGTCCATGATCATGACCTCAGATCCTTAAAAACGACTCTAGAAACAGCTGCGCAAATTGGCATTAAATGGTTTCACGACAATGACATGAAAGTAAATCCTGATAAGTTTCAAGCTATGCTACTCACTTCAAGTACCCAATGTCATCCGGATAATTACTGCTTTGAAATAGAAGGTGTCAAACTCAAGCCGGAAAAATCTGTAAAATTACTTGGTGTATATATAGATGATAAGCTGAAATTCCATGACCACATTACTCATATATGTAAGCAGGCTGCTAAACAAATAAGTGTACTAAGACGCTTCTCCACGATTCTAAGCCAAAAAGAAAAGATGCAAATTTTTAATGCCTTCACTCTGTCTAATTTCAATTACTGCCCGCTTGTTTGGCACCTATGCGGACAAACCGACACTAACAAAATGGAAAGAATACAAGAACGAGCCCTTCGCTTTGTCTTAAATGACCACAACTCCTCTTATTATGATCTTTTACAACGTGCACACAAGCCGTCTCTCTATCTAGGTCGTCTGCGCAAATTGTCAATAGAAGTATACAAACTTATCACACACAACGGCCCAAATTTCCTTGAAAGTTTATTTGAAAGATACGAGACTCCTTACAATCTAAGAGACAACAATAGGATCCATCAGCCTGCTTACAATACGATAACTTATGGCAAAAACTCTGTACGCTACCAAGGGGCCAAGCTATGGAATGTACTCCCCCTCCATATCAAGGAAGCAACTACCCTCCCGCAGTTCAAAAGACTCATACATACATGGCTTGGCCCATCCTGCAAATGTTCTATATGTGTATTGTGCCACAGCAGGAAGTAAGCCACTTTTTTTTACTTTTTTTTTTTTTCTTCTTTCAAAATGACTGCATGTATATATTTTCGCCTCTATTTCATTGTACTTACCATCTCATGTTGTCTTTTTCATCTATAGTCGAAGAATAGTGCCTCGGCGCTAATGTTTTTATTGTACTGTACCTCGACTTGAAATAAAGATTATTATAGTCTGTCGGTGCGGGCGTGCCCAATATGGGCGCGCTGGTGCTGCTGTGACTGGTCCGCGGAGCCGGCAGGCTCCATACATTATACAGAAGAACACACATTTTTTGTATGATTTGTGTATTTATTTAATCTGTATAATTTCCTCGAATTTGGGGTTTTTAATAAAATTATTATTATTATTATTATCATCATCATCATCATCATCATCATCATCATCATCATCATCATCATCATCATCATCATCATCATTATTATTATTATTATTATATTCCATCAATACTTGACTTCTTTGACAATCCATACATAATAAATCGGTCTGTGCCCGTTAGATAATAAATATGCAATCATGTTATGTTATGATAATGATAAAATCACAAATCTTGTATGAATGAGCACATCAGTAAAACGTATAAAGATGTATACCCCTTTTACGGCAGTTTTGAATGGTATATCTTAGAAGCAAATTCACGTTTCTTTTCATTAAATTATTGTCACATTTAACTATGATCACAATATGCAAAATTAAAATGATCAATTAAGTGCTAGGGTAGTAACATTGCATACGTGTATGGTTTGGTCTAAAGGTACTGGCCGTTTCGCTTCAACGTGCGTCAAATTTATTACCATTCACTGGACTATGCTTTCGGCGGCAGACAGCGGCATTCTGCGGGGGAAAGCGTCGTGCAGCAGGGGACAGCGGCGTTCAGCGGAGCACAGCGGCAGTGCCTTTGTCTGACGCTGAGGGTAAGTCGGGACACCTTTGGGTCAGTAGCAGACAGGGGTGCCCAGCGGCAGGCCCTCTTAATTGCACTTCTGCCGCTAGGTGCTACCGACTGCCGTTGTCTGCCACATTTGTGGATTTCAAGCAATTTTTAAAAAATCAGGTGGATGTACAGTTGGATGAAAAACATAGCAGGAAAACCTGTATTTTCATTCAAGCTTGCACTGTCTCAAAAGTTTCTAATACTTTAATGGATACCAAATATTCCTTATATGTATAATGTACGGGTTTACAGAAGATGGGAAGATATAGCATAAAATAACAATATTCGGTAAAACCTGAGTGTAAAAAAAACAAACCTGTGTTTGTATTGCACGCACGGATATATTTATACAGATATACAGAAAGTCATGTGCACTCACCGAGCCTCCCACACCACAGACGCACTCACGCTCAGACACACTGGAACACACAATAAAAAAAAAGCACTGGAAGATCGTGGAGGCAATGATGGTACAAGAAATCTTCCAACGTGTGTTATGTACAAAGAATATGTGCAAGTGTGTAGGTGTGTACAATAAGCAAGTCAATACTAACAAGACAAAAATCAATGATAAAAAAAATAGACCTGACGCGCCATAACTTCACATGCTGCAGATGGAAGTTCCTCTTTGTGTACGCCTGTGTGTCTGTGGGCTTGTGGTAGTCATTAGCCATTGCCTATTAGAATTTGGACTTGGCTAGAAGTTTTCAAATGTATAGCCACCTGGGCTTGAGACTATTGGATTGGACGTGGATGCCTTTGCTTGTATTAATAAAAAGTATGTAGGGAAGGCTATCGAGGATATTGTAAGTGATAAACATACAGAGGGTCAAAGTATTGGGACAGGTGATCCTGTTTTTTGTCCGATGATTACTTATGACGAAGTGAGGAAAATATGCAACGAGTTAAAACTGCGAAAAGCGGGAGGTAACGATGGAGTAACTGGAGAGCATATGAAGTAGGGAGGTGAATATCTAATAACTATACTAATCAACATCTTTAGGGCGATGGTCAGATTGCAATATGTGCCTGTCAATTTTAAGCGTTCTGTCTTTATACCAATATTTAAAGGAGGAATTAAAAACTCCATGTATAGACATGATCACCGTGGGATATTTCTCACCAAAAACTACTCTGTCTAGAGTATGGAACAAAGTCATACATCTACTTTGCAGGCTCAAAAATGGTCGTTACAGATTAATTAACCAATTGCAAATTCACTTCAATCTGCAATGAGGGAGAGAGTTTCCTGTTTAAGTGCATTACTTTTCAGTCAAGAAACTGTGGGAGAAAGAGGTAAGAAGTTTGTGTTTCTTTTTTGGATACATGTCAGGCATATGATACCGTATGGATAGATGGGATGATGTTCAAACTTCATGACCTGGGCATTCGAGGCAAATGCGGGACTCTCCTGCTTGATTTTTTGCGCACTGTCGAAAATAGTGATTAGGAATTATCGGTTCACGGTATTAATGTAACTTCCCCAACAGTTGCTGATGATATTACTATCCTAGGCCTCTCTGCTAAATCCCTGAACTGTGCCTTGTATGTTGTCTACCAGTATAGGTTTCAGTGGCGACTTCAGCGCGGGGCTCTTATAAAAATACATATAGATGGTCATATGCAGGACAGCATGCACGAACGCCTCAGTAAGGCACGTCAAGCGGATAATGTTATGACCAGCCTGGGCGTAAGCGATGGTGGTATTAATTCTTTAACAGCCTCCAAAATATACAGATCTGTTTTTAACCACTATCTTTATATAGTATATAGCGTGAAAACGAGGCTACTGTGATTGAATGCTTTGTTTGCCGTGATATAACATCTGATATATCACGATGACCCTTCTGTTTGTTGTGTTGACTCCCACTGAATTACCTCCCCCATAGGAGTCCCTGGATTTCTATTTCACCATCATTAATAAAATACGTAGAAATGCATGGCTGCTTAGTTCATTTAATAAAACAATTACAGCAAATGTTCACAAAATATCTTTCACGGAAATGCAATGCTTTAATTTCTTTTGGTTCCGCATTCCAATGGTAGTAACCATGGTCGATAATAGATGACGCGGTAATGCCTATGCATGCGTACTTCTTATCCGCACTTGCTGCCAATGCTGCGACAACCAAATGTAGCAAAGTTACAAACCTTATGATTCCATTACTCCACAATTATTATCACAGTTATCCTCACACATGTAATGACAAGTCGACGCAAGTGCATTCATAGACACATTAGGTGAATAATCCTCCAGACGACCTACCCAGTGTCAGTGAGCAGTTCGACTAGGCCTAGAATTTTAAATAGGCCTACCCTACCCAAGCCAAAGCACCCTTTTCCTCCGGCTCCACACCCAAAATGAACTTTGCTAAGTACGGCCATTATTCGTACAGAGCTTGCACTTAAGAAACCTCTGTCCCGTAAAAATAATCCAAACAGAACACGAACTTCTTTGAAAATCGCCCAGTACACGGCGAATTTGCCTGCTTGCCATCATAGTTCACCTTTTGCCATGATATTGATTTGTCACATGACCCGATTCAGCCAATTACATTTGAGGGACATTTTTCGTCTAGGGGTGACCTTTGAGGCTTTTCACGTTCCAAAGAGCTTCCAAAAACTATATCTGCATGACAGCCAAATGTCGGCCTAAGACACATTCATGATATACTTCGGTCTCTGTTTCTTATGATCGATGTTTTGAGCCTAGGCGATCAATGTTTTTAGCCTTGGCCTATTAGGAAGGTTGTAGCTTACAGCGGTACAATCTTCACACCTACCCCCCCCCCTCCAATATGGCCTCGCTCATCTCCAAAACGGTAAATTCTACAGTGGAGGGAGTATGCAAGCAAGCGGGAACGGCACAAAACAAAAGCGATGACTAGGGGTGAAAATAAGCCAATTATTCACTTTTCTAACGTCATATTTGGGAGGGGGGGGGTTTCAACTTAAACCATATTATAATAGGAATTACGTATGGCGTGGCATTCATTGTTGCCAATATATCACTCAGCAGGCCGCGGGACTCCGTCAGATCCGACTTCGATCTCACCGCATCCTTCATGACATATTGGCAAAAATGAATGCCATGCCACACGTAATTCCTTAAATGTTGAACGGAAGTGAAGTGTGGGTAACTCGTCAGAAATATAAAGATACTCTCAGCGTGGCTCACAGACGGGCCACCTGGCGAATTCAGTGCTTGTCTATGTAGGCAGCAAATGCTGGTGGGCTAGCCACACTGGGTTGGCTCTGAATAAAGGGTGAAACAGCCATGAAAAATGTGTTATTGTGGTAGTTTCCTCCACCTGCCACCTACTTCTCGAAAGAAACGAACACTAGTTATAGCCTATTTGTGTGCCAGCACCGGCATACTTTCTTTCTTTCTTTTTCTTTCTTTCTTTCTGTCTTTCTTTCTTTCTTTCTTTCTTTCTTTCTTTCTTTCTTTCTTTCTTTCTTTCTTTCTTTCTTTCTTTCTTTCTTTCTTTCTCTCTCTCTCTCTCTCTCTCTCTCTCTCTCTCCCTCTCTCTCTCTCTCTCTTTTTACAGGCAAATTTGTCCGCCATATCGTTTGAAGGGTATCATACGTAGTTACTCCAAACTTTGCACAATTATACCTCTATAGGTGTCTCGCCTTTTCATAATGAAAGGTCATGCTTTTCAAAATTATGCAATTGAGGGCTAATTATAGTTTAAAATCTTCAATATCTCATATACTATAGTAGATGTGGTTCCGAGTGTGTAGGCCACAGACTACAGTGATAAATCCTTCTATTTTTCATATAAGCATTTTTTTCAGTCAAAAAAAAAAAAAAAAAAAAACCTTAAAAAATCATCATTTCGGCAATTCAAAATTCCGTGAACGGCATTTAACAGGTAAAAATGTCACAAAAACACGGATGGATTTTTGTCGTATAATGCCCAGCTCGTTAATTTGTGATAATTGGAATACGAAACAACACCTGGATGTCAGCTTTATACAGGTGTATGTACTGGGCTCTTGCCACGGTCACATCATTGTCCTTCCCCACCATAAAGTTCCCACATGGCCCGGAAGACCGTGCACCTACATGACCACCAATGAAGGAAATCTGTGATGCAGCAAACCTGACTTAGCTAGCTTCATTTAAACAGAAGCCACAGCATGCTGAAAGCACAGCATTTTCACAATTACAGACTATCTCCGTTGGGTTGCACAGGCAGCCAATCGCAACTGTGGTCTGTAACCTATAGGAGTTCGATCACATCAAGGGAAAGGTTATCTGAAGTGTCCAGGTCATGTCATGGTCAAAGGTCATGTCAAGGTCAAAGGTCAATTTTATATCAAAATGCCATTTTAAAGGTCAAGGTTCACTTCAGCTAGAGGTCATCTCAAGGCGAAAGGTCATTTCAAAGTCAAAGGCCACTTTCAATGATGGCCTTCTTCTAGCCATACCTTGGTGCATTTTTATCCAGTTTTGATTATGCGGTGCACATATTGTAGCTTTTATAACACTGAACATTTTTGAAACTTACATGTGACCTTTAAAGACCAAAGGTTAACGTCATTTGGACCTTTGAAAGTTTAATCCAGCCATAACTCGGCCAATTTCCATCTAATTCTAATCATTTTGCACTCAAATTGTAGGTATCGTAACACTGCACATTTGTGTAAGAACACGTAACCTCTAAAGGGCAAAGATCAAGGTCATTTGGCCCTTTGAATGTTTCATCTTGCCATAATTTGGTCAAACAGACAGATTTGCTTCCAAGCAAATCCTCTTTTCTAGTTTGTCATATGTATTTATACCGGTACAAAGTTCAACATTTGTCACATACGGTAACTGGATCACTGATTAAATATTTAAAAATGTATGATAGGTTTGATGCTGTAATGAAAATATTGAACCTTGGACACGAGTTCCGATTCAATTCACGTATGGAGGTGATGGTAAACGTCAAGTATATGAAATATAGAACAGAACTTGTATTGCAGTATGAACACTAATGTTGAACTAGATATCTTTAGGCAAATCGTGAGTGATATTACACCATATGATTGGTAAAAATACGCTAGAGAATACCAAATGTTTCTTGGTTGTTTTACAATTATGGTAAAACTTTTTTTTTTTTCGGTGAACATTGTCTGAGGGTCATTCGGGAAGAATGGAAAATATCTGAGGAAATTTGAAATTCGAAGTTGTGCACAATGTTTAGTCAGGACAATATTGAAGATTTAAAACATTCCATTCCGTACTGTTCTCAAGATGAACATCTTAGACAAAGGCTACTTGAGGACGTGAGCCAAATTATGCCTTCGTTTACAGGCTTGAGTGATGTACAGAAATTACTTCCTGTCTATGGTGGGACATTTAGATAAGTGGGACATCATAGGGGAGAAAAATTATGAAATCTAGCTGCCTTAACATAGCGTTCATGTATAAAACGAGGGCTGCGTCTGAAAGATACAGACAATTACAGTGAATATTATATTATTCATTCTCTGTGTGTAAATACTGGTGACTTAATATCAGTCATGTGGCAGATGATGACTGGTTACTTCTGCGTGAGAGAACAGACGTATAACCTACACTTATGATGTCATTGTACATGATATTTAAAACATTCCTATAATAATCTGATATACTTAAATATACGCTGTGCTAATTTGTACTAACTCTAACTATTGTATGTAACTTGTACATCCTAATATATCTGTTCAGAGAATAGAGGGTGAATAAAGAACATACATAGATACATACATACATACAATACATACATACATACATACAATACATACATACATACATACATACATACATACATACATACATACATACATACATACATACATACATACATAATGGATATTTCGTATCCAGTTTATGTGAGGAACTCTGGAGATAGAATATACATAGAAAACAATAAATTTTGCTCTTTCGTTTCCATTTCTGTTGAAAATTCCTCCTGATTCCTTACTTTGCATGCAATACTGGACAGCAATGCTCAAACGGCGGCATAGAGCGGCCGCAGAGCGCACCCTATGGCAGAAATACAATTAAATGGGCCTGAGGCTGCGCACCACTGCCTGCAGCTAGGTGCCGCTGTCTGACGCCGACTCCAAATACCCCCTGCTTGCCCTCAGCGACAGCCAGCGGCAGGTAGCGGCACTGCCGCTTTGCAACTCCGAATACCGATGGCTTCCGCCGGACGTCGCTCCCCACCACCAAATGCAGTCGACAATGTTTCATCTACAGCCAAAAGCATATATAATCGTGATTGTGGCTGACTTTTAGACAAAAAATATTGTACCAAAGCAGGCGCAGATTTAGGGGGGGGGAGCGCCGGGAGCGCGCGCTCCCCCCCCCGCCCCTAAAAATAATAATAATAATGATAATAATAAAATAATTATAATAATAATAAAAGAAAAAAAATTCTGGCGCCTCAAAAAATGGTTGGGCATCTCCGGTCACACGAGAAAGTATAGGGGGGGTTACCCACTACATCTTTGGTCCGAGCTTTCCGAATCACCAAATTTCAAAGACACAGAGTCGATTAATCAACGTGGTGTCAAAGATCCTCAGGCTGACAGGCACAAAAACAACAACAAATACTGCAGCGCCCTCCGTCGGGTGCAGGAAGACTGGTTCCCAACGTGAATGCATAAGCCAGAGTAGCGATCGCAAGGAGCCAGGCTATTTTACTTCCCGCCATGCATTGTAAATTTCCGGTTTGACGCTAGTCACAAGTTTTCATGCTTTAAGTCACTTAAGTGAAACTCCTACTTCACCTGCAGAGAGTGTATACAGTATGATTAACTTTCTCCGTCCATGCATCTGTTATACTGGTAACACTCAACTTGTATTGGCAACTAGTCACAGGTTTTTCATGCTCAAAGTCATAGACGAAAAACTGTTCATTAAAGTAAGTGTGTCAACACACACTTTTTTGTTTTTCCTGAAATTCTTTATTAAAGTGTGTGTGTCAACACACACTTTTCTTTCTTTCTTTCTTTCTTTCTTTCTTTCTTTCTTTCTTTCTTTCTTTCTTTCTTTCTTTCTTTCTTTCTTTCTTTCTTTCTTTCTTTCTTTCTTTCTTCTTTACCAGCAAATTTGTCCGACACTTTTGTCGGACACTATTATACATAGAAACTGCAAACTTGGCATGATTGTACCTCCATACAAGGAGTTTGACCGTTTTATACAGAGGAGTGAGGATGTTAAAAATTATGCAAATTAGGGGCATTTGAAAATTTAAATTTTGAATATCTTCAAAAGTATAATAGATAGAGATGTCATTGCAACTTCTACTAGGGGGTTATTGACCAGTGCGCATCTAATGAATTTATAACAAAAGTTGTAGCAATTTAAATAATGCAAATTAGCAGCATTTGAAATTTTAAAACTTGAATATCGTCAAAACTATTATAGATAGAGACGTCATTTTAATGTGTTACTACGTGGTTATTGACCATTGCGCATGTAATGAATCAAAAGCAAAAGTTGTAGCAATTTAAAATATGCTAATTAGCAGCATTTGAAATTTTAAAACTTAAATATCTTCAAAACTATCATAGATAGAGATGTCATTTCAACTTCTACTAGGGGGTTGTTGACCATTGCGCATGCAATGAATCTTAAACAAAAGTTGTAGCAATTTAAATTATGCTAATTAGCAGTATTTGAAATTTTAAAACTTGAATATCTTCAAAGTTATAATAGATAGAGATGCCATTACAACTTCTACTCCTGTGTTATGGAATAGTTGTACATTGCCATACTAATATGCTTTGAAGACACACACACTGATTTGCTATGCAGCAAATCATCTTCCCTAGTTCATGTATATATTTATAGCATTGTATCAAAGCATAGAAGATTGAATTTGTATCTGCAGTTTGTATTGGTTCTTTCAGCAGAGTTACCTCACTCTAGTTTCCTCTAATAAGCAAGGTGATAGACAAATGATTTCATGACTACTAAGTATTTCTTTTGCTGCTGACTGAAGATTTATCCTTTTTACACATTTGTGAATTCAAAAAGCACATATGTTTTTCTAAAACTTGTGATATTGGAGACATTCCTCTGAGAGGAATTAGTTTAATTTGTTCATGGTTAATTATATCCTGTATTGTAGCATAGTAATATATTTTGACTTCCTTAGAACAATTGAAGTAATTTTTCAGAGGTTTAGTTTTATAGTTAGTTAATGATTAGAAGTATTTAGATGTATCTTCAGTGGTGCTAACTGAATGTGATAAGTGATTTGTTAATCCTCATCCACATTGTGGATTTGTGTCTTACTCAGTGCAACTCGGACTATTCTGATTTCACACAGGTCATTTTAGTTATTAAGTGATCAGATGGTGCTGGTTGAAAATTTGTACTGAGATTATGTATTATATTTACTTTAGCTGATTTGTGAAATCAAGCTCCAAACATATATTGTGGCATTATGAATATAGTTCAAAACATTCCTCTAATTTTGCAGTTTTATTAGTTATTTGATTTATTGCTTTTTTGTCATTCAAGTACTTGTGTGGTGCTGCCTAAATTGTGATCTAATTGTAAAATTATTCCAATGTACAGCTGCAGGCTTGATTGTTTTATAGTTACACATGTTCATAAATGTTGGTCACTTCATGTGTCCTCCTTGTTTTTATGGACTCAAATTCATTTGACAATTGTCACATAACATTCAAATATATTATTTGGTAACTACACATAGTTTCCTGTTCTGGAGAATTTGTGAATTCCAATGACAATTGAACAGCAGATGGAAGGTTTAGAAAATAAAACCCTTTGTAATGGTTATCAAAGTTTTATTATGGGATACTGACATCCCAAATGAAGATAAACCAGACATCATATCTCTTACAGTGGTCCCCTGTATAAGGCCCCTCTCACCAGAGGCCACTCCTCTTGAAAAGTCACCATTCTTATGCAGAAAGTGTAACATTTTGTTATATATATTCCCCCTCTAGAAGGGGCCACCCCTCTTACAAGGCCACTTTTAGGCTGCATTTTGGGTGCCTTGTAAGAGGGGAGCCACTGTATTTTATTGACAGAAAAAAGCAGTTTATGCCCCGTGGGGCTTCGGGGGGCTCCACCCCCTAACCCCCCGCCAGGGCTCTGCCCTGGACCTGCCCGGGGCCTGGGCGGCCCCCGGACCCCCGGCCTTACTTGCTATGTTCAGCTCCCCCCCCCTTGACAAATCCTGGATCCGCACCTGCCAAAGATTTACCAATCCAAATTTGATTAATATGTAGCAAAGACAAAAGTACCATCTTGAACACAAACGTCAACGAAAGGTATTTTTTCAATATTTTCAATGAAGGAAA
>OZ026625.1:68237854-68312854 GCA_964020975.1 Hermodice carunculata
ATTCACAAACAAGTTTAATATCTGTGAGCAAGGCCGTATAGGAAATACAACCCTTAACTGTTTTCTACGGCAAGTCCTAAGTTTCAGGTCGCGGTAACCACGTTGTAGGATGCAATGCACTCCTATCACAAGATGTATTTACACACCAGCTTTGGCATTTCTGATTCTTACAGGGTAGGGGATATACCCCGCACATGTATTTTCTATGACGGAAGTCAAATAAAGGTCAAGGTCACAGTGATCTGAGTTTGGTATGCCAAACACTCGCCCTCATGTAAAAGGTAAACTTGCCCCACCTTGGAGTCTGAGATAGTATTTTGGTTTGTTTTATTTAGCAGTACTAGCTATCGACCAATTGCACTTATTTATACGCGGAATATTTGCCACAGATTCGGGACCAGGAGCACCCGATGCCAGGTGATGGAGCTACCCTTTGTTTTGTACTTCATATGGATTAAAAAACTCTTGAAAGATCTGTAAAAGGTTTTGAACATCAGCTTTATTTTCTTTGGTTTCGAAGGGCAGAAAATGTTTAAGTACGGAGACTTCTTACGATATCCTATTAGCCATATCAAATTTTACTTGAACATGTCTTAACTGATGCACCTTGTCAAACACCAGGGATTAGACGGTAGGTAATTGCAACTGAAGCCAATTATTCAACCACGCCATTTTGCATGCTTGCGTGCTTATTGACTGATAGTTTGTTCAATTTTAATATCATCAGTACCATACAGACGTGGGCAGTGCTTCCCATAAAGGTCCAAAACGGGATATTTTCATTGGTGATTCACAGTCTCTGGTCAAATATTATGCAATAGTCTACCAACAAAAATAACTCAATGTCCATCCATGGACCAGTATTCACCGATCCAAACATCCTGTGCAGTCTCCAAACCTATAATTTCTGAGGGAAGAAATTTATAACTATCCGCATTTTGTATCCATACATCATCCATAGACAAAAGTGGCAAACAAAAAAAAAACAAAAAAAAAAAAAAAAAAAAATGGCCGGACAATTTTATCCAGACAAATTCAATTTTATCCTGACAAGTAACGGGGAATGGCGAAATGGCTGCTGGTGTTTTAAATCCGTTCGCTCAAGCTTAGAATAGGAGACATTTATATTTAACTGCGATCCTGCTCAGTCCTGTGTTGCCGGGTCAACAGACTGATGCTTCCACCATGATCAGGGCAGATTTTTATTATATACTATATAAAATCCATAAATAACACCTTTTCAACCAAAAGAGAGCTCATTTCTAACCAATTTAGGCATCCTTAATGTTTCAAATATATGTTCAAACATTTTCTTAAGATTATTCTGTGTTCGTGTTGTTTATTTCATTGAGAAAGTACTTTTGACCATGCTAAATACATGGATCTGCCCTGATGCAGGTGGCTCCCTCTTATACTCAATAGGTGTTAGAGTAGGACCGCATTAAAACATGAATACATCCTATTGATACTTCACAAATAGGCATACAAAACAATCCAAATATTAAAAGCGCAATAAAAAAATATAATTTTCTCTTTACCAAATATAAACTTAATTTTTAAAGGTAGAGATCGTTTGAATACTGGGATATAAAAAAAATGTAAATACACCATCACCCGCCCCCCCCCCCACAAACACACACACACTGTTACGCTTGCGTGTTTTAAAGGTAATATCTTTTCACTAAACAGCAATTTTAGTTGCAGCTGACAATGCGTTTATCAGTCTATTAAGTGAAAGAGACTGGTAAGATTTGTTTCTACAATTGTATATTCATGTGCACGTGAATGCAAATTTTATTCATGTACATAATTTTACCTGATATAGTTGCTTTCTCATTACCATTTAACATATACTGGTTAAAAGAGTCAAATTCCTCATGAAGATACCTTACATTCAAATATCAGCACGCCTTGTCTGAAGCAAAAAAGAAGTCTTAGTCAAAAGCTTTCCTCGTGATACTTTGCGCGCAATGCGCGCAAAGTGTCCCGAGGAAAGCTGTTAACTCAATCTTAAATCAGCACTTTAAGGGTTAATGTGTGAGTGGATGATATGCAAAGCTCAGTCCGCAAGAATATTGTTGTGAGAATATGTGTTACCGAGAATAAAACCAATAAATCAATTCATTAATCAATCGATCAATCAATATATCAAAATACAGGACTATTAGACATGGAAACCTTGAAACCTTTCCTTTTGAACATAAATACAGATCCCGGTTGTGTTACACACAGATTTGGAAGATTCAAAATATATACAGGGATAAACCTGCGTTGCAGTGATAGTCACGTACAATGAACAGGGATATACCTGGCATAGCAGTGATAGTCACGTACAATGAACAAGAATATACCTGGCATAGCAGTGATAGTCACGTACAGTGAACAGGGATATACCTGGCATAGCAGTGATAGTCACGTAATATGAACAAGGATAAACCTGACATAGCAGTGATAGTCACGTGCAATGAACCATTATATACCTGGCATAGCAGTGATAGTCACGTACAATGAACAGGGATATACCTGGCATAGCAGTGATAGTCACGTACAATGAACAGGGATATACCTGGCATAGCAGTGATAGTCACGTACAATGTACAGGGATATACCTGGCATAGCAGTGATAGTCACCTAATATGAACAGAGATCTACCTGGCATAGCAGTGATAGTCACGTACAATGTACAGGGATATCCCTGGCATAGCAGTGATAGTCACCTAATATGAACAGGGATATATCTGGTATAGCAGTGATAGTCACGTACAATGAACAGGGATGTATCTGGTATAGCAGTGATAGTCACCTCGAATATAGAGGGATATACCAAGCATTGCAGTGATAGCCATGTACAATTTACAGAGATATACATAACGTAGCATACACAGGCATGTATAATAAGCAGGGGTATACGTGGCATAGTAGTGATAGTCATATGCAATACACATAGATATACCTAATATAGCTGGGAGACTCATGTAAAATATACAGGGATAAACCTAGTAAAGCCTAGACTCGTGTACAACATACAGGAATATACCTGGCAAAGCCTAGACTCATGTACAACATACAGAGATATGCCTAGCAAAGTCTAGACTCATGTACAACATACTGGGTTTACACCTAGGAAAGCCTAGACTCATGTACAACATACAGAGATATACCTAGTAAAGCCTTAACTCATGTACAACATACAGAGACATACCTAGCAAAGCCTAGACTCATGTACAACACACAGAGATATACCTAGCAAAGTCTAGACACATTTAAAACATACCGGGTTTACACCTAGGAAAGCTTAGACTCATGTACAGCATACAGGGATAACCCTAGCAAGGCCTAGACTTATGTACAACATACAGGGATATACCTAAAAAAGCCTATACTCAACAATTCAGGAACATACAGAGCATAGCAGTGAAAGACATGTACAATAAGCGGCGAAATACCTAGCATAGCAGGGAGACTCATGTGCAATATCCAGGGATATATCTTTTGTAGCAGTGACCGTCTGGTACAAAGAGCAGAATAGACACACCTGCCGCAGGGTATGCAACGCGGAGAGAAAAATGTCGTCTGCTTTTGCAGGCACACACGGTCAGATCAACTTTCGTTTACAATTTAAATAATTACAAACCTTGTGTTTGAATTTCGAGTATTGGTCAAAGTAGTTGTGAAATCATTTCCTTGACATCTGAGATTCCTTTGCATCTGGGATAGCAGACCTTGATAAATCTGCTATAGCCTCCTGTGCCTCCACATTCAGACGTATTTTAAAAAGCAGGGTAACTTAAAAAGATTTCAAAATCAACCTCATGAGGCCTTCTAATATCAGTTTATGCACATGCATTGCCCTATTTCAGGGCTTGCTTGAAACAAAATTTTGCAAATGAATCTCTAGCAAACTTCCATTCCCAGTCCCGATCTATTTGCTCTTCGAGGCACCAAGGTGTACATTGACAGTATGAAACACCCTTATTCACAACACGACAGCATTTTACTCTCGGGGTGATTGCCAAAAGTTGTAAGTATGCTTTGTCAAGAACTGCCAAGCCAAAAGTGACAATAACTAATTTTTGACGGATTTGGTAACTTTCTGGGAAACAAGTAAGATATTTCAACTGTACCCTAATTTGTGACCACTGCATTAATTGGTGCTGTATAATCTACCGAAGGGCACTGTAAATGACTCGCGCTTGTTTTACTTTGCCTTCTTCATGAAACCCACCCCCCACAATCGGATACAATTCGGTCATTGCCATCACTGTGAGCCGTGCAAAATACCCACAAGACGGTCACATACCCGGGCTGCTTTGGAAACATCAGGCAAAGATACATAAGCAATGTCTGTTCCCAGAATAGGCTCAGCTTGCAACATTGTAAAATGTGCAGCTCTATGAACATGAGATGTACAGACCCTGGATTTTTCTTGGGGGCGTTCAGAGCGTCAGTTAGTAGAGCATTACCGATGGCATTATGCCATGAGCTAAATGAGTTGAACCACCACGTTATGGGGTCTGTTCAGTTAAATAATAATTGTCCTTGATGAACAACAGTTTGGACCTCAGGCATTGATAAGAGTACCCCTGACTCACTACGCTTCTGGCGATCCACTTAAGTTTGTCATTAACGACATTTACGAGGTCAAACTAAAACATAAAATGTATTTGTTAACTAAACAAGCAATTACGTTTTAGCTTCACCACAGCTAGGAACATTTGGCATAAGGCATAAATGTAAAGTATATTTGGTTCTATTTAATATTTATTGCCTGAGAATTATTCAACACCACCCCATTCTTTCATACTAAAATGGCGCCATGTTGTGCTCGGTACCTATTCCTGACGTCATACGTAAGACCAAACTACTTGGTTACATGACAACACATTTAAATCAAGCCATAAGACTTTATCTTAAAGAAGTTGACCTGGTTGCAGACATTTCAGACAGAAACCATGCTGTGTACACTTCAGCTACAAAAGAAGCTAAAAGCAATTCCGCAAGGTGGTTGTCACCCCCATTTTTCCTTGCAAGCTTAGGTTGCAGGGGTCAGACCTCACCTGGACTTCAAACAACACCCGGTAACGCAAACTAATTGCTATTGTGTACATAATGAGATAGCGGTTTAGTCTTTGATTAGGGGATCTAATTAGCTTCATCCAGTAACTTTTCCTTTCAAATTTAAACAAAAATGTGGTAATCATCTTAATTTTCAGAAATTGCTGTATAAAATTGACACCCTGATCATAAAAATTGGCTGACAGAAAATAAACTTTTGCATCTATTTTTCACCATGAAACAAAAGAAATTGGACACAGGCAGCTGCTCTAGTAATTACGGTATTAGAGAAAGTGGCAAACAAGGTGGCTGAGAGTGTGTGCGCAGTAACTAAGGTCTGGCTTTCATGAGTTTTGTACTTGAGCGGCAAAAAGAGAAATGGGGGGTAAAAATTTATTTTTGGTAGCTGAGATATACACATCATGGATTGGCAGTATGTCGTTATGCATTAAAGGATGCTGAACAAAAATGTTGATTTTAGGTTGTACGTATTTCTATGTCTGGTGAGGTCATACGTCCAAATAAAACCACTGGCTACCATGGTTACGCAAACAAATAAGTAACGTGAACTACAACTTACACGGATATACTTGTTTCCCAATTTTCCGCAAAGAAGAGTGCTACCAATTGGTTCATCAACTATACCTGTTAACGTCGTGTGGTATGAATATGATTTTATATAATACATTTTATCCTGTTACATTTCGTTTATAAATGTGTTTTCCCTCCTTTTCGTAATTAGCATTATCAATCACAGTACTGTTGAAAATATTTTGTCTTAACTGTTCATAAAAATGATGTATCACAACACAAGATAGCAGTCTGTTTTATGCAATAAAGCCAACAACAGGGGGATCTGTCCATAAGTGTTGTTTAATTTAAACATGAAACGACAGTTCGCACAACAGTATAGTCTTTCTTGTGCTACCACGGTTCTATCAATGGTAAATCACCCTATAATAAATCAAAGTGTACAGTTTTGGTTTTAAAAAGAATGCGAAATCGAGCTTCGATAAAACGTAATACCGTCACCTACTTAGAAACCTTTTTGTCTTGTTTGGAAAGTAAAAATGAAACTACAGTAAGTATTCTATTATCACGTACGTTGTTTGCATAGACATATCCGCATGTGATGAACGTAATCATGATATTATATTTGTGTCTTCTTGTCCAGAACCACTTCCTAGTAGTCATTACTCTATTGGACAGTCCGAACTCTTTACTCTTCATAAGCGAACCTGTACCATTGTCCATATTACACACGTTCTTCTGTAGAACTTTGACATAGGCTGGATTAGCCCGAAAAAAATAAAGGGTCTTCAGCAGGTAACTACTCAAAACATGATTTGGAGCCTATAGCCGTACATGTTTCTCTGAGTAGCGGCTCCATGTGTAAGCTTAAAATTCAGCAAAGACAACCCACATAATAAATATGAACGAGGCAAATGATGAATTAGCTAAATGCGTGAAGTTTTGCTTAAAAATGCAGAGCTTCATTATGAAAGAAGAATACTTGACAAACAAAACATAATTACTAAATTTATATAGTACAGGTTTGGATAAGAACAATTTGACTTACCCCTGAACCGGTATGTACTCTTTCTAGCTGGATAGCTTATCCTAGTTAAACCACCTGCCAGTGTATGACTGAAGTAGACACAAACCGGGGCATTATATTCAGAGCCAGTGATTGCAAAATAAACAGTTGCGGCTATATGACAATAGCCCCATTGATACAAATAATTTCATCTAATAAAAAAATGAAGATTGAAGTAACATGTTTCTCCTAAGTGACCTCAGATTGCTTTTACTAGATTGATTTATATGGAGGAGAGCAGCAAAAGGTTGACATTAGAGGCATTATGCACAGAGCCACAAATTATCGTTGAATGCCGAAACATATTCATGATGCAAATGTGCATGATAAATCACAACACTTTGTCATAAAATCTTAATGTGTATGAAATCCTGCAAATGACCACATTGTAAATTCTTTTGCGACTGCTAAATATTGGAGAAACAAAAGGTTTATGAGCATAGTGAGTATACTTTAATGTTGTATGTCACCGCATTTATACTTCCTCACATACACACACACACACACACACACACACACACACGCAAGAAAGAAAAAAGAAATCATCTCTTTCTTAAATGAATGCCAGAAACTTTCTGGACCGACAAATATGTAAAGTATGCTGGGTACTTTTAGCCTTCCTCAGTGCAAAGTTGTGTGTGTTTTCCAAACGATGGATTATAAGAATCAACCTAGCTAACAATGCCTCGTAATCTTCATGCAAGTGACCGATCCACACCTGTCCCATTTTGCATCTACCCTATACTTTACAAGTAGGTCGTTTGTGAGATTTACCGAATATCACATGTCCGTTTACCGCACATGTCATTTTTTATACAAAACTATATAATGTAATTCTTTACACAAAATGATAAAATGTAATTCATGCACAAACTAAAGATAAGATAAACAGCTTTATTTCAGACTTAAAGTCCATATATACACATCACATGCATAAAAATATATACATGTTGGTAAAATAGTATAAAGGATAGTAGGATCAGCCTTCGGTGAGGATGGCTCGCATTTACGTGCAAAGATGGAGGTTTGCATATCGCTGTTGTTAAGTTTACAAAGTAACTCATCTGTGCTTTTGTGCACCCTGCAAAGAAAACTGTACACTATTTTGCGGATCAGCTCTTTTAATGATAAAACACCTCTCTGTACAAACATATTGCTAGCCGAACATGATTTTTGAAGACCCATAAGCCATCGAAATGAATTGTTGAAGCACACTGAATTTTTTTGGTTTACTGATAGCCTGTAGTTAACCCAAAGCTGGGCTGTATACAGCGACGTACAGTAGGATTTATACAAGCACATTTTAACCTCATCGCTGCAACATGAAAACTTTCGCTCAAGCATGATTGCCCTGGAGCATAACGAACGATATTGCCGACCAATGTCTTCATCATCAGAAAGTGATGGAGTAAGGATGTCACCAAGATACACGGACCTTTCGACAAAGTGTAACTTTACATTGTTGAGTTTTACAGACGGGTTGATTTCGAACCGTATATGCGTAGTAAACAGCATACAGACAGTCTTTTTAGTATTATATACAATATCATTCTCAGTTGCAAACTGCTCACAAACAAGAAGAAGTTTTCTTAACCCCTTAACTGATGGAGATATAAGCACCATGTCGTCTGCATAGCTTAAGTTATTTGAAGACGTTCCTCCTATATTGCAACCTACACCGCACTCAGCCAGGCTGTAATCAAGTTCGTCAAAATGATAAAATGTAATTCATGCACAAAATGGTACAAACGCCAATCCACGTAGATACAAAATGATTCCAGATCCTTTCTACCAAGGACACAGGGTCATACAAAAAAAATAATTTAAGCCTACTCCAGTCCAGGACCTTGTGTGCAGTTATTTTAAAGAACAAGTATGTATGCATATATATATATATATATACAGTGTATGTATGCAGGGATGTCGTAAGAGACTCTTTCCACACCCCTGATGTATGTAATTATGTAACTGTCCGCCATTCTAAAATACATCCTTTCGGAAACCATAGGCACGCTGTCATGGCACTTTGTACATGTTCCATTCCGGGAATGATCCTTTTGAACCGAAAACCATCGTTTAGTATCGACATGCAATATGTTTCCCAAGCGCTTTACTAGTAAATGCAGCAAAGGTAGATGACAAGCCAAGCTGTTCTACTACTGATGAATTTATTAGTTAAGCATCAGAAATTTGCATTTAGTGCACAAATTAATGGTATAGTTTGAAACAATTATATTTTAACCCTTTTTAAAATGGAATGCTATCGCTCAAGCGCTAAAAATAAATTAGTACATATTTTTGACACTAAGAGGGAAGGCATGCTCGGTAACCAGCATTACCATATAATTATAATGATAATGTAAGGTAACAAGCGTTAATATCGTTTCACTTTGTGTCTGTCCGAGTCTTATTACAAAATTAATTAACTCAATGCTTACTAACACAAACACACACAGTACCGATGTTGTCACAAATTGAATATACATGTTATTATTTTTTGAAGAATTTTAAATTAGCTCAGAATAAAATAAACTACTTCAATTATATTCTTTGGAATTTGGCGAAGGAGTAACACTCTCAGTCATGGTAGAAACTTATTAATTTCATTTGTACCTTTCCCTTTCAAGTACGATCTCATTGCAACAAAGTGTTCATATTGAATTTCCCGAGAATCCACACTAAAATCATCATCATCATCATCATCATCATCATCATCATCATCATCATCATCATCATCATCATCATCATTGCTCGTCAGTTGTAACGTCAACACCAAATTTGGATTTTGTGATCTTCCATTTTGGGCCTATTTCCATAAAAGCTAGTATACCTGCCTGCGATTTTTTGAGTAAGAAGTTAATGTACAGAAACTTTGTCACGCATTCATGCCCTTAAAAACACTTTGAAATCGATTTAAATCGATTTACATTACTACTAACTTTTATTGGTGCTTGTCTCAGGTCAGGCGAGAGATGCTTTCCTTCAATATGAATTTTAGATTCTTTTTCTGATATAAAATGACAATTAAGATGTTGGTATGTCTACTTAGGACTTCCACATTTCGACTTTGCTTGTTTGATGGCTTACGAGTTTTTATCATGGATGGTTCCTGTTTGCTCGGATTCTTGTTGCAGTCTCTCTAGCATGTTTCAAAACTGTTGTCCGCTTCCTTTTTTGGCAGTCATTATTTTATGTGGCCAATATGATCTCTTATACGTCTTTAGATATTCAATGAATAGTGTGCGGTTTGGTGCATATTCCAGTCTTGCTGTTATGTCAGGTGATAATCATGCTAACGGGCTTGTCAAGATTTGGACGGTTTTCAGCTTGGACTGCTTTTCTTACTGCGCTATTGAAGTGTTATGGTGTCGTTGTACTATTTCCTCCGCTGCATCACATGTTGTGGTAGACACTAGTTTGCGGGGAGGGGGTCTGGATGTAAATCATGAAATGCTTGAAATTTGAGGATTAGTGTTGTGACCTTTTGAGCATCTTGACTTCTTTCATTCTCACAATATCTATGTGAACCTGTCTCCTCCGCATATTGACTGAGGTCATACATATTTCCAGTATACATAGCTCATTTGGTTATCTGCATATGCCAGAGTCCACCGATTGCGTGCATTACCTGCATGTGTCATATTAATTTCACTTTCAGTCGCTTTGTTCACTTTCGTTGAAATGCTCACCTCCTTGGTTCTCTGAAACTTGGTTAAAAGCCTTCATGCATTCTATGTCACCCAGTTACATGAGTGGAAGTCACCACACGTGTTAGATGCAGCTGTGTATCGTAACTGCTTTATATCAACTGGAAACACTGAACACTAGATAACATAATTGAAATGTTCAGCTGCCACCAGTTTTTTTCCAGCCATCTGCAGATTCCTGGTGTCTGTCACCTGCCCACGCTACAAATGCTTGCCAACAGATACCTCGACAGGGTCTCATAGCGAACTTGGTGAAGGCTCAAGCCTGCTTCACAGTAATCTATGAAAAATATTGTCAGCTCAATTTCTCCGTGTACTCCACTTTATACCAAAGTGCTTCTGCCGTGTATTAACCAATCAAATGAGAGAAATTCATTTGGGTATCAAAGCTTCGTGTCATGACAACCCAACTTCATTCATCTGGCTAGGAAATGGAAATAAGTGAAAAAATAGGGTATATCCAAAATCTCAAATCCCAGCGCTATGGGGAAAATTGGCCCAAGTCGTCGAGGAATGTTGTTTACCTGGACTGTTATTTTCTATATAGCTTCAGGCATGTTGGTACGAGAAGAATGGACTTCTTTTTACAAAGAACACGATTCCAGCATTATCATTGTAATTCAGAGCAGTTGGTATTAGCACTTTCAACTCTCGGCTCTTTCAATACGTTTGCAGTCTGTGTCTTGTGCTTTTTGTTATTTTTATGTCACATACTGAATATTGAATTTATTTTTCTTTATGTTTAAAAAAATGGCAGTATCATGTATCAAAATGACTATTGAATATAAAAAATGAATATTGATAATTTTGTTTTCTACTGATAGGAATTAGTAAGTTTTCAAATGACAATGGCTTAACATACTTACTGACTTTTAGGACAATTCCATAAAAATTGCGTAATAATTATAATATTTTGAAACTGAAGTGCAGTAAACTGTATAAAATATGTCTGATGTTACAATCTTGGAACATGTTATTGTTTGTTTGTAGCTTATCATTGTCTCAAATAACTTTTGTGACCTACAAACCCTTATAAAACGAAAGTTGCTCTTTGCCATGGTAACGAGGAAGGGCTACGCGGACCCTGACGTCAAAGAACAATTTCGGGGTCCGTGTAATGCGCGGGCCCGACGGGAAGGTGTAAAGTACCTATCACCTTTTGGGCGATTTGTGTCTTTAATGAATTTTGCTCCTTGGAATAGATTGTTTAGTAACAGAAAAAAACCAAGGAAAAGAAGTGGTTCGCTAATAAAACCAGTAACTTTGTGCCGTGGCGCATTCTTGATAAAAATACACTCTGTGAAGTAACTACATTCTCAGTGTGTAGTAAAGGAAAACTGAACATAACTTTCAAATGCCAGAGACTGAGTCAACAGCTTCTATTTCCGTCCTCCGGGAGTATTTCGCCGTATGCGCGCTGGGGAAAGCTGTTGGTGCATCGAACCCAGTACCGGTAAAAAGAACCAGACAGCATTTATGACACTGGAGTATTGAGGCAACTGTAACGGGACAAGTTGTATGCGCATGTAATCGGCAATGATCCCTCAGGTTTACGGTATTCAACTCTTGAACTTTGATTGCGTCAGCATATTCCATTCATGCAAGCTGAGTGCTCACCTGGCTGCCAGACAAAGTCATTAACAGTTGACATACCTTTAAGGAACTCCCTGCTATTCAAAATGATTAAAACAAAAATTAAATAAATAAACAGCCGACATTTACCGTTGGAAAAATATGCGCGCTATGTCTGGTAAGGGAGTGTTTGCTGAAATGCAGCCATCCTGCTCCAGGTCTTTATCGATTTTATCTCTGCCTTGTAGATCTGGTCACAAGCGTAGTAAATTCCCCATATCCGAGTAAATTTAGTATATAATCCAAGTCTCTGATGTACATGTTCTCTGCAATTCAAAGCCCCAAATTCCATAGGTGTACACGTCTCCTTCGTGTCCGAACGCTCTTCGGGCAACTGAGACAAGTAAAGGGTAGCTAGGTTATAGCACGTTACAACGGTTGAATGACATATCATTTGAACTATTCGTCAATATCGTATCAGCTTCGTGACCATATAGCCAATTTGAAGGCTAACAAATTTGTTACCATTGAACTCTAGTCGAGCTGCATACAAATCTATGTTTTCCTAGTCGCCTTTTAAGACTTGAAAGGGACGACAGATAACATGTTCAGCAGCCCAGTATAAATATATAATGGACCAGTAATCCTATAGAAAATTCCAGTGGCACTTAATAAAAGCAAAGTAGCGACCAGAGCTAAAGGCACTTCGAGTACAATTTTTTTTTGTTTTTTAATTCTACATCTATACAGCTGGTGTGTGAATTTCATTTTCCGAAAGATATGTTGGTTATAAAAGATACAGGATATTTTGGTTGAGAAGTTATGTATCCTTATGTCGAAATGAGTGTAATCTTTCTAGGTGAAATGCACAGACACACACAGACACATGCAGACGCATACAAACAGACACACACATACACAGACGCACAGACACACAGACATACACACATAAACACACAATTAGTTGCTCTTTTCCCGATTACGGATAAATGCAAATGATAATGTTTTGAAACAGGTTTAATTTCTTTGGCGAAACATGAAGAGAATAAATATAAGCAACACTGTGATATACCGTTCCTATACTCTAATGCTGCAAAACACATTCTTCTGTACAAGTGAACTCCGAAAGACTTCACCTAGGATTACAACTTCCTGAAATTGTTAGCGGCTAAAAATAATATTGGTTTTCATTTTTTGTCTATTTTCGATTCGGGATACCGAGATGCAGGTGTCGTCTTATCTGAAATAGGCAATTTGTTGGTGGAACAGCAGCTTCTTAGATTATGTTTGACCAAATTGCTACCACTACGATATCTTCTCAATATGACAAGTTATTGGATTTATCTTACGTTCTTAGGCATTTTCTTTGATACAGCGCAATGAAAGCTTAATTTATTGAACCAGTCTTACGGCCATTAATTCAAGGACGAGGGTATATCTTTGAATAAAACCACTGCATTATTAACTGTCGTCGGATCTATTGCTAAAGAAGAAGGCTAAAAACTTCCCTAGCTACTTTTTATTTCTTCTATAAATTTGACAAGACAAAATCCATTCTGTTTGAAACACAAAATGGACAGATTCTTGTGCGACAAGGAACCAATTTAGTGATTGGATACTACAGAAGCCACGTTCCTTTAAGGAAGAGATCATGTAGATTACCTCAGTAACTCTGTAGAGTAACGTTTGAATAGTTAGAACAGCATAGACATGGTAACAATGGTGAAATAAAGAATGAAATATAAAGGTACCCAATGGATACTAAAGCAGTTCTTCTGGGTGCATTGCTCACAGCTGAACTAAAGTTGCTTCATCTCAGCGCCTACTGCTTATCTCAAATCCCACCGGTAATACCCTTGATTCGAAATATTCGAGGCTAGGCCACTTCATTTACCGTATATGCACAATAAAAGAAACACACTCGACATTACGTTTCTAATGAAAATGGTCAACTTATAATCTATAATTTCAAGCTATGTAACTGAGCAAACGTCTCCCCGTTGATTAAACTACGACGTAATTGGCAGCACTAAAGCATGAGTGTATTACCTTGTTATTATCATTACATCGACCTGAATGCCAACTGTTATGATGACACCGACTAGCGCAAATTATCTACAATATTACATATACCACACACTCGCTCCCGTCACCGTGGTTTATCCTTTGTGAACTTCAACCAGTTAGTAATATTGGCACGACCGCTGGTTGGCATGCCTTAGCCGCCGTGGTGTGCTGGCCTTAAAGTACCAACAACATAAATGTATCTTGATCCCGTCTGCTATGTTTATTTTATTTCCAATAAAATGTGTTGTAGTTGATAAGATTACATTTTCAGTATGTTCTAGGGGTCGCAAA
Source organism: Hermodice carunculata (assembly GCA_964020975.1). NCBI lineage: Eukaryota > Metazoa > Annelida > Polychaeta > Eunicida > Amphinomidae > Hermodice > Hermodice carunculata. The sequence continues at coordinate 68,252,144 of OZ026625.1, forward strand.
ATGGTCCATATTAAGTTTATCTGCATTGGTACAATAGTTGGCACATGGTTTACTCATATCAGTCCCAATTAAAACGGCACATGTCAGTCCCCACTGGCCTTGTCAAATGTTCGACCTCCTGTTCCGTGTATTATCCAACCATATGATTCCCAAAGTTGGATGTTGGCAATCTAATATATAGACTTCTCGCACAGTTACTCATTAATAACTCAAACTGGAACGCCCGTTTGATGGCTCTGCCAATATATATATACATACATACATACATACATACACAGGCACACGCACACACACCTACACACACACACACACACACACACACACACACACACACACACACACACAAATAAAACTAATCATAGTATTTATTTATACTTTATTTACTGTATATCATCAGTATGTTTATTCCATGTGGTATGTGATCAGTCTGGCTCCTGGATTTTCTATGCACCTCTTGTTTGTATAATCTTGAATCTGTCAGAGATCCTGTCTTTGCGGTTTAGATTTTAATTGGGCAAATATTCAAAAAGAGTATGACCTAAAATTTAATAACTGTCGTCCCAAAAGATATTTTAGTTTCAAATGCCAGACAAGCAAGGTAAAGGTTCTACCCAGGGGGTCAAAAACTTCTCTGGCACCAAAAGCAAAAGCAATTCATGCATAATTGTACCTGATAGTAATCACCATAAGCTATATTTTGTACGTTTTGATTCTCTTGCGGTCCACCTGAGCTTTTGTGTCTTATTTATATCATTATGGTCATAAAAAAATTATAGACACAAAACGCATCAAAGAAACAAACAACAACTAATTAGAAATAAATAAATAATTAAAAAAAAAACAATAAAAAGAAAAGACGTAAAATGACCAACTATCACAACGGGCAATATCCGAAGAGGTTCTGTAGGTCTCTCTGATGGACATCTCACTATCTTTCCATGTAATACAGCTCCGGATTCAGTTATCGGCGTTGTCTGTTTGGTGACTGAAAAATACGGATTGCTGAAATCCGAACTGTATCTGATCAGAAGCCAAACCCTCCCTCTCCCTTTTCGAACAAATGCTTTAAATCAAGTAAAACATGTAAAACTGGTGTTGCTATATGTGGAGACTACTTAGCAGATATAGTGTTGGTATGTTTGTTGTTAGGAAGTCAAGAGCAAAATCTGCAGTGTATGTACATATAAGTGAAGTTTCTAAATTGCAGTTTTAAACAATCTGTGTTTTATTTTTCAGATTTTTATACACACACACGCACACACACACACACACACACACACACACACACACACACACACACATAACTATATGTACGTACATATGAATGTGGACCAGCTCCACATTACACTGATGAATGCCATTGAAATGAACTTCATTCAGTGAAGTCCCACTAAATAATGTACGAGAATATCCATATAAGACAATAGACGCTCCATTTCGTGAAAAGCGTTAATAAAACCGGCATGTCAGAAGCTTATTGTTTAGTAATGCCAGAAGTAGTTGATGAAAATACAAAAGGATATACATATTGCATAGCTTACTGTTATTATAGCATATTATGCGCCAAACTGTTGGCAAATCATTCATTTTGTTGGACAGGAGCCATCTGCTTTGGAGGGATATGATTCTGAAGCCAAACAAATGTGCTTCTTTTCACAACGACCTGCATCCCGTGCCATTTTCAAAATACGGTACACGGAGGCCTGCATTGCATTTTATGTAAACAGCACAGGAATATTGTTACATGTATGTACATAAAGATTATAAGGCAAACACAGCAGAACATAATATTGCTACGTGAATGTGCATAACGATTAAACGACAAACACAGTGGAACATACGTGCTGCCCCAATTTCTTTACACTAAAAATGTCAAAAAAAGCAAATCTCTAAATTAATAAAAAAAAAAAAAACAACGGCGGCTACAGGTGAAAAGCACTATTAAATTCGGTACAATATTAAATTTTGGAGATTTAAATGGCATCACATTAAAATACAGATATTGACACGCCTCTTCACATTTAAAAGATTTATTTCCAAATGCTGCTCAAATCAGTCTGCATAAAACTATGGATTGTAATGTTATCCGTGGAGTGCTCGGGCGGCCCACGACAGGCACACTTCTACAGTTACGTAAAATGGTTATATGCTGAATATGACAATGTCAGCTGCTGATTACAGGTGTGCCTCATATATATATTGATATATAATAAACCCCTCGGCAGTTCTTGTTTTAAGGTAGCCACTATGAAATCATGCAATACGAAAGCTATCTTATGGAACGGCTGTTTCATAACTATGTAGATCATTAGCATTGAAAAATTGGTAGAGTTGACTCCTGTATTTTAAGTTTCGGTCAAACTTCAGAATACTTGGACTTGTGGATCCACAAAATATGGTCAGGGTCATTGATGTTCATGCAAAACCTGCTCCGTCGAGAAAGACTATAAATCCGTGAATAGTAAATAAATAATTATGTGGCTCTATATGGTTTCAGTACCCCACAATTTCCAAAAGGTAATCCACTTCAAGAGACTAGAGACACAATTAATAAATCAAATGGCAAAAACTTTAGTGCTCCGTGTTTGCTTGGCTGTGTAAATAACACCCTGATTCCTAATGACAACAAAGATTGTATTCATCCGCAAGAGTCGTGAAATGCCTTGTTCCACTGGAAATTTCAGTGTTGTACTTTTTCTGTCAAGTGTAAGCGTTTTGGATCTGCAATGTGAATGCTTTAAAATACGTCCTCTCTCCTTATAGGTGGCCTCAGCGACAGCGGATCAAATATCCTTAGTTGAGGGTCTTCTGACATACTTTTTACTACTCAAAGTGATTTTTAAAATGTCTTCTCACCTATTTTTGTTGCATCTATTTTGCACAATTTGTTATGTCAGTGTCAAATAAAATGATTCTGATCCTGATGAATCTGAGTGATTAAAATGGTTTCAGATTCATATTCTTCATAATGAGATATTTTATTCAAATACCCGATATTTCTGTTGTCTCCTTGTAAAAACAATGGTCCGGTCAACCCCCCCCCCCCCCGACGTCATTTGGTCGAGCTATTTACTCAATCTGAAACTTTGGACGGTAACAATTAAGCCAGCTGATCCTATCATTTGTAAATACAATACCTGTTACTGCATCTTATACACCAGGTTTAAATGCCTGAACACAGGATATGGGATTGGCTTTGTTAAAAAATCAAGATTTATATGTTTTGGAAAAAGGAACGTCACAGTCAAATTCGACATTTTTACTTCGATAGATTGATACCATACCGGTTAAAAGTTTACAAATTGTAAATGTAGATCTGCTGAAATCTTAGCTGTATGGCTAAATTTATCCAGGCTTCAGCATTCGTTTACCCTACTCAAACGGAATTTTTGTCTTTGCGGACATTAAAGTGCATGGTGCTAAATAAAAAAAAATGGTCATTTGTCCACGATCATTGTCAGTTACTGCCTGCCTCAGCACGCAAAACAAACAAGGCAAAATGAAATAACTTACCGTTGGAGCCTTGATTATAAAGCAGCTATCACCTTTCACTCCTAATTAATTCCAATCAGAATAAGTCTGCTCAATACGTTGTTGCAGGAAGCTGCGAGAGCTTCACTGTTTACATGTAGGATTCCGCTTTAACTGTTGCATTACATGGAGACAGCAACTGCACTGGGCGCTTTTAATGTAGGGTCCATATATGCTGTACTCCGTGTTTATATCGCACCAGACCCCGTTTAGGATCCCTGTGCAAGTGGTTTGTAAATTTACAACCGCAATGCCAGTTTAATGAAGTCTGTTTGATGTATTATTCCTACAGTGACCTTTTCAAAACCTCCAAATAGTTGTCAAAAGCATAATGACGTAGCATTTTTATTCCAGTTTCCCCGTGGTATTATGTATATGAACGACAGCTGATGAATTGGATGCCGCTGCTAGTATCATATAGCTACTGGTGTATAATACAAAAGTCAACTGTTATGTTCCGAAGTCCCTGCTTGTCCTAGCGAGCCAAGGCGCGGCTTTCAAAGACAGCGTGTGACTCCCGGAGTATAGTTTGCTCTTCAAGCCTCCATATAAGGGCTTCTATGCCAGAGACTGGCGTCTCTGATCCGCCTGCTCCTCTGACATCGCACTAAGGACAACCAATATCTTTGCCTGCAAGAATGAAACCTAGATAGTCACAGCAGTTGTGAATCGCCATTCGTTGACAAAATGGCAGGTTTGAAAAAGGAACTTGTACTAGTTCCTGACAAAAAACACAATGCCTCAACGATAGACTAATACGCATAAGCATACTGAAAAATGTCGTAAGGATTGTATGTATTTCTGTGAGATCTTCCCTGGATCGATGAACTTGTTTGGTGTTGTGGCGCAACAGGTTGTCGGAGGCGTCATATTATGTATATATGTCTGTATGTATGCATGCATGCTAGCATGCTTATATGTAGATGGATGGGTGGATGGATGGGTGGGTGGGTGGGTGGATAGGTAGATAGATAGACAGACAGACAGACAGGCAGATAGATAGATAGATAGATAGATAGATAGATAGATAGATAGATAGATAGATAGATAGATAGATAGATAGATAGATAGATAGATAGATAGATAGATAGATAGATAGATAGATAGATAGATAGATAGATAGATAGATAGATAGATAGATAGATAGATAGATAGATCATCTTGGGCACCGGCAAGGACGAATACGCTTCTTGTGCTTTAGGGAACCACGTGGTCGGGTACTCCGAATACCCTGAACAAAATATCCCTGTGCGCTCTGCAACACAAGCGTAGCTGTAGTGAAGTCTCCTTCAAAACTGACAATAATTGTGAGCACACAATAACGGCGGAGTCCACCGCTCTTTACTGGCAATTGAGTCGCTTTATCCAAATAACATGCTACAAATTAAACGATCTTAAGCACGAATTTGCCCAAATGGATTTTTATGCACCAGCATACACACTGGAACAGATGCTATACGAGTGAAACCCTTTATTTTAAAGTGTTCAAGGTTCGACATTTGTTCCAGCATCACACGGCGTCAAATACTGGTGATCATATTGCAGAGCGCCTTGATAATACCCCCCCCCCTCCTCAAAAAAAAAAAAAAAAAAAAAAGAAGAAGAAAAAGCACACGACCAACATACGATGAAATGTCCATTGCTAACGGAGCACCTTCTCACCATTTTTCGGCCTCCTCTAGATACCAGCGGTTGCCAGAAACCCTTTACCGTCCAGGGGGATAACATCACAGAGACAAAATAACAAGCAAGTGAATGGATCTCCTACATGTAATCAAACAAAAACCTCAAAAGATTAAAAACCACAACGTATTGAAACTTACTTTGACACAACACAGATCGTTGCTTCTTTTTTACATTTATGTATTGTTGATACTGTTGACCAGGCACATAGACAGACGATAAAGCATTTTTGCCCGATCCAAGGCTATTTATCTTCTTTCTCTGAATTGCTGAAAGTAATGCATCTTGCTTTTCTGAGTGAAAGGGGAGCAAAGGAAAACAAACACGCGGACTGGAAGCAGGCAGATATAGTATCACGTATCAATGGACTGATTTTATTCATTTTGGAATTTGGCTCTGTGAGTTGAATGGCTGGTCATTTTTTTGTTTGGTGTTGGTGTTCGATATGCATGATGCCAGTTGAAAAGAGCACTGGTAATTTTTTTTATTAGTACGGTATTTGTAGTGGATACTGATACTAGCTAGAACCCATTACGTGCATTTACAGCTATACACTCTCGACCTTTCCACTTTCAAACAGTACTACATGCTGGTAATCTTGCTTGGGTATTAGAGTTTTAACAACTACATATTTTTACACAAGTTTTAACAGCGCAAGCCCGATGGATTCTATTACTAACCCTTAAAGTGCTGATTTAAGATAGTGTCAACAGCTTTCCTCGGGACACTTTGCGCGCAAGGCGCGCAGAGTGTCCCGAGGAAAGCTGTTGACTAAGACTAATTTTTGCTTCAGACAAGGCTTGCTGGTATTCGAATGAAAGGTAGCTTCATGACGAATTTGCATCTTTTAACCATTATATGTGAAAGGAACTAAAGCAGTGATTAGCACTTTCAGGGCTAAAAATAAGGCTGCAAATTCGGAGAAAACGCCTAGCAATACTTAATACAGTGTAGTCATGGTATTGCCTCTGGCTTATCCGATTGATGAAAGGATGGAAACAAGAACATTGGATGGGAGGTCCCACCTTGACGCCTCAATAGCCTTAGCTTTATCTTATTTAAGACGCGATTATTTAGTTTTTACACAGGTAGAAAGAACTCATAAATGGCTATGGCGCACAATATTCCGAGTTATCTTAGCAAGAATATGGTTTTTATTACTTCCCCCGCCCACCTCCTCAAAAAAAAAATTAATAAAAGCAAAACAAAACAAAACACCCCCCCCCCAAGGAAAAAAATCAGAAAGCACAAAACAAACACACACAAAACCTAACAAAACAAACCACACACACAACATAAAAAAACGAAAAAATCACAAAAGCACCCCGCCCCCCCCCCCAGAAAAAAGACAAAAATAAAACCAAAAATACTCCCCAAGAAGGTAAAAAGTGCATCTCTAGAGAGTATAATCATAATCATACTTTGCAATCTAATCATAATAATATATTAAGAGGGATTCGATTGTGAACAAGTGAGCAAAGTGGAAATTGATTTTTCTACGCATATATATATATATATATATATATATATATATATATATATATATAGATATATATATACATATATACAAATACATACATATATACATATATATATACATATATACAAATACATACATACATACATACATATATATATATATATAGACATATATATATATAGACATATATAAGGTGACTTTGGAATACAAATTCTCATTGGCTGTAAGAGGGAAATGATCACGCTGTTCAGTATTAGGCAGCACAATTTTGTTTCCTTTTTTGTTTTGTGTTTTTTTTTAAACCTTATAAGTCGCCACACATCTCCAGGCAAGGAATCTGGTGGTTGTTTGGTAATTTTCTGTATGATGTGAAAGAATATAAGCAATCGTTGACGCTTGGTCTCATATGGCCAGCCCATATTTATGTAATCATGTCCCCAGAATATCTGACGAGAAATGGAACGTCTCTGTCAACGTCCACTAGATTGCAAGCTGCAAATGTGGGCCCAAGTAGCCTGAACATTTTGTGACTTTAAGTGTTTATTGGACAATTCTATGATTGTATGTTTACCGGATCTAGATAAAGTAACCAGGACATTCCAGGTCATTGGCCGTACCTCCACAAAAAGCAACTCTGCCCAAAGTTGTAAATGCATATGGGGCTGCTTTGAATTTGAAAAACGCACCAACACAAAAGCTCGAAGCAGGATATTTTTGTGAAAAAGGGGATTCCAAGACTTGCTGAGCCTTCGTCTACCTCAACGGAAAATCTGCTGCCTAGTGCCAAGTGGAATGCTACGGCCCCGCCCGATGCCAATGTGGGATGCCTCAGCAAGGTGTGCGAGCCTGCTGTACATCCCTCACCCATCACCAACCAGACACCATCCGTCGGTAGCTGTCTGATGCAAAAGGTACAATCTCGAATTGTCCGCGATGTCCGTGATATCTTCAACACGGACATCGCGGACAGTTACAACGCGGACATTTTCTGGCTCTGTGTCGAGATTAAAGCTATGGAAGCCGGTATACACGACTAAGCTTTGGCATGATTAAATGTAAATTTGGACGTTGGCTATTGCTTTCGGGATGGATCTGAGCACTTTTCTTTCTCTTTATTCTTTTCTTTCTGAAGTTCGGTGTTTAGCTCTGCATTTGGGGTGGATATGAGCATTTTAAACTTGCTTTCTTTCTTTTTCTTTCTTTCTTTCTGTTATCTATTATTTCTTTTATCAACAATTATAAAATGCCTGTAGCTGGAAATATAACTTATTATTTAAATGTTTCCCAATATTAATTGGAGCCTTGAAAAACCAAGCATCGTGAAATAGGATTCTTGAAAAAGTGGAAGATGACAACTTAACCCTGTGACAACTAGCTCCGTCTCCCGGCCCCTGCTTGTTGTTCCAAGCCTAGATAAATTTAGAGTTCAATGGTTTAATTATTTATTGACATTCTCAATGAAAAAAAAAAAAGAAAGAAATTGCTACCATGTTGCCATTAATTATTGGGAAATTATGAAAAATACACATTCATAACTTTCATAATTTTATTATCTGCTTGGACTCACAGCCTCACATCAATACATTATACACACATGCATGTGACCAGGGATCCAAATTATAATTGACCTTTATGCCAACACAATTCAATCACACAAACACACTTCTGATGAATGACATCATATGACCAACTGGTCATGGAGAATACAGTGATACCTACTATTTAAGACCACCCAATCTGCCAGCCACAAGTGGCTACAAATAGCACATACTCTTAAAATACTCATGATTTACAAAGAATATAATTATATCAGCTGTTGCTCCATGAGGAGTCCACTAAAACTCTGTTCCCACATACAATGCAATGGTACCTGCTCAAAAGACCACCTCTCATGAAAGACCCGTTAGTTTTTAAGACCGCTCTTTCAAGACACTGGCCTCTAATTTCTTTGCTATCTTACCTGCAGAACATGCACCTGTCATATGTGACCACTCTTGTCTGGCTTTAAGAGTGGTCTTAAATAGGAGGTACCACTGTAGTCCATGTCATGCGAGGTCATCCCGAAGGCAGGCCCTGAAATAGCCCCTCTAGACAGGTAAACTCTCACTAGAGGTACAATAACACAAAAAGATAGTAGTAGGGACCTGCCAAAAAAAGGGGCCTTTCAAGCCAGGTAGTCTCTCATTTGGAGCAACTTATCAAGACAGGGGGCCACTGTACATAATCACTGATAACTGAAATATTCTCTATTGTAGGGTACTGCAGTGATAATTTACATTTTTTGAGTTGCCTTATATACTAAATGTGGACCCGTACCTTAAAATTCAACCCCTTTTCCCCACTACATATGCAGATATCAAATTTTCTTAAATATGTAAAAGAGGGATTGTGATGTTTTGCAACACTTGTTTCTTGCTTAGCCAAAAATAAATATTGAATTTACGTTGGTTTTGTTGTGTTAGTTTCATTTTGTTGATTCATTTACAAGGTATATATCAAGATCGGGAGTAATTTATTAAGGATTGGTAAGGTAAAAAAATGCAGGGATGAATACTAACAAGCTAACAGCTCCTGTGGTTGTGTATATTCAATTACTGAAGCAGGTGTCAACTAATATACAACACTGATAAGATCAAATAGGGTGATTAACAGAGTACACAAGTCATTATGACAGGTCTGCTGAAGTGGAGTATCTCACCGTGGTGCCCCCTCAAAGTTTGTGTATTTATATATGGAGGGTTGCCCAAGGGATATCACACATCAGAACACCTACTGTAAATATAAAAAATTACTCTAACTAAATACCAATTTGAAAACAAATGTTGAGAGTTGCCAAATGAACACAAAATCACCAGTAAAGACAATAAAAAGGACATACTATCAGTGTTGGTCCACTTCATTAATGCTTGTGAATTTCCAGTCTAATAAATTTTGCAGGTGTATTAAAGACCCAGAGTCTGATCTCAGTATACATGTAACATACTAACATGGGTCGAAATTAGGGAAATCAGGGGAGTCTGGTTGCAATGCAACAATGTAAAATTTGTAAGGGCTAGTTTACAATCCCTATTTGCCCAAATGACAACTTTTTATTTCTCAACTTAATCGTTGTGGTGTTTTATAACAAGAAATGAGACGGACCAGGTATCACAAGTGGTCTGGTGGCATTTAGATACAGTTCACATACAAGTTACCCTGGTAAATGTAGAATACATTTTATACAATTCAGGGTATTCCCCAAAGCCGTATAACCCTAGAATTCTAGGGCTTTACATCTAAATTTAGGGCTTTGAAATCATTATCCCCATTATAATGAATAGAAATGTAGGGCTTTAATTTTTCTATTGTTGCTATTTTTAGCAATCCCACTACTCTTTAAGAAAATCATAGGGAAAACCCTGCACTTAAATGACTCTAATAGGAATCAACTATTACATGTTTATTCAGCTGAATCTACAACACAGAATACACATAATTCTTGAATGTTGTGTACCTTTGCAGATGGGGTAACATAATGTGACCTTATGGGTTATACACACAGATGCTTTTAAAATATATAATTATGAAATGAAATATAGCATATCAAGTATTTCTTTGTGAATTGAAAATGGAAATTTTGACATTTGTTTTGGGTCTACATGCAATGATTTAATACCATATTCCACATTAATTAGTCTGTAGCTTACGTACAATTTTACTTCTTAACCTGTTCTCATTTTTTCCCCTTAAATTTTGTTAAATTTTAACATGGATGCATACAATCGCGCATTATATCCATACTGACAATAGCACAGGCACACTGCTCGTTGTGAAATTACCTGTGAATTCCAAGTGCTGTGTGACTCAGTATACAATTATTTGGTGAATTATTTACATCAAAGAAAATGGGTAACTTCATGATCGGCCATGATCTTGTATGATTATGAACATGATAAATCCCGGTTCCCAAAAAACAAAAGTCTAAATATCAGACTAATATACAGAGTCTAGGCTCACCATAACCCTGGCCTTATGTTTGGACCGAGACCATGTTGCCGCCTTATATTACATTTAAACGAAATCTGAAATTTGTCCACGTCCAAAGTCTAAAATAACTAATAGTTCCATGTTTAAGAAAGTTGCAGACGCCACAAGTTGAATCCGCGTCCATAATGACGAGTATGTACTCTCACACCAAACTTTCACGGACAAATGAAGATTGTACCTCACGGACATCGCGTACATTGCGAGATTGTACCTCACGGACATCGCGGACAATTCGAGATTGTACCTGTTGCCTGTCTGATCCACGTGCAGAGATGTTAGGCAGCCAAACCAAACGCCTCCTAATGAAAACAATTCTCTAATACACACCACTGAAACAGGCCACTGTGAGCCCAACACAGCACAGAACAAATGTCCTGACACCATATAGGACTGCACAGTGGATGCACTACAGTGGGGCATTGAGTACCTGAGGGAGAGATGCATAGAGCACGTGGAGCAATATAATCATTGCTCAGAGCCCTAACATAAGAAATATGAACGCTTCCTATAACTAGTGACGTGGATTCGTATGAGGGGTAAGCAGATGTGGCAGGGAAGGGACTCTGTTGGTGGCATTAGCCACCAGGAGTGCCGCAATAGTGTATAACTGGGAGGCCTTTTGTCTTCACCTTCCTACTCGTGGTCAGACATAGAACATGTCAGCAGAGAGATATAGAGAGAAAGAAAGAGAGAGACAGAGACCAAGCAAAAAGGTGCAGAGAGAGAGAGAGAGAGAGAGAGAGAGAGAGAGAGAGAGAGAGAGAGCTCACCTTACAGGCATAATCAGAAAAACATCTTAAGTCCCACAACATAGGGAAAACAATGATGACTAGGGACTGGTAAACGTATGTTCGAGAAGGTATGTTTGCTGCATTGGGATGTGTGCATTCAAGTCAGCATGCTACAATGGTAGAGTGAATAGAAACAGTGGCAAAACCATGTGACAAGAAGCATGAAATATCTTAATAACTTATTTTAACCACAAAAATAAAACTGTTCCATCTGTGGACTGTATAACCAGATAACAAGGATGATCGCATCAGCTGGTAAACCAGCTGAGTAGAAACAGGATATTAATGAGAAGCCACAGGTGGTGGCTTTAAAAACAGCTGCGTATCTCTCAGTTGGTATGAAACTAGGTCACATAATAGAAAGGCACACAAATCAGACATTGTCAACAAGCTGTGCGCGCTATCTACATGTAGCCTGGAACTGTTAAAGGTCTAAAAGTAGCGTATGAATATCTATCACCTGTTACATAAGTCGCTTAGCCAAATGGTGCAGCCAGCAGACACTCCAAATAGTCTGCACTCCTTCTCTCTGCGCAGTTTAGGCCAGGCTGACGCAGAGAAGTCTCGGAGTAGCACATATGACTACTGGAAAGATACAATTTTTCCCGATGTTTTGGTTTTCCCGAATTTTTTCGTGTAGTATCAGTCGGGAAAATTAAAAAAAAACAAAACAAAACAAAAAAAAAAAAAAAAACTGTAAGTATCTGCGGCAAATTGGCTGCACATATTGTACAAGCCATTTTTGGGAAATTAAAAACTGTGAAACCTTGATTTCAAGTAAATTTGTGAAATTAAATGCTCGGAAAAATTTGAACTTTACAGTATTTGTTACTTGTACCCTAAGTTGTACCAACTTCGCGTTATACTACAACAATCAATGCATGAGGGAAAACATGTGGGTACTACCGAACCATTCTTTCCTGCACTTATTTGAGATTTAATAAAAAACAGTCATAGAACACACAAACATAAAAAAAAAGTGAAAACAAAAAATAATAAATAAATAACAGATTAACGGGAAGAAAGACGGAGGTATTGCAATTGAGGAGAAAGGCGGAGGTATTGTTTTGAAGGAAAAAGACCGAGGTATTGTTATGAAGGGGACAGGTGGAGGTATTGTTATGAAGGAGGAAGACGGAGGTATTCTTATGAAAGAAAAAGGTGCAGGTATTTGCATGAAAGTTAAAGGCGGAGGTATTATTATGAAGGAGAAAGGCGGGGGTTTTGTTATGAAGAAGAAATACGGAGGTAGTGTTGTGAAAGAGAAAGACGGGGGTGTTGTTATGGAGGAGAAAGGCGGAGGTATTGTTATGGAGGTCACTTTCCTTCAAAAGAAAGATGTTGAAAACAATGATGAGACGTACATGTGACTATCACTAGAAGTACAAAGAACTGGCAATAAGTCAAGCGCGTTGTCTTTTATAGACAGATGACCAGGATTTTTTTAAATAGTATTTTGTGCTTAGGCTTGTTGCGTCTGCCTCTCCGAACTGTAAATCTAACTTACTTGTGCGCCAGGTAATCCTACTATGGACTTGCAGAATAGAAATGTAGAAGTAATTAGATAAACTTCGTCTCATTATTCCAGTTGTCCCAAATCTCAAAGTAACGTTCCAGCCAGTTACTTACAATTATGCTTCATTGATTACTCATATTTATATACCTTACTTGACATCTGTATAACAATAATCATTATTGAAGATTTGGCTAAGTGATCACTTCTCTTTGTTTTTCATTTTGAAACGTAAAATGAATGTGAAGAACCCTGGTGACAGCGCCATAAAGTACTGCAGTATGAGCAACTTACTGCATAAACAATTCAAAGAGAATATACATACTATTGATTAGAAACACTTGATGGACATGGAGGACCCAGTGTTGCTGTTGCTTCACTCCTCTATTTTAATGACAAGCATACGAACATGTGTACCAGCGCTACAGCTTGGTATGCAACTGATAAAAGCACTACAAATAGCGGCGAGGAATTGAACTAAAAGACGAAAAGTGCCAGTCTATCATTTCACAAAAATAGGTTAATTGCAAATGGAAGAAACCAATATTATTTTCCTGAATAATAGGGAAGACTATTGTGTTATTTATTGTTGAGGTTATTACTCATATCCGGACAATGATTTTTTTTTCCTTTTCTTGCTTTAGGTGTCTGCCGTCGGTAAACCTTAAATCTCTGCATCCAGCTTTGGTATTTGAAACGTTCTCTCTGACTAACCGAACCTGGCACGTCTGGTAAGTGCAGTCAACGGTTCGGTTGAGCACTGCCTACCTCTGGCGTGTAATTCCTATCTTGTCTGTAAATATGATTTAGTTGTTGCTGACTTCGGTACCCAGTAATATTTATATTCCTCCATAGACATCGCAGGTGCTTGTCAGGGTGTAACTTTCTGACAGCATGCAGACGAAATCCCCACGGCCGATCACAGATCACTCAGGTGATATCAAGAGTTTAAATTATACTTAGTCTAGTGGTTTTATTTCGAATTAAAACGACAATTTCAGCCCCGCGGTACACACTTTAAGGACCATTCATGTGTCATTTTTCTTCTTAAACTGAGGATGGGGGAGACGTTAATATTCCACGTAAACTTACTTTGAGACAAAGGCTGCCGGGCGTACGTAGTTTTCCAGTATTCATCACACCAGCTGTGCATGGCCGAGTTAATGTTATTAGATGCTGGTTTACATAAGACCTGTTTATGCATTCATTTGGCTGTTGAAGCATAGAATCTTCAACTTGTAGAATCAAGCGTGAAAGCACAGATTTATTAACGTGTAGGCTTCGGCACAGACAGTGACCGGATGTATGTATGTATGTATATATGTATGTATGCGTGTATGTATGTACGCATGTATATATGAATATATGTATGTATGTATGTATGCATGCATGTATGTATGTATGTATGTATGTATGCACATATGTGTGTATCTATGTATGTATACATGTACGTATGTATTGTCTGTACTTGCCTGTTTGTGTTTGTGTGCATATTTGTGTAGTTGTGTCAGGTGATTTTTTTTTTGGCAAACGTTCAGGCAAGTATCACCGTTTGTTGTCGTGGCTTCACATCGGGTACTCTGCGATCTCATAACCTATCGTGACAGCTCATTATTCTATGGTGGAACCTCGTACACATAACACCGGCGTTGATACCTACAACTCTTTTTGTTACGTATTTTATTTTTTTTTAATTACAGTAGCAATCAGTTGCTATTGGGAAGCGAGTTTCAACAAAAACAATGCTTCAAATACGATCAAAAAATAAATAAATAGATAGATAGATAGATAGATAGATAGATAGATAGATAAATAAATAAATAAATAAATGAGTAAATAAATAAATAAATAAATAAATAAATAAATAAATAGATAAATAAATAAATAAATAAATACAAAGGAAACGAACAGATACAAACACAGAAAACATACATACAAACAAACATACACGCACATTGACGACCCTGTTCACAAGATATACATGTGAATTAGGAGTAAAACCCTTGCAAAACACGGTAACGCCTGCTTATTTCACATTAAATCATCATTAAGTCCATATGCAAACGGCGAAAGCAACAAAAGAGATCACACGCAGAGTAAAAGTTACACCATTCGGCGGAATGCGGTTCTCGCTTCTGAAAACAACAGCACATGAACAAACAGTGTATTTGTGATTCATCTGCATTATAGGTATTGGTTCTTACACAAAAGTGAAACATGCGAATAGACGAAACCTCCTGAGGCCCAAACTATTTTAATCAATATAATAAACTGTGACAATGCGGAGGTGTTCAGCATATTATGTGAATAAATGGGTTTATTTCCTAACATAATGTGATAACAACCACGTATTAAAGATTTGCTTGATAAATACCACAGAACAAGAAAAAATCGTCCATATATATCCCTTTTTGGCATTTCTACACCTGCAGTATACTGTAGCTGTTATCAATTATGCCGGAAGGAGAACAAATTTCCCATTCTCGTTGACTGGCAAAGGAAAGGTGCAACCATTAGATAAACCGTGTACGTATGTATATAAATTATAATAGATGAACCATGGCCACATGCAATCAGCTAATATAGCGAACAATGGGTATTTTGTTCATTCTGTCCATAGAATTAAACATTTACGTGCTAATTTTCAGGCTATTATATTTTAATGAGTATACAGTACCCGTTTAAGGGCCATGATATTAAGCTAAAAGCATATCTCGAAAGTTCTTTTATTAATTCAACAGCGCAAACGGAATGATGAATTGTTAGTATTCAGCACTTTATCGATTTGCACGCAAGCGACGGAAGAGAACTTGAACATATAATCTGTTAAGCAAATGATATACTGATTTTACTTATTATATTACAATAGAGGATCCATAAAAACTTATTCCCTGTGTATGACATAGTTTGATACAAGCTTGGGTGAACTTTGTCGGAGCATCATTTAAATGCAACCTTTCCGTGTTATTCTCCCGCTGTTCATGCCTTAGAAGTACAGCTACACTAGAGCGCTCTTACAGTACGTGGGATGATTTTCATTCACTAGAAAATGTCAGCTGTAAAATGACATCCACAGACACACACGGATCTATGTGTGCCCTTGTGTGGTTCAAATAAGTATGTGATTGTTCACACTTACCACTTTACCTGTAAATGCCCAATGAAATCAACTTTAAAAAATAAGGGGTTAAAAATGGACACAGGTTGACGCTAACGCCAGGAATGTCATATTTTGGTGCGGAATGTTTTGTAACGGAGTTGCCCTTGCGTAGGATTCATTGCTCATAATTTGCAAAGCAAGGGGATTATATGTTAAGCACGCGGCAGATAAGGTGACACAAATAACTGCCTGACGTCGTCCAAAGCATAGTCATTAACCTGGTCAAGGGTTTTCTATATCATGCTTTGAATGAACTAAATAACATTCTCGGATGAAAAATACAACTACTATTTCATTCAGTGTGTTTATGTCGTGACATAGGTATTTTATCCTTCTGGTTTGTCCTTCTTTATATCCGTAATTTCCCTCGTAACAAAGTTTTTAGCAAACGTATCTCAAATTCTTTCTTGTTTTCTCGATTACCCTACACACTGCTGTGCCTCAATCGATAATGTAAATGCTAGTTTCAACCATTAAGTATCAACCGTTAGCAACAGGGTAAAACAACAATCATCAGTATTTTTTACCAAGACCAGATGTAGTACGTTTCTCCCTCGTATCTTATACCCAAAAGCTACGCGTGATCTCGCTATCTGATGCTTACATAATTTGCCCCCAAAACATAATTACATTTTAAATGTATGCAGTACGAAGACTAAAGTGAGAATATTAAGATACACACTAAGATGAGCATGTCAACCTTGGAGTGTATATTTCCTATGTGGCTGTCATATCTGTGTTCATTAACTTCCAGACGAATATTTATGTATTCTAAAATACATTTCACTACGTTGATGTAAAATCGTGACAGCGTGAAAATGCAATAACATCATCTAAGACTTAAAACATGTGTTTTTTTCACTTTACTCTTTTTTTTGAACAATTTGCTTTAGCGAATTTTAACATAAGAGATCGTGGCGGGTAGAAATCAAACATGGAAAACAAAACAATCTACCGGAAGTTAAATTTGATTCAAAGTTGATGCCTGCTATATGCCAATAACCTTTTCTATTCAAGATTTAAAGAAAATGCTCTTTAGCTAGACTATATATATATATATATATATATATATATATATATATATATATATATATATATATATATATATATATATATATATATATATATATTAATTGAATTTGAGTGTAATTTTCGTCAGCATACCGTAGGCATGTGGCGTTGCTTCTATTTCTTACCTGGTAAAGTACTTTAACTTTACATTCAATTGAAGTCAACAAAGACAGAAGTGTTCTTCACGGTTGACCTCGTTACCCTTGCTTGGTTTGGTTTAAACGTATTTTATTCACAAAAGTGAAAACAATGGAGAAGAAGAGCTCTGCCTTATCCGGATGCCTCTTGTGTAAAGAGACACGTAGACAAGACAAACGTAACGCAAAACTCGACCGCGACTGCAACCGTCGAGTGCAAAAAGCACTAGAAGGATGGAGTCGCACCGGCAAAAACAAATAAAAGATAGACGTAGACTGAACACCACAGATAGCGGGATCTCTAGAATAGAATATTCGCCATTTACTATCCTACAATCATTGTGAAAATCTCTGTCACTATTCAGCCACTAAGATGCGTCGGTGTTAGAACTCTGGAACGTCACATTTATCTTTAAAATTTGTGTACTGCTTTAAAAGTAATGATATTTTGGTCGATGTTACATTCACTGTTGCCAAATGGCATTGTGTTTAAACTAAACAGTACAGTGCAACGCTACTAATGGTGGTATGCAAAACATCTTGGTCGACAATATAGCGCGGACAAGTTAAAAAGTAATGCCAAACACTTTCTGATGTAGCACTGCAAGAACATGTTAGTGATTCAACAACGCCTATTCTATGCAGATGTTCTTTCAGCTGGGATGGACCGGGATTGTAGGGTTCTGAACAGAAGAAGTGTCAATGTTCATTTAATCCAAGAATAAATAATAAAATATACTAGATTTTGTTGCACTGTCCGATATAAGTGTGCCTTCATTGAATAGCGATGGTATAGTCTGTCGATGATTCCGATTTAAGAAATACTTGACTGTTCTCCACCATGCTTTATTGATCATTCTAGAATTTGTCAAGGAGTTATTCAATTTTTTATCGTAATCTTCCTCAGCGTACCGTAGATGCTCCTGCTAGTGATTTCTCAAATGTTGGTACGTGGTCCACATCGCATCACGAGTAAAGACATTAGTATATTCATTTCTTAGCTTCAAAATAAAGCGCAGCCTCTTACGCCTTTCTTGACGTAATGCTGATGTGCACCAAGGCAAATCATTGGGGGGGGGGTATAGTTAATTCTTTATTTTTGATAGTCTCTTTCGCTTTTTTTAAAGAAAATTTCTGTTCAGGCAGTACAACACTAATTAACATCATTAGGTGCAGTATTTTTTCCCAAGAAATTTGACCAAGCTTAGACCGAAACAAATCAAAATTTGCTTTGCCACAATCCCAGATTAATCTTTTGTTAGCTAACTCCTTATTGTGTTTGAAATATATAGTAGCCGACACAATGCAGTGATCACAATTAGCAAATGGAGGCAAGGCCTGCGGCTCCTGGACATAAGCAGGCCTGTTAGAAATAATTTAGTGCAAACAACCTGAAGTATTGTTATTTGTACGAATAGGCTCGTGGCATGAGGGAGAAGGAATTTTTGTACAGAACGAAGGAAGCTATACACATGCTTTCGATATGTACCCCATATACAAAAATCAAGTTATCAAAATGCAAAACAAAGCCTAAAAGTTTACTTCAGGTAGAATGTGTACACATACATCTGTTAACAATAATACGGACATGGTCTTGCGTACATATTTACATACATCTGAATATATATTCATATATTTATATATATACATATATATATATATATATATATATATATATACATATATATATATATATATATATATATATATATTCAAAAGGATCTAAATATGTACGCAAGGCCATGTCCGTATTATTGTGAACAGGGATGAACGTATGTGTATACATTATATATATATATATATATATATATATATATATATATATATATATATATATATATATATATATATATATATATATATATATTGGATGGGTCAATTGTACCAAACTAAAAAAAGAAACCTCATTCACCTTGATCAGCGTAACAAAACAGCACGCAACTGGCCAGTCAAGCTGTCCTATCCGTGTATAATAGTAGTTGACTCATGTCTGATTCCCTGAGCGCAACTCACCCTGAAGTAATGAAGAAAAAGGACGTGTGTTTAGTTTATTTTTTCCTTGAAGTATATTATCCAAGCTATGATGTCCAGGCTGGAACATTACTGCGAAAGGGCTCTGTCTGTTCGCTGACAGTCGAATCTGGCTGAATAACTGCTCGATGAATCCTTGACTGTTTTTTCGCTGGCGGGCGGCCTCATATAGCTCTCGGTAACATGCCATACTTACCGGACGTACCTGAAGCTAAAGGTGAACAGGATCAAATTTTCTCTTAATCGAGAAAACCCGAAATGCTACGGCTGACACTATACGTTTGTCACGTTATTACGATGTGATAATTCCTTGTCAAGAAATTCCAATTTCCAATAATGTTCTGGTCTATTACCAGATGCAGCTCTCACAAAACCTAAATGATGCTGCCGTCAATCAGTCTGTAAATATCGTGTGAACACTGTCGCCTTTAGCCGTACTCAGAGTGTTCTTAGCAACTGGTAATCAAAGCAATTAAACAAAAATTCTAAAAATAAACAGAAGAACCATGATGTCCATAACACTTTGTTCGTTATATATACTAGCTGTGTCTGTGATGCAAACTTTCTGAAACTGTGGATTATGCCGCGTAAGATGTTCCGATGAAGTGTCTAGCATGAGCAGACGGACAAACAGACAAAGAAGTTGCAAAAACAGTTTTCCTCATAGCTACCGCATAAGCAAGTGGGTGAAACCGTAAAGTCAACCCTTACATAAAAGGCAGTTCATACCGCTGTGACCCATACACAGCTCGGCATGACGACAAGTCCGAGAACGTCGACTATAGATGTATTAGACCTCGTGACTGATGAGAAGTTCATGTTCCGGTTTCAATCTTAAATTGAAGTCGTTCAAAAGACTTGTGCTCCGAACATCGTAAGATAATTGATTCCAAAGCTAACTTATAAATGGGAAAATGACTTGCCAAATACGTTGTAATGAAATTCTTGTCCGGCCGGGGTAAAGGCTGACCGTTGTCTAGTATAGTATAACAGAGCTGTAAAAGGTGCCAGAGAAGGATATCAACCCAAATACCTTTGAGCAGAACCATTTTCAATCCGACCAATGTAGTTCTTCATAATCCATACATATATTTTAAAAACAAAGCTGCCGCAATTCACTGTTTTCCCGATTTTGTTTTTTGCCCAAACGCTCACTTATTTTCGAGAACCAATTCTTACCGATCCCATGAAGAAATAAAGAAAAGGTACATATAATATACATATTCCTGCACTCCTAATTTAGGATTTGGGGCGTTTTACTCTCCGGCTAAATGTGCATGCGCTATATACGATGGTCAACGTCTTTTTTCTACGTTTCAGAAATGGTTCGAATTTCTACCTATATCTGAACCTGAACATACACTCTGTTTTTAGTGTTTAGATAAAAAGATCAATGTTGACATCCTTCTGCTTTTTCCAGAATATTTTTTTTCCTTCGAAATGTCAAGTTAAACTAATTTGGTTATTCACGAACACTTTATAAATGCAACATGAAGCAGTCTTTTCTTGCAAAATATATGTTACTTCTGGGTTACTAAATTCAGGGAACATTTTCTTATTTTTTATAGGACTTAAGTTTAACAGTAGACGTCCAACTCAATTGATGCCCTGCTTTGTACAACCATGGAGAAGGGAAAATCTAGCAGGGAGAAGGGCAGGTCCATGTAAAAATTGTGATCAGATGAGTTTATGGTGCAAAACGTAACAACATAGGAAGGGGTTCAACTGAAATGTTACCATTCACATATTTTAAAAACATTGACGAAGCATAAGGCATTTCCACATTTACATTTCTGTGAAACAAAGTGTGTTATTTCACGAAGCTCATGTGTCATGCCTTACTTGTGTACCCTCATCGTGGTGGAAGGGTAGCTCTGTTGCTTAGCAATGTTGGCGGGGAGACAGAGCAGGGCTGCAGTTAACTTGGAGGCCTCCTAACGCTTGCTTTTTATTGTTACGCAAAATATTAGCCTAATTGAAATTTTTGTGATACAATGTATCTGTGGTACGAGCGTATGGCTTAAATCGGCAAGTTTATTCTCATATGGTTGCATTAGGATTGAGCACCTCCGAGTTACAAAAAGAAGAAGAAAAATGACGAACCAGTCTTGTCCTAGGTTGAAGATAGACTGTGTCATACACGTTAAAACTAAGCAGCTTATTTCAAACCATGGGCTCATCTCTTCCATATGTGAGATAATTAGTTTCCCTCGGTAATGGGAATATTAGATTCTATGTTAACCCTCTATACCCGGTCATGTCGGCAGGTTTTACCAGGCGCGATCCGGGCACTGCGGCTGTGGATTAAAGGCCCATTGATCCCGTATGCTGGCCCTCACACTGTCATTTAAACTTTTGAATGAAAATGCAAACGTTTGAAATTGCCAGACGTTATCCGCTATTTTTTTTTTTTGAGAAAGAGAGTTTTAAATATTTTTTTTTGTCAACGGAAAAGAAATACCACATTCCAATGTTTATATCGGAAGACAGATTCCTCTTTCATTAAATACAGTTATGCAGCTACCAGCACGGTGCAACTCGAGATTTTAATCAGTAAATCCGTCTGGCTTGTTATTGTCATTGTCCCGTTTACATTGTCGGCAACAATCAAGAGTTTTCAAAGTTACCTGATTCAACGTTTTAACTTCCATTTAATTCCTCTAGTTCCCGATAAAACATACGCAAATTCATACAAAAATTGATAACTGTACTTTTTTGTCAACTTTATTTCCTGTTGTACGTTGGCCCACACATATTACATACGTGCTCAGGCAAACGGCTGACTTAATTTGACCTTTATTGAGAGAGGGCTAAAGGTCTGAATATCGATTTTATGCATTCCTAGCACCTAATCCGAACCAGCATTATACTTGATAAGGAACGGGTGTAATTTCATTTTATCTGTTTCATTTGCTCTTTGCGTTTGAGACACGACAACAGTTAAGGTTTTCTTCAAAAGACCCATCCCAGATTTCAAAATATAACACAAAGACTGTGACGGCACCGTGCTCACTTGAACGTCTTTGACATATACCTCTTAATGTATTCTGTCAACCTACCTGGCAATGCAAAAATTTGGTGAACATTACTTAAAGAGCAGGCGGAATACACATATAAACTATGACTGAGTCATATATCATCATTCAATTCGCTTATAGGGGCTAAGGAGCTAGTACACTCTACAGCAATAAAATTAGAAAATGCTAGTTTTTATTGAATATCATATGGTATATTCTACAATTTTCGTTGAACCCATAAAAACTCATTATTTTATGAAAGAAGACATCTCGGTAAATGTAAAACCAGTAACAGATCTTTTTGTAACTGTTAAATCATTAAATCTTAATTAGTTTTTAAATTTCAATTTAACTTTTCATATTTTGGGTATAAATAAAAAAATAGCTCAAACACAGACAAACATCATTTTCAGATAAACCTTTGGTTTTGATCAAAATAGACAGAGCATATTGTTGGCTACATATTTTTGATCTTAAGTTGTTCATAAAGAGTTTAGTTAAAATTTTAACGATTAAAAAAATTCCCTTGTCAATTTCAATAAAATGTCAGTGATCTATAAAAAACTACATTACTTTCAAAATTATGAGATATATTATTTTAGACACAGGTGCTAGCTTTAATTTGATATAACAAGCTAACTAACATGTTATTTTTTGAACATGCTATTTCCCATTTTGTGTAAATTTGCAAATTTAAGTCAGAATTAGATTGCAATAATTGAAACGATTCAATCTAAAACTAAGTCGTCAATTTAAATTAAGACATTTTTTTCTTTCAGAAAATATATGATTTTGATTGTCTTACGTGAAAAACGAATGAAATAGATACATATTTCAAACAAGGGTAAGAATTCAGATGGTTTCAGAGATGTGTTTTTCAACTTGGATATTTAGGTCCCTAATGACAGTTTCTTTATTAAAGCCTATCACAAAAATAGATGAGTTTAACTTTGAAGTAGTTAATTATCCTTTCCCGGACAGTAATATTTCGGAAACTATTGGATATAATACGTTTTTGTCACAGATTTTGAGATTTATTCGTATTTGTTTTAAATTTCGGAACTTACCATCCAGAAGCAAATTAATTTTCAATAAACCTGATTCAAGAGGATTCAAAGATGTACTTTTGATCAAATATTTCTACAAATTTTGCTGTAAATGTTCCGACATGGTTAGAAAATTTGGCTTCAATAATTTTAGAGATTTTAGACTTGCCTGTTTTGCTACTTAATTTTATCTTTTCGCATCATTCTGTTTTAATATTCATCTTTCTGACATTTTAGGTAGCTTGTTTTCTGTTAGCATAAACTCCCAGGGGCTATCGGTAGCAAGTAGCGTCCTACAACAGTTACAAGCTTGCCAACTTGTACTTGATATCTGGTCAAGGAATATCATATTTTCATTGCATTCTCTTGACTTAATACAAATGACTTTTTTTCTTTTCTTACGTGCCCTATAATTTTGCTGTTATTCTCCAAAGATTATTAGAAAGTTTGGCTACAATAATTTACAATTTTTAGACTTGTCTGTGTTGATACTTAAGTTTATCTTTTGGTATTTATTTGGTTTAATGTTCACTTTCTGACATTTTAGGGTTACATGTTTTCTGTCAGGTCAGACCTCATGGGGCTCTCAATAGCAAGCAGCGGGCCTACGACAGTTACATGTTTGCCTAATTGTACTTAAAGTCCTGTTAAGAATAATAGTTTTGATAACATGTTTTTTGGCATAAATGGTAATGACTTTTACCCTTTTTCTGACATGCCTAAATGCACATTTACTCAACATTAAAAAAAAACACTGAAAATTGACAGTATTTTCTCAAATGTCACAAACCTGACACATTACGTAGAGACATTGACTCAGGGATGACAGTAAAATCGAGCTTAATTGTTTGTAGACTTTCACAGTGAGGAGAAGGTGACCTCATGGAGTTTGGTTTACATTTCTGGTGCAGGATGTCAATTTATTGCAGTCCTTGTCAGGATTTCCCTTGGTTTGTACAAATGGTCTAGCTGCAACTTTTATTTTACAATCACTGGGACTGAATATAATGTCCCTGCTTGTTTCCACTTCAGTTATACACTGGCAGGTGCTTTAACTAGGATAAGCTGTCCAGCTAGAAAGGGTACACATTGGTTCAGGGGTAAGTCAAATTGTTCTTATGTGAACCTGTTCTATACAAATTTAGTAATTACGGTTTGTTTGGTATTATTATTTCATAATGAAGCTCTGCATTAGCACAACTTCACGTTTTTAGCTGATTAATCATTTGCTTTGTTCGTATTTATTCATTTTTATGTGGTTGTCTTTACTGAATATTTAGCTTAGACAAGCAGCCGCCACTCACGGAAACATGTACGGGTAATAGGCTCCGAAACATGTTCTGAATAGTTACCCACTGAAGACCCTTTAATTTATTTGGGCTAATGCAGTCTATGTCAAAATTGTACAGAGGAACGTGTGCAATATGGACAATAGTACATCCATTTGTATATAGGTTAGACAGAGACAGGTTAGCTTATGGACTGCGGAATAGGGTAATGACTACTAGGAAGTGGGTCTGGAAAAAAGACACAAATAAAATATTCCTACATGAAAGTGACAAACTGTACTGGCCCCTTATTTGCGACCTTACGACGCAGGCATGTGCGTCCCGCCGATTAAGCAATATTCACCGGATTTATGCATAGCAAAAGTGTGTTGACAGACTACAAGTGTGTAAAATATGCTTTGCATTGCCACTGGCCTGAAAAGGTATGGTGGACGCAAGAGGCAGTGGTAAAAATGCTTCTTGGGATCGGTAAAAGTTCGCAGTATTTGTCTTTGTAAAAGGGATTAAACCTTTTGACTATTCCTAGCAATATATCCAATGGAGCTGCATCTACCTTCTGGAGGCCTGATAGTGGACTCTCCCGTTCTGCAGTATCTTTCTTATGTGATGGCTCGCTACATAAATACTTGTCATGTAACGAAAGGTACCGGAACTATGATTGTTAGACTTGTTAAGCTTGGGCCCTCATGGAAGGGGAAAATGGATCACATTGATGATTTTTCTTCTTTACAAAATAATCTGGATACAATCAGGCAGCATTACTGAAATTTAACCTCGAAGTAACCGAAGTGCAAATTATTTTCAGTGGTACTTTATCAACCGCTGAAGATATACTGATGTCCGCACATGACTGATAGGTTCTATGGCAGTGACTTTGGTGTGGTATCGTTCTCTTATAAGTGCTCCTCTTTCAAAAATTGTTTTTCTGGCAAGATCGGAAGTTTTGTGAGGAAAGACATAATGTACAGCGGAATGCTTGTGTGCACAGGCGACAGCATGCGTATTGCACGCTATATTCAAATCTATGTATAAACAGGTAAAAGGGTCTTTTGTTGGCAAAAGCATATTTAGCTACAATGAAAGAGGGTCAGCATCTGCCTGATAATGGACGTTTAATGCGCATCAGATTGCACATTTTGTCTATTGATAAACTGCATAATATTGACCCTTTCACTGCCAAATTTTGGACTTGGTCAACAGCTTTTCTCGGCGCACATTGCGCCCAATGCGGGCCGAGAAAAGCTGTTGATCTGGGGTATTTTCTCAGCAACTATAGACATACTGGTACTTAGATGAAAGGTCTTTTTACGAGGAATATGAATCTGGGATCCCAATGATAATTCAGAGTAGTTTTACTTAAGTAGGTCGACTTAAAGCGTGATCGGCACAGAAAGAGTTGAGATATGCGATTGAACGAAGTTAACTACCTTACCTCCCAAGGAAACAAGGAGGCCGCTGAAGTGAATATTTCTTGTAGACGCCGAAAGACACATTAACCCTGAACGTAATGGCGTCATTAGCTAACGTAACACGCCAGTCCCATCAGAATAATTGATCATCAAGACTGCCTTTACGGGCAACTATACGCTTCAGCGCCATTCAGAAATCGCGTGTACATCTAGATAAACAGCTTTGATCAAACATATCTCTCTATAAGATATTTACTATTTGTAAGTTAAGAATAAAAAATAAACCCAATGCTTGTCGGTCCTTTTGTATTTTATTTTTCTGTTGGGGTGCTGTGCAACCATGACTTTATCCACAAGCTTACTCACAGAATGGTTGATGCGTATTTTATTTAACCCACTGAATAAATGTTCAAAGTATGATAGGCATGGTATTAGTACCATCACTTCACGCACGGAGTTATTGAGGGATCCTTTCGGCACAAATGCAAGGGTGTGTCGTGTTGGTGGCACTTGTACGCTTTAATCCGCACCACCTGCCACAGTGGTCTCACCAGTCATACAGGCTTTACCGGACCTTGTGTGTAATTTCTGTAACATCGTTTGCCTGGCGTTGCTTTGGAATAATGTTAATACAGTTTTCTCACGACGAATATCTTATGCCTAAAGTCGCATGTTCTTATGTATATCTGCACGCGTATTGGATAATGCGACCATGACCTGCAGGAATAAATCGGCAAGGGGGGGGGGGTATATTGAACTTCTCAACCCAGCTTATTTCGATATCGAGTTATAATTCAAGATGATGTACATAGAATATCGATTGCTTACACAAGGTCTGTGGTCGACACGGGCATATCTGCCATCAGGGATAAGCTCTAAAAACGCGTAGCTAGCCTAGCGGGCAAGTTGAGACATAAAGACCTTCACTGCTATGCGTGCACACGCACTAAACAACAGAGGATGAACTCCAGGTCTCTGGTACTTTGCTATTAGTAGTGGTGCGACAGGAAGTTCATTGGGGGGTACACATTTTGTGAACTAAAGGGAGCCAGAGAAGCAAATTACTCGTTTGAGCTTTGTGCTGTAACACCAATATGTACAACCATTATCGATTGGCCTAAACAACGTGACGTGTCTTCAATCATAAGATGGCATTCTGTCGCCGATATATATATGAAAAAACAACTTTACATGTTGTCAGATGCAGCCACAGTAAACAGCCGTACAACGATCTAATCATTCACTGGTAGCAAAGACTCTGTGGATGCAAGAGAAGGCAATGTTGACATGTGGACATTAGACGTAGTCAGTTGCACACTGTTCCTGTTCTTGATTGCCAGTCTCTGGCAATACTTCAGTGGATGTCTTCCTCCTTTGACAGCCAAAGATCATAAACCTTGGCCAGATTGCCTTCCAGCAGGTCTATTGCATATCAGTACGAACCAATAATTTTCTGTGCTACATGACATGTATTTTCAATGACAGAAATGAGCCACCACTACCATAGGACAACCGAACTCTTTCATTGCAAATTCCGACAAAATTCGATGTGCTCTAAATTGATATAATACAACATTCACATTTATTGTGAAGCAACCTTTCATTCTAGTTGCCATATGCCTGCAATTGCCGAGATGTTAAGAATAGACACGGTCAACAGCTTGGCTTGGCGCGCTTTTTATCCCTACAGCGAGGAAGTTGTGACTTATTCAGGTTTGGCTTTGAAAGATTTTAAGAACCGAACTGCAAATCGGCGATCCTTAAATCGCTGTTACGGCAGGAAACTTAGAGCATGCTTTTTCACTAATAGCTGATATTATTTATATCCCTTATGGGAATTAGAATCATGGTGAAGTGCATGTACTTAATGGAATATCGTCACAGAATTTAACATTTAGCAAAAATAGAAGAAAAAAAACAACAGCAAACATTACAGCAACAAAGCAAAAATAAAAAAACACACACAGAAGACAAAACAAAAAAGAAAAACAAAAAACAAAACCAAAAAAAACAAAACAAAAAAAAAAAAACCAAACAAACAAAAGCAAAACTAAACACACAAACAAAATGCAAACAAAAATGAATAAAAATACAAGCGAAAAAATAAACAAATCTAACAATTCCAAAGCCAATCATCAATACAACCTTTTCATGAGGGGTATTGGTCAAGAGGGTTTGCTCTTTGACCATTTAAGCGATTACGGTTGATAAACTATTTTTCAATCAGCATTGCAATTGATTCACGTCACCGAGCTCCAACGCTGGATTCGATCCATGCCATTTTCGGAGTCGTGGGTGCCACCTATCACAAATTGCCCGGCCCTAAATTCTTACAAAACACACCAGGGAATCAGTTATGATTTTCCAACTGAGTGCTGTTGGGAAATTTAGCTACTACGTTTCCGTTGCCTTTTTCATTAGATTAAAACACTCTCCGGGTTCAGCTACAAGTTGCAGACAAGGACAAAGCTCCGTTATCTCGATATATAATTACATCTTTAATATGAAACCTCACCATTCAGTGCGTGCACTTTATTTGCTGCTTTAATAACAATTTGGATATATCAAGCAACTTAATTTATGTTGGAATATTTGCGCTCGTTGAGACTCTAATCATGTAATTTACACCCAATAAGCACACGGATTCAAGACTGAAAAGAGTATTTGGATGCAGCAAACCACAGCTTAAATCGCACACACATGAGTGATTTGCCCCGGCTCAATACGACATAAACAAATTAATGCAATTGGGTCAATTGGACAGTTGTAAAGTAGAAGTCATCTATGTCCGAAACGGCTGCGATTACAATATGTCTGGACAAAACCATGGCATTTATGTACGCCTGTCCCACATAAGGTGCATGCAAAACGCATCGTCGTATCCGAGTCTGAATTCAGTATTGTACAGCTTAGGACAAGACATGTATGGAGTCTGGAATTGTTCCTTGTCTACAATGCCTGTCTACACACAATGATTGACAAGTTGTCCATGTCATTGGCTGCATCAATACCTAACTCATCAAATTTTAGGAGATGTTCATCTGTGCATGTGTAGCAACTGGATCTACTAGCATGCTCGTGACGCATATTGCTCATGACGCATTTTGCCTGCACTGCACGAACGCAAGTGTCTGCAAAAAACTGTACATTTGTTATCACTAATACGCCTACGTGAAAAAGTGGAATGTTTGCCAGCGCTACCCTTTCTTAAACCCGCCTAGAACTCCCCGGTGGAAACAAACCTTTTAAGAACCTGTTTGCTCTGGTCAAACAAATATGCCATATATTTTAAAGCACCCGTGGGGTAGAGGTGGCTATGTATTTGTCTGACCCACTCGAGCAAAGCTATCAGTTGATTTGTTCGGCCGATTTCGGAAGACTCTCAATATATTTGTCTTACCCATTTTAGAAAAGCTATCTAAGCTCTTTCCTGGCCCACCTAGCAAATTCTGCATTCGTATTTGTCTCATCCGTGAGAGAAAAGGTATCCACGCGTATTTGTTAGCTTTGCACAAAATAATATTTTGATCAAAAAAGAAAAAAAAAGAAAGAAAAAGAAAATGAACGTCCAAAAATGTTTTGTATACATGACTGACCAATATTAATTAATTACCCTTCATGGCAACCATTTTTATACAGAGAACAGACAACCGTTGAATTATTCAAAGATGAGATCCTAGGTTGGCTTCCAAAAAGTACAACTACAAGTGTAGAAAGTCTGTACCTATTCACCAAGCATATATTTGTGGGCCATCAA
Organism: Hermodice carunculata; assembly: GCA_964020975.1. NCBI lineage: Eukaryota > Metazoa > Annelida > Polychaeta > Eunicida > Amphinomidae > Hermodice > Hermodice carunculata. Next base: position 68,282,085 of record OZ026625.1, read on the forward strand.
CGGCTTGACACATTAAATTCCATGAAATGTTTATCTCATTTTGTCATTCGTCTTGCCTTGCACCCACACATCCTGTTCTTATTTGCACCAGCGGATGACCAGTGTATTGCTGCTTGTATTTGTTTGTACCAATTGAACTCCTCCACGTCGGCATATTTTTTTGCCAAATGATCATTACGCTCAATTAATATTCAGCATAACGGGTGGTTTACAAGTTGCATGAAAACAGAGAGTTTCAGTCAACAAATTTTGACACGATAGAAAAAAAATCAAACCCACTGTATACAAAGTGTGTCTACATTTCACCTGACAAATACTTTCTGCATATAGCCACCCCATACAATGTGCTTTGTTTGTGATGCATTCAGTTTTGACCATAGGTAATCAGAAACGCTGGCTTCATTTAGAAGAGCACTAATCACGTACGTGTATCGTGCGATCTCTAAGCCAGGCAGTTTGTATTTTGACAGTCACGTGGCCAAATGACCGTACAGCCACAAAAGTGGAACCGTCCTGTGACGTTTGAAATAATGTAAAGGTCACCTTTCATCAAGACTGTCAAGCACAAAATCAAAGTACTCGCTCATTGGTCAAAATCCTAACTCAAACAAAATGCTAGAAAAGGACCGTGTGCCCTTCGAAGTGAAGTCAAGACACGCATGTGATGTCTTAATCTGGCATCACACAGCGGACCACCAGCATAAAGGTCCTAGCTCATATAGGTTTCATGCTATCAAGTGCACAGGAACATTCGGTAAATGGTCCCGTGATTTTGGGGATGAGGTCAAGGTAACTCGTATATTGTGCGAGTATTACCCTAATACCAAGACATGTCCCTCAGCAATTGCAAAGCAATTGGCCAAGTAGTTTCAGGGAAAAACGTTTAATTGTCTCTTAATTTTTGCCCATGATGATAAAAAAGGGCAGCTTAGGTACTTCCCTTGATAAGTTTAAAGTGAATCTATCTTACGGTTCCGTAAGACAGACAAGTTTAAAGTGAATATATCTTACGGTTCCGTAAGACAGAAAGAAAGTGTGAATAGATCTGCCATCGTAAACCTCATTGACTCGCATTGTTATCAAAAGTAATGTATGGATTGCACGATAAGTAACTTGAATAAAAAAATAGTTTAGGATCATTGATCTACCGTGAAGCCACCTGGTGAAAAAATGTGTAGACCTTTCCACAAGAAACATTTGTACTAAGTTTCATCAGGTTGTTAGTTAGGGTTTTGGACAAGAAGTAAAAAATAATGACACCCCACTTTATATATATATGTATGTATGCATGTATGTATGTATGTATGTATGTATGTATGTATGTATGTATGTATGTATGTATGTATGTATGTATGTATGTATATATATATATATATATATATATATATATATATATATATATGTATATATAGCGCAATGCAAAATGTTGAAAAACTTTAGGTCTAGGACTCACCAGAAGTGTCTGTATGCAATTCGCAAAAAGTTTATCGCAATCATCCGAGCGGTTACTAATTCTGTATTTTTTACAACATGCAAAAAATAAATAAATTGAAAAAAAACCAATAACAAACAAACAAACAAACGAGCGAACGAACGAACGAACAAACAAACAAACACACGAACAAATAAATAAATAATTCACTAGCGGTTGACCGTTTGAACAAACCTGATACAGATTCACCCAAGTCACATCAGCATTTTTGAAGCGGATCTGACTAAAGTATCAGATAGTTCAAAATGATCTTCCCGGTAGCTCAATCAACTGTTCAGAGAAGTCAGTCAACCTCAAGTTTACAAAATAATACAGCTGCTGGTGATGGAGTGTTCATGTATGGATACAACTTGTAACGTCACTCAAATGCTGTAAGACGCAGCGACATCACTTAACGTGATTGAGACGCAGGCACTTGTACTCCTGTAGAAAGATATCGTGGTATGTGAAAGATGGAATATTTTGCTTTGGTTAGGTGGCAATGCGTGTCGTTGCTATCGTATTTCAACGTTTAACATAGTATTGTCTTATTCATCCGGCTTCCTGATTAGGCAGATTAATTCGTGGTCCGTATGTACATTGCAAATAGTCCATTAGATTTGTCAGAAATGCGTGATCCATCATACCAAATGTTCTATGTGCCCTAACACCATTTATTTCGTCACAATTATTGCATTCACTATGCTAAATTTTCTGTTATTCTACTACCATTTGATTTATAACAATTATCTGATTAAGCTCGCCAAATTTTCTATGTGTTCGAATGCTAATTCATTTAGAACAAAAGTCCAATCCACCATGCAAAATGTTCTACGTGTTCTGACACCACTCGATTTATTACAAACGCCTCTTTCATCATGCTAAATGTTCTACGTGTTCTGACACCACTCGATTTATTACAAACGCCTCTTTCATCAGGCTAAATGTTCTACGTGTTCTGACACCACTCGATTTATTACAAACGCCTCATTCATCATGCTAAATGTACTACGTGTTTTGACACCACTCGTTTCATTACAAACGCCTCATTCATCATGCTAAATGTTCTACGTGTTCTGACACCACTTGATTTATTACAAACGCCTCATTCATCAGGCTAAATGTTCTACGTGTTTTGACACCACTCGATTTATTACAAACGCCTCATTCATCAGGCTAAATGGTCTACTTGTTCTTACACCATTTGAATTATAAGAAATGTCTAATCGACATGCCAAATGTTCCATGTATACTAACAGCATAGATTTGTCACGCATGTGGCACCCCTCGTACCAAGTCTTCTGTGTGTTCTAGCACCACAGAATTGTCAGAAATATCTCATCTACATTGCCAACATTTCCTTATGCAGTTGCAATAGTGCCGAAGACCTCAATTCTAAACGTTCCTTTTTGCATCTCATTCCAAGAATGGACCATTCGCATCAGCATCTTGTCAGCAAGAACAAACATTCACACTGGGGCAAACTATTCATTATTTTGTCTTTTTATGCCCATTTGATATGATACGTGACAGGATTAATTTTATAATTTGGTATCCCTGTAAAAGGTCCAAGATGTCATGGAAGTTGGACCATTAATCATTGGTGTATTGCGGAAGTGTCGCACAAAAAGGGAAACTAGTGTTGCCAGCCCGGGGTAATAGGGAAATATAGTGAGGGTATGAGAGCACTCTACAAGGTCACTGGGTGGTTCTGAGGCCGCGGGTTGGGAGTCTTAAAGGATGCTTTTACTTGCAAGTAAACATCTAATTGCACGTCGCATGTTGCAAAAGGATGCTCGCTTGCTTCATTATTTATCCAACCCGCTTCCACTGCCTTGAACAAATTACCTTGAAGTCTTTCAGTGCAAAGGTATGGACTCTGTAAACAGGTTTCCTCGGCACGCTTTAAGCCTCATGCGCCCAAAGCGCGCCGAGGAAACTTGTTTACCCAGACCACTATATTCTACGGAACTAAAGGCATGCTCGCGCTTGAATGAAAAGTTCTTTTCACAAGGAACATGAATCGAGCATCCTTATAATAGTTGAGAGCAGTTTGTCTTTAGTAGTTCAAGTAAAATAGCAGTTGGCACCGAAAGTGTTAACTGCTCGACACGGGGCTGACCTAGTGCAATGGTAACTTGTATTAGAGTTTTCTTTTCCTGGATGCACCTGGATTAGGGGCTGAGTGGACCCACACGCCTTGCTCTGACCGTGATATGCCAGAGGGATGTGGATAGAGAGCTACGTTTCAAAGTCCCTTAAATTCTTATTCTAAAAGTTCTGAAAGGAACTGAGCAATTAGGTCAACATAAAATTATAATCTATGTGAAGTGTAATTTTTGCCCGATTCTGTGTCTATTGAATAAAAAATAGCTAGTGAAATTGTATTATCAGATTCAGATTGGAAAAACAAATAGCTAAAAATCATTACATCTGAGAATATGTCGACACAGAAGGGCATGTTCCTGTATGTTATGTGGCAAAAAACACACACACAAGCACAAACACACACACACACACATTTTTTTGGGGTCCAGAACCACTTCCTATTAGTCGTTACCTTATTGCGCAATCCGAACTCTTTACTCTTCCTAAGGTAAACTGTAACTGTCAAACTGTTGTACATATGAAAGTACTATTATCTATCTTACGCACGCTCTTGTGTAGAATCTTGACATAGACTATATTAGCCCAAATAAATTAAAGGGTCTTTAGGGGGTAATTACTCAGAACATGTTTCGGAGCCGTTACCCGTAATGTCTCTATGAGTAGCGGCTCCTGGTCTAAAATAAATATTCAGCAAAAACAACCCACGTAATTATGAATAAATGTGAACGTGGCAAATGGTGCATTAGCTAAATACGTGAAATTTAGCTTATAGATGTAGAGCTCAAATATGAAAGAAGAATACCTGTTAAACAAAACAAAAATATACCTGTTAAACAAAACAAAACTACTAAATTTGTATAGTGCAGGTTCAGATAAGAACAATCTCACTTACCCCTAAACCAGTATGTACCGTTTTTAGCTGAACAGCTTATCCCTAACCCCTTGCCTGTTTATAACAGAAGTAGAAACAAACTGGGGCCTTCTATTCAGTCCCAGTGATTGTAAAATAAACAGTTGCAGCTAGACTACCTATAAAAACCAGTTGAAATCCTACCAAATACTGCATCAATGGACATCCTGCACCAGAAAAGCAAACCCCATGAAGACACCTACTCCTCACTTTGAAAGCCTCCAAACAATTAAGCTCTATTTCACTGCTAACCCCGAGTCAATGTTTCCACGTAATGTCTTAGGTTTGAGAAAATACTTTCAATTTTGAGTAATTATTTAATATTGAGTAAATGAGCATTTAGGTATATCAGAAAAGAACAAAAGTCATTATTTTAGCATTTATGTCAAAAACATGTTATCGAATCATAATTTTTCTTAACATCATTTTAAGTACAATTAGACAGATTGGTGACTGTGGCAGGCCGCGGCTTGCTAGAGGTAGCCCCTGGGGCTTTAATTTAACCGAAAGCAAGCTAGCCTAAAATCTCTGAAAGGTGAACATATAAAAACAGAATGATGCCATAAGATAAAATTAAGTAGTAAAACAAGCAAGTCTAAAATCTCTAAAATTATTGAAGTAAAACATTCTAACCATCTCTGGATATTTACAGCAAAATTTGAAGAAATATTTGATCAAATGTACATGTTCGAATCCTCTTGACTCAAGTTTTAATGTAAACAAGTTTGGTTCTGGATGCGAAGTCCTGAAATTTAGAAGAGATACGACCAAATCTCAAAATTTGTCACAAAATGTATTATTTCCAATAGTTTCCCAAATATTACTGTCCAGGAGAAGATTGTAAACTACTTTATAGTTTAACTAATCTATTTTGTTATAGACTTTAATACAAACCTGTCATTAAGGACCCGAATATCCAAGTCCAGAATCACATCTCTGTAACCATCTGAATTGTTACCATCCAAACAGATATATTTTGGGTAAATTTCTTTTTAACAATTTCACTGAAATTTTGCACACTTATACAAGCAATGTCATCAATATATCTTGGGCTGTTTGATAATTTTGCAGCCATTTAAAAGTCCCTTTTCATCAATTTATCCATATACTTATATTCAAGCCAGGTTAAATGTAAATCTACAAGTTATGAGCAGCAGTTGCTAGCCTTTGGAATGCCTTTTATTTTTAAAAAAAACAATGATCGAAAGAAATTTTATAGCATCTATCAAAGTTTCAACAGTGCAAGATTAAACGCTACTTTTTGAATATTTACTGTGTGACCAATATGCTTTCTTTGTATATGGATTGATATTTATGTACGGTTTTCCATTTAGTTCAAGCGTTTTGCTTATTAGTTCTGAAAGAGAACTTTGACTTCATGTCTGGGTAGATTCGTGTACAGTGTAGAAAAATCAAAACATTTGATATTGTTTGCTTTAAAATCTTCATTTCGATACAAACTCGGAAATATTGATAATACTCCAAAAACAGTTAATTTCCCAGTTTCTAGAAATTGTATTACAGTTTTTACGATTTTTGTTTCTAATTGCAGTCAAACACAATGCCACTTCCTTTGATAATTGTTTTGTTGTATATTTTAAAGCACCCGCTAAAAATCTATATTAAAAAGGGTTTTTATATACTTTGGTTGTCCAGAACAAAAGTGGTATAGAGGAGCCCTCTTCAGAAATTTTGATATGAAAATTAATTTTCACATTTTTATGAGCACCTATCAAATTATCAATGGACTGCTTGTGCAATTTGTATACGTCATTTCCTCTCATGTCTGAAATATTGTTTAAAGCAAGTCCATTTCTGCAAAACTGATAATATTTCTTACAGATGATCCAAAAATTGTTACCTGCCTTATCAATGTTAGTGATTACAAATCTTTCTTGTTATTTGACTTGTTTTCACTTGGCGTGAGGCTATTTTAAATTAACCGTATCGAAATTCTTAATTTGGGATATGTAACGATGATATATATATATATATATATATATATATATATATATATATATATATATATATATATATATATATATATATATACATATATGTATGGCAGCTCCACATGTATAAAAACAAGTAATTCAAGAACCTATCAGGATAACTCAACGTTCTCAGACACGGTTGACTGATTTCTTGTCCTGAACGTTATATTGGGCTAACTTGAAAAGTATGGACGGTATCGCGCTAACGATCAAAAGTTTACGGACGGATGGACAGATATAAGTGGTCGCATAAGTTCTACGACCTTTGGTCAGCAGAGCTGAAGCAGAAAAGAAGGAAAGAAAGTCAAAAGACAGTAGAACGCATGGCCATGATATTTAGGTTTGTGGTTTGACAATCATCTGTTCTGGAACAAACATGTTTAAACCATATGCTCCAAAATCTAGCAACGCCTTTGAACAATCAGACGAGTTTGTCCACATGTGTCAAAAAGTTCGGTTCTACTTCTTTGCAATTCTCTTATATTATCGCGTTTGACTACTGCGATGTAGTATGGTCAAACTGAACAGCAAAAACCTAGATTTACCTCAAACGCTTTTAAATCGGGCAGCAAAAATGACTCTTTGAAAAGGTTGTAGAACACGCACCAGTGAAATGCTGAAAGAACTTTGCTGGGCAAATGTCAGAACTCGACACAATTACCATCAAGATATTTATGGACAAATTTCTATGTGAAAACACTTCCAGTTACTTGAATAACTTTTCTGCCCAGTGTCAGAAGTACACAGTTACGTCACTCGGCACAGCAGTACAGACCTTGTAGTCCATAACACGTGCAGTAAATCAGGTCAAAGAATCAGGTCAAAGAATCTTTTTATAGACAGGACCTAAGACGTAGATCAGCTTTAAGGAGCCGCAGGGGCTAAACAGCTACGGTCCTCGCTTTGTGTGCGAGGGATACGGGGCTTTACTCCCGGCCAATCCAAAGGGATTCTTCCCTGGTTCTTCACATGCAGTGGTCACTTAACTGTTTAAAGGCGGCTTAGTGGGATATGTTTGGGTTACCTGTGCCTGATTATGTCAGCGGCGATGACGAAGGCTGCAAGTCCCCTGACTCAGTAGTGGCCGCTACAAGAAATGCACTGTCGACAAGTCCATTCACGCACGTACATGTATGTAAATGGTTGATAACGGGGCGCACAAGAGAGCCCCTGGGAAGATAAGCCTCAGAGTACCAGGTTTAATCCTACTACTACTACTACTACTACTACTACTACTACTACTACTACTACTACTACTACTACTACTACTACTACTACTACTACTACTACTACTACTACTACTACTACTACGTATCTTCAGGTGATAATTTGTTTTTAAACCAAGACTTATTTATGTCTTCTCGTTTCTTTAGTTACAGTTTTAATGATCTATATACACAATATCTTTTTCTAATGTAAATATACCCATGGAGGAATAAACTAGTTTATTCGTCCATGATATACTTAATCAGGGCCCCTGTGGAAAGCAGCCTGCGTGCTGATCAGGGCTACTGGCTAATATACAGTGTATTCAACAAATGAATAGATTCATAATCATATATATATATATATATATATATATATATATATATATATATATATATATATATATATATATATATTGAGAGGTACAAAGTCTATCTGAACAGTACCCAACCTCCTGCGGATTCTCGTGAACAAGCATTTTTGATAATTAGCAACTTGACTATTCACCCTTAAAGCATCTAAGACAAAGATTGCCAGGTCATGTATTTGTCATTTGAAACATGTGAATCATTCACCGTATGGCGTTTTCTTTTCTGTTGCATGGTACTCTTGCGGATTGCATGAGCTAAAGCACGACTTAAAAAATCATCATAATGTATCAGCAGCAAGACAGTATAGCTGATACAACTGATGTATTGTTAACATACCTTGGTTTGGTATCGGCTAACAACCCGATATTAGAAACATAGTCAAATTTTTATTATTGGTGTAATGTCCTTGTACCAAAGCACTTAAGCTCTCTCCCATGAAACATGCCGAAAGTCCCAAGACAATAAGCTGGAAACACCCATATGTATTAAATAATGTTAGGCTCAATGCTCTCAGATCCAGAATTTGACAAGGGAAATGACACCAGTGAAGGCTGCTCACATTTCGGCGTGCGACCCAAGTCCTCATATCAATACGCGATGCTATATTCTAATATAATCTCTGTTAAGTGTCAGTCCCAAATGTCATACGGCTAATGCCACGGAACGAACTCGATTCAGGATGGGATACCCGTTTGAATTTGGCGCTAGAATGTCGGACTTTTTGCCCGAAATGGATTTTGTGGGACATTTTTGACAATTATAGGCCTTTTGCTCTGCATATATGCGGATTTCAATGGATTATCTGTGTGATATACCTGTAGAAAATAGTTTTAGAATAAACTGGTGAGTTACAGTTTGTTGATGTGTTCAGAAACGGAGAAATTGTGCTAAACGTGAAACGGGATGGTGGTCAAGATGTGAACTTCGTTTCAAACCTTTCTATGTAGGAGCTCTGTGTGACGACGTTGTGGTTTAAGGCCCATCCGCCACCATCTTATTAGCACAAATAATTGACTGCACAGATGAATACACAATATTTTATTGCCGATATGGCCCTATGAGGGTTATTGAACGCATACATGTTCCAGGTCCAACCTCTTTACCCACTCCTCCTCCTCCTTCTCCACCCCCCTTCCCGCCACCACGTATATCAGCACGGAAGCTTGACTGACTGAACGATACGAGCGCCTGTGAGGTCCCTGATGCCAATTGGTGAGGTAGAGTCCGAACAGAAGGCAACCAGAAAGACTTAAGGTTATGCAACATATCTTTTTTCCAAACGTTTGCAGATGTTGTTATGAATAGTTGTAGCACATGATCTTAACCCTTAAAGCGCTGATACGCTGTAGACTAAAAAAAAAAAAAAAAATGGACCGAAGGTGGCATAAAGAATTATAATTTTGTCATTGTGACCACATTATGCATTAATGTGTTAAGACGAAAGCCCCACGGACATTATCTCCGCGGTCGTAGTCGTCTTTTTGTTTACGTTCATATATGGCGTGCTTCAAAACGCTGTAGAGAGCAAGCAAACGCAGTTTGACTTATCACAACCGAAAAGCATTAGCCATTTGTGTTGTCTCGAAAAAAAAACATCTGACACACCTATTTTAATACATAATAATGATTCCCACATGCCCCATTAAGCTCTATAGTATCGCAACATATGTCAGCCGATACATTTTCTGTCTTTTGTGAATATCGACAGATCCCCTCAGAAATAATTTCATAAATTTGTCAATTTGAACTGAACACATTTCCATTCTTGGAGAAGTTACACGTATTCCATGGCACGTCTCTGTGGAAAGTCATGTGCACACCGAGAATGGCATATACGGCCGAGTTTCCTTTTATTTCATTTTGCTTTACTTTAGTTTCCTTTTATTATTCTATCCTAGGCTATTATACTGTTTTGCTACATTCCGATCCGTTCATTTTTCTTTTATTTTCTCTTTGTCCGTCCCCCCTTCTGCTCGGTTTAGCTTTGCTGCTGTGCCTGCACGTCTATCCGTCAGTGTGTCTCTTGAAAAAAAAATAAAAAACGGTACACGAGCTTTTATCTGGAGTAAATGCTCGGATATGACATGGAACGGGAGCAGAGATGCCAACTGTCCCTCACAATCAGGGACAATCCCTGAAATTAGCAGACATGTTTTTCCCAGTTTACGGTGTTTACGGCATTTGTTGCTACATTCTTTGTCAGTTACTTGTATCCCTAATGGTCTAGACTACTTGTCCCTGAAATGGCACTTTGAATGTTGGCATTCCTGTGGGAGTAGCTGACATTATGAAGGGAGGATAAGTAGCTGTCTGGTCTACTAGCCACCTATGAAATTGCGGGGCTCTCCATCATGGACCATCAAATCTTTCCGGCATAATAGTCGTCATGCATAAGCTTTCTCACCAAAAGGCATGGGCAGGGAGAAAGTGTGACTCGTGTGGTAACAGTAAAAATGGTAATATCGTTTTGTATATCATATATTACAATTCAAATACAATGTGATAAGCCCCTGTTATTTTGATAATACAGTTTGTTGACACAGGGGTCAAAGTGTGTCATCCAGAAATGCTGTAGTGCGACGCAAAGGACTGTCCTCTTGGGCCGGCTTGTCATCAGCCGCCAACATCCACAGAATGCTCCTATTCACCGCTAAATACCGTTTACTCCAGCAGATAGTCCAACGTAATTTTACCCCTCAATAGTATATTAGTAAAATTTGTTCTGAGCATTGAAATAATCAGATAGCCTTGAACTGAAAACGCTTTTGGCGCAAGCTGCATAAAATATATATGGATAGAAGTTTGATTTATGATAAATATATTCAGCAAATTCAGTCACAAAATTTTCTAATACGCAGACCAATAAACAGTCAAAGGCCTGCCCCACACTAAGCATGCTGAGTGCTGTCTGAAGTATGCTTCCGTCGCCATCATCATCATCATCATCATCATCATCATCATCATCATCATCATCATCATCATCATCATCATCATCATCATCATCATCATCATCATCATCATCATCATCATCATCATCATCATCATCATCATCATCATCATTGCACTTATTTGCTTATGCGAAAAAATTGTATCTCAAGTATGCTACCTCCGCCATTATTGTTTTTATTATTATTATTATTATTATTATTATTATTATTATTATTATTATTATTATTATTATTATTATTATTATTATTATTATTATTATTATTATTATTATTATTATTAAGCCTCCCTGGATGGGAAGGGGTGGGGTGCAATGCTACACCTAACAACGCAAATTATATTTGACCTTAAAAGGTCAAAGGTGAAGGTCACTTGGTGATATGAAGATTTTAAACATGACATAACTTGCTCAACTTACGTCTCTTCTTGTCCAATTTTCACCGCGTTGGGCTAAAAATAGAGGATTTTAACAGCGCAAAAATTTTTCGTGCACAAAATTTGACTGCCAAGACTGAAAGTTTATCTGGAAGTATCCAAATGGCCATGACTCGGTCAATTGTCATTTGATTTTAATCTGGTCGCGTTGAATGCGATAACCAACACATCTATAATTAACCTATGGCATTTCAAAGTCAAGCTCATTGATTCTCAAAAACCTTCATTTTGCCATGACTCGGTCAATTTTTTATCCGATTTTGCTCACTTTGGGCTCAAAGAGTGCGAAATGTATCGCCGCATCATTTTGTAATCTGTAATGCGACATCTAACAGTCAAAAGTCAAGGTCATTTGACCATTTGGAAGTTTCATTGACCCAAAATGCGGTCAATAGTATCATGTTCATGCTCAAATTGTAGCTATTGTAACACTGGACAATCATATAATTAACATGTGATCTCTAAAGGTGAAAGTTCAAGGTCATTTGTCCCTTTGAAATATTAATGGAGCCATAAATCGAATAATTTTTTATCCAATTTGGACCCGGTTGCAGTAAAATTGTACCTATTGTAACACTGCACAATTTTGTAATGTACATGTGACATCTTAGGTCAAACATCAAGGTCATTTGACCCTTTACAATTTTCATTGAGCCATAACGCTGTCAATTTAAATCATATTGCAATTATGTTCATACTCAAACTCTAGCTACTGTAACACTGCGCGATTTTCGTAATTTACATGTGACCTCTATTTTGTTTTTCTTTTTTATTAGTTGATTTATTTTAAGAATATCAGTATCTCTGACAAATACTCTCCTTGTTTCCATTTTCTAATAAATCAAGTAAAACAGGTTGAGTTTCATAATAGCGCTGGCTTACATACTTGCACATAGAGAGCTCTTTTCTGTGGTATGGTGGCGACACCTTACACGTCGTAAATCTCATGTGGCCATATTCACAAAGAATTTTAATCTGATAAAAACGTTAAGACCACAATTAAAACATGTTCTCTTGATCACACATTCTTTAATCCAGGGTTACACGAACAATTTTACTGTGAACCAATCTGTTTTATGGCTATTGTACAGAGCATAGTGTTATCATTTCACTGTTACCACTAATCTCAAGTTGATCCAGATTTTGATCTGGCTCAAAGGAAGACGCTCAGAAATTAAAGTACTGGATTAAACTAAGGTAAATCTATTAATACGCAAATTTAAAAAAAACGCCTTATGATTGTAGCCTGTAGGTAGGCCAGAACACTGATTGTTCATCCTGGAAATTCGAATTTATAACGTAGGCCAAGGATAAAGTATTTCACGACCGAAATTACACCAATTTAATTTTAGGATCAAAGTCAAAATGAGATCAAATTCTGTGTGACCACGGCAACAAGTGTTCGGGTGTTGACTGCTTTTTTTTCCTGAAGCTACATGTAAACAAAGCAAGAAAACACAATAACACTGTCAGAGTATGTCCTTAACTCTTCAAATCGAAAAAAGAGGAAGAAGAAGAAGAAGAAGAAGAAGAAGAAGAAGAAGAAGAAGGAGAAGGAGAAGGAGAAGGAGAAGGAGAAGGAGAAGGAGAAGGAGAAGGAGAAGGAGAAGGAGAAGGAGAAGGAGGAGAAGAAGAAGAAGAAGAAGAAGAAGAAGAAGAGTCACCAATAAGAACTGGCGTTAAAATTAGTGTGTTTAAATGTGCAGATGATAATACAGGTACCGTAGGAAACGCGAAAGACGAAATTACCCGAGATGCAACAGATGTACCTCTTGACATATCAACAAATGATGGACTTATTGACTAATCGAATCATTAAATCATCAAAGAGAAGAGTGTGTGATGAGGTAATATCATACAAATAATTATTGAATACCTTTATTCTTAGACACCCAGTCAGAGGTACTGCTGTTCTTCCCTATTGACCATTAAACATATATGCAATATCTATAGAAATGTTATAAAACATATGACGGATAAGATTGAGCGATAAGCAATTCAAAATTAAAACATAAAAATTGTGTAAAGTAGCAAGGAGGTAACCTAATAAGCAAACTGATTACTCACCAAATTACCATGAAATCCATAAAGATACTAAAGATGGCTAAAACATGTACACACAAAAATGATTATTAGAGAAAACTAGAATCAATTATAACATACATGTATGTTATACATTGATTCTAGTTTTCTTAATAATCATTTTTGTTTGTACATAGTTTATAGCCAATCTTTAGTATCTTTATGGACTTCTCATGGTAATTAGGTGAGTATCAGTTTGTTATTAGGTTACCTCCTTGCTACTTTACACAATTTTTCAGAGGTACTATTAGTGGGCCTGGGAGGAGGAACATTTTCTCTATTCCTGGTTAAGTGAGAATGAAACTACACAGGGATTGTATATAAATTGCTAAAGTATAGCGGTAATTCACTTTTAACATGCTATAATAAAAAAAAAAAAACTCAATTGATCTCAACTGAAAAACCTCAGTCATTTTTAAGATGTTTATTATTTGTTTAAAGAGGATCTATGTGGGCTTTAAATCTTTCTGAACACATAAGACGTACAGCTTTTTTGCTGTAAAAGAAAAATCCGTTCGCATGAAAAACCACAGGGAAGGACAGAACAATTGATTATGTATAGAAGAGAGAGTTACAAATCAGTAACACAGCACTAGCCGGGATGTACTTATGTGGTCTCGTAAATTAACCTATAATTTTGGATAGTTTATTTGCCATTTTATTCATATGAGCATTCCCCTCTAAGTTTTCCTGAACTGCTTAGCCTAAAAAGTTGAATTCTTCCACTTTTGAAATTAAGATGTTATTAGTATTTAGATTTCAAGTGAAATTTATTCTCCTTTGATAGAAATGAAATAACATTTATTTGGTTTTGAGCATGTCTATTGATAGTTTCTTTGATGCAAGCCAGTCGACTACCTTATTGAATTCAAAACTTATGCTGATCGATTCGTCTTGTTCATACGATTCAGTATTGAAATGAAAAGAAAGGCAACACAAAGGACTAATTAAAGTTGTATCATCAGTATACTGAACTGATTTAAACTTGGAAGATACTTTGTGCATATCATTCGTATAAATGATAAAAAGAAGAGGTCCAAGTATGGATGAACCCCAGTTTTGATAGGAAGTGGTTTGGAACAGACATTGTCATATAAAACAATCTGTGATCTATTCTCAAGGTAATTGCTAAACCAATCCAAAGCAGTGCCGATGTTACCATAGTGTTCTAATTTTGTTACAAAGAATATGATGATCCAAAGTATCAAAAGCTAAAGACAAGTCCAAAACTATACTTATGGGTCGATTACCACGGTGAAGAATTTGAATGGTTCGGTTCAAAACCACCAGAGCAGCTGTTTCAGTCAAATGCATCTTTTTCTGTTGTCATAATATAGTGAACGTGTTGATAAATAATCATATACCTGACAATAAACTACCTTTTCAAAGATTTTTGACATGACTGGGTGCATTCAAATTAGTCTTTAATTCTGTAAAATATTTGTATTGTCCTTTTTGAATAAAAATACTACTTTAGCAATTTTTACCTTATTTGGGAAACTTTCTGCATTTAGGGACTGGTTTATAATGAGAGTGAGAGGTTCAGTAAGACAAGGGCTCATTTGTTTTATTACATTCATAGATTAGCCATCATGCCCAGTGATATGATTTTGGCTTAAAATCATTTATAATTTTGACAATGTGATCTGAGTTTATCTGCTTTAAATGAAAAACATAGTCAATATCATCATTCATATAATAAGAAGACAATGGTGTATTTGATGTGTCGATTTGGGCCGACAGTTTTGGTCCTACATTTGTTAAAAAATATATCGAAATGATCTGCTATTGTTTCTCTAATTGTTACTGTAGTGTTGTCAATTAAAAAAAAAGGGAAAGTTTTTTTGTTTTTTTCACTCGCATTCAGAACAGTTCTGATGGTAACCCAAGTTTTGTTACATTAGCATTTTTGAAATTCTGACTGGTAATATTTTTGTTTCATTTCACAAATATTTCTACATAATATTGTATCGTATGTTTTAAGGTTCTGCTTTATGATATGAAACTCAGGGTTTCTAGCCGAGTACTTCTTAGTCGTCTGTACAGAGTATTACGACATTTGATTGACCTTGAGATGCCAGCAGTGATCCAGAGAGTAAATTTGAATTTGTACTTGTGAGAATTCACTGTTCTTTTTGGTAAATATTTCTCTTGGCACAAAGAATAGTGTTTTCTAAAATTTTATAATTTTTATTTGGATCCGAATCTAGTTCCCGCTCTAAGTTTTGCCAAAATATCTTTCTCATTTAAATGTGTGTAAAAAGAAGGTAGATGACCAGACATATCTGTTAATATGACACCAGATGTACATGATTTTCTACAATGTAATACATTGCAAAACTTATCACATTATAGAGTGACGTGAAAATACTACTTCTAAGCTAAGCTATTTTGGCATTTCTATGATATATATATATATATATATATATATATATATATATATATATATATATATATATATATATATATATATATATATATATATACAGCTACAAGAGCTTAAGCTCACGCAACATAGGGAGTAAGTTATGAAGTACTGTGTTACCCTCCATCGCCCAAGGTAAATGCCCGTAAATGTGAAGCCATGTTCACACTGGCCCAATTCGCACACGTGATAACACACACACACACATACACACACACACACACACACACAAATACACACACATACACACACTTATATATATATATATATATATATATATATATATATATATATATATATATATATATATATATATATATATATATATATATATATGATAAATCCCGACAGATACTACACAACTACACATAAGGCGATGGTTAGTGTAAGTAAATACATTATTTTTTTTAGAATAAAGTTTTAGATTATATTTTACTTCATTGAAAAATTCAAAAAAAATCAGAGAGTTTCGGTTATGCTTTATTAACATGTGACTTCCCGTAATATGAAGAAAACAAGCCACATTTTCTTCTAAATTGACACTTTGTTCTTTTTATTGCCAGAATAAAGTAGTTCGTTGATTGGTACAAAACAGGGACACCAACAAGTTGTATTCCATATTTTACATGATTGTCTACAAAGGAGAACTGTATATATATATAAATCCAAAACTGATAAATATTGGGCCTGAAGTGTGTGCATGGCATAAACCAAGACAGAAGTTCGAGGCAATCGCAGAGATACATCATGTATAATATCTCAAAAATCGGACACATTATAGTTGTTTTAATGTGACACAAAAAGTTCATGAAACTAAAATTTACGACCACTTAGCCAATAGTTCGAAACTTGAGTAAAACCCCATTTATTCAACCGTAGAGATACATGTAGAAGGTAAAGTAAAGGTCCAAATGTGATTGACTTTGTTCATAGTGTTCCATAAATAAAAATAACGGGCCAATTACATATCATATGAGACATGGGGCCCTATAGTAATTGTGTACCAGTGAATTCTCAATATTAACCATATCGTGCACAATACTTGAAATACCTTCAGATCTCTTGTAAGCCTTAAAGTGTCATTATCCCTATTTTAAGTTAGATCCATGCTTCAAAATAAAGCTTGATACAGAAAGATTTTATATGCCTTTATGAGTGATGTCTTGAAGGAATATTATAAAACATTTGCATGCAAGGTAAGGTTCACTAAATTGCATATGTTTCACGCATCAATATCCAAATCCTAGACAGTATATGGGAATGCTGCATTTTGTATGGGGTATTTGGCAGGTAATTAACAGGTTCACACTACGCAATAAGATTATATATGTTCACATTTTTCTCACAAAAAGGCATGTGTTAAATAAGAACATAATCATTAACACCATGAGCATATAGTTAGTACTACTGGGTTTATACGGGTGTCTGATATACACTCCTAAAAGAAAATTACATGTTTCGGTGGACAGGGCAAAGTGTAAACGGGATCATTATTAGCTGCTCTATAGATTAGGGCCCCCCGTCTATTTGGGGTTGAAGGTGGTCGGTCCAGCTTTATCTTTAAACTGCAATCCCATTTTATACCTGTGGACCACCAAATTGCTTTTCCCCACATCGCCCAGTTTTAAATGTTCCATCGTGTCATGCTGCTTAGAAATGCGGTCGATTTGTATCGTTTAAGACGGTTTTACCTTGTGCTGGCTGGATGATCATTCAATTCGAGTTGGCGCACTATCCAGTACAGAACTATTAAATCCCTTATTATTCAGAGCGATTCCCCTTTGTCCTGTATTGTTACTTTATGTTGGGATGTTGTGCTGGTCTCCCGGCAGCTGATAGAGAATACCTTCACAGTCATTTGTTGGCCAGGCACGCCCAAGGGGAATAATCTATGTCTATAATTGTTGTACTTTTTACTGTGCTAGACACAGGACCCTACCAACCCGGCCCTTTCTTATTGAGCGTTCTTAGAAACAATATTGACAGTGTGTATAACAAAAGGATAATTTCAAGACAGCTGATTCTGTATTGACAGATGGGCTTGTGCAACTATGTCTTCCACCCACTGAAATATGGTAACATCGCAAGGCCACAACTCCTTCCGTGTTGACGATGGAGAAAAAATCTTGGTATACATTTTAATTTTGCGATGAAACATTGGATTTAGCATTTTGTAATGTGTCAAGTGAACATGAAAGAAAGCCTATGTCCTGACAAAACCCCCTCATAAGGAAAAAAAGGAACTTAACGTGTGAAATATCACTGACTATATATAGCGTACATTGACGTATGAACCATGAATGCAGTCCACAGCCCCTCGCGGTGTGGAACAAAAACATTTAGATCAAGCCAGATCCAGCTTTGATGTTAATACATGGTTTCAAAAACACCTATACATGGTAACTGGTACACAAGGGGCACTGACAGGCAAATTTCAGTGTCGTCTGCTTCAAAGTTCACATTATTGGTTACAAAATATGTTTCCCGTGGCTGCCACTTTGTCCGTTCATTTCTCTGTCATTTTAAAGACTCGCTTTTAAATTATTCTGTCAGATGACACTGCAACTAATGATAAAAAAATATCTTTCAGATATGACAATAATAAATAGATTACGTGTTAGATATAGTTGCTAAAGAAAAAATAAAAACCTTTGTTTGTTTCTATTTCTTTCATCTATTTCCTCATTCTTCTTTTGTTTTCCTTTGAATACAGCAAAGATTAGATAAGGAAGATAAGCCTTTTGTTATCATTTCAATGTCTGGTTATTTCAGTGTTGCCCATGGGGTGAACATCTCACCACATAGCTCATAATTTAGATGAACCTTTCTATCCTTATTGAAACCTGGGATGAACGACTGTTACAGAGCATATTAGAACGTTTCTCCCTTCCATTGCTCCTACGTTTATACAGAAACTTTAAAAAAAATTAGTCCCTTTGAACCGACAAAATCAATCAATAGAAGCAAAAAGTATTTCAGGAATATCCATAAATACCTTGAGCGTCAGAGGAAATGCATGATATTGTTATTTGGAATACAACCAACTTTAAATCCAAAACCGCAACATCAGATGCTACTAATACTAGGAATTTATTTTCCCCATATATTCTACGATGGTTCTGACAATTTTCTTCCTTAACTTGAAATACGAATCATGTAAGAACTGTAAATGTATCTTAAACACAGATATCGCCTTGCCATGCTGGCCTCTTCACTGGGTGGCGATATTTTCTGTGACACTCATGTTAGCATTACCATGTAATAAAACTCAAACGTTTAGCTGAAGCCTTTGCTTGCTGCTTTCCTTTTGGCTTGTGCAAAACTCAAAATCATTCAAAACAAGGTGTGCTTTACTGGCAATCACATCACCAGTTGGCAGCAAGACTAAGCTTCAGTATTTTGAGCATAAACAGGGATACGGTAAACAGATTGACTTCTCTCCAGCGTTCTCTCTCTTCTCTCAATATGTATAGATTGTTGACAATATATGCACCTGTGTTAAATATTTGAGTAATAGATGCAAGACGATGGTATTTTTCCCATTCTATCTATCCTGTAGCGGGACTGGAATTCACTTCTTTCATATAATGGCTATTTACTTTTGAATCTGTTTTACAAAAACGAATTATATTTCGGCGTTACAAAATTCAACTGTCATTATTTACTCTCTACATTATGCGATGACTATACCGGAAAGGTTGTGGTCAGTAGTATTCACGTTTAGTACAGCACCAAAAGATACAACTTAACTCTAAGGCAGGGCAATCGCAAAATTATTAAAATAAAATAAAATGAAATGAAATGAAATGAAATGAAATGAAATGAAATGAAATGAAATGAAATGAAATGAAATGAAATGAAATGAAATGAAATAAAATAAAATAAAATAAGAAATACAAAAATCAAAAGAAAGAAAGAAAGAAAGAAGAATACAATTATTAAAGGTGTTTTTATATTGCTGATACTGTCTTCTCATCTTATTTGTCAAAACGTAATTTCTTAAAACTGCTAACAATTTGGAAAATACAGTCATGCTGCCAAAAGTAAGCATTTAACTGTGAGGAGATCAATGTACACACACACACACACACACACACACACACACACAATGTTCTCTCAACATTCCAATTTCTGACGTCCATTGCTATGACATAAGGAATGGAGCCTATTATTGAGTTACATGGCAACCCAAATTACCAGTTCGTAGCGTATGTAACTGCAAATAATTTTGTAAGTTGGATCGGGATCTGATAAATACAAACATTAACGACTATATTGGGTACTGTGAAGAAGATACTCTGCCTTGAAAGAATACAATAGTCTCCTTCCACTCCAAACACATTACCCCATGGGAGTCTAACGTACACCAAGGCAGGCAATACAGCTGCCTCTTGATGCAACACATACGTATACAATCAAAACTTGCATATCAAACAAAGGCGTGCACTGGTTCGACTCAAACTCTTGCACATAAATCAGCTGTACATATTGTATGGGTGAACTTGGGGCTGTGGGTAATGGTGACGTTGTGTTCAATATCAAAGTCAATAAATATATGCTGATTGTGATACAGTGAAACCTGTTTTGAGAGACCACTGTGATGAAAGACCACCTGCCTTTTAAAACCATATTTCCAAAGTCCCTTTTGCTATCTTCCCCATGTTTTTGCACCTGCATTGAGAGACGACCTGCCTTATGTGACCACTTTTTAGCCTGCCGTACGGGTGATCTCTTAAAACAGGTTTTACTGCATTGCCAGTTTATATGTTACACATTTTGTTGTATGTGTTCTGAACACTTTTCATTGCTTGGACCACTATCCCTGACATGTATAATGCTTCATCCCATGTATGTGTAGTCCGGTGTAACCATGGACAAGCCGTTCTGCACCGTGTAGAACTTATTTCCGATCCACAGGCCTGTGTAGAACGGTCGCGTGTACGCCCTACCTTCGCACTGCCCAACCTCGCCCACTTTGGCATGTGCACGCTTCTAGTCTGTTGATTTATGGTCTGCTACAGTTTTGGTCATTCTTTTCCTTTTCTTTTTTTTCTCCCTTTTTTTCTCCCCATCTTTTTTTTCTCCCCCCCCCCCCTTTTTTTTTTTTTTTTTTTGCTTGAAATGGCGGAGATTATTCTGGACTACACATACATAGGATACCAATAAAACAAGACCCTTGCAATTACCTGTTCTGAAATTCTGCATGGCAGTCGCGTACAGGTGGAGCGGAAGGTTACAGTCTATGTACCGCCAGCGTCGGGCTGCATCTCGTGTATCTTTCCGCTCCGCCTGTATGCAAAATTTACGCCCAGGCACTCACACTCGTGTAGTTATGTCTGTGTGCCAACACAGACATATTCTTTCTTTCTTTCTTTCTTTCTTTCTTTCTTTCTTTCTTTCTTTCTTTCTTTCTTTCTTTCTTTCTTTCTTTCTTTCTTTCTTTCTTTCTTTCTTTCTTTCTTTCTTTCTTTCTTTCTTTCTTTCCTTCCTTCCTTCCTTCCTTCCTTCCTTCTTTCTTTCTTTCTTTCTTTCTTTACCGGCAAATTTGTCCGACATTTCATTTGAAAAGTATTACACGTAGAAACTCCAAACTTGGCACAATAAAACTTCTATAGATGAAGTCCGGCCTTTAATAATGAGAGGTCATGCTTTTCAAAATTATGTAAATGAGGGTTAATTAAAGTTTTAAATCTTCAGTATCTTATATAATATAGTAGATGTGGTTCCGAGTGTATAGGAGTTCGATCATAGCAAGGCAAAGGTCATCTCAAATGTCAAGGTCATGTCAAGGTCAAAGATCAATTTTAGGCCAAAATGCCAATTTTGAGGTTACGGTTCACTTCAGGTAGAGGTCATTTCAAGGTCAAAGGTCATTTCAAGGTCAAACATCACTTTCGATGGGGGCTTTCTTCTAGCCATAACTTGGTAAGTTTCTATCCAATTTTGATGATGTGGGGCTCGATTTGTAGCTATCGTAACACTGCACATTTTCGAAACTTACATGTGGCCTCTATAGTTCAAAGGTCAATGTCATTTGGACACTTAAATGTTTCATCCAGTCATAACTTGGCCAATTTCCATCCAATTCTAATCATGTTGGACTCAAATTGTAGCTATTGCAACACTGCACATTTTTATTGGAACGAACATGTAACCTCAAAAGGGCAAAGGTCAAGGTCATTAGACCCTTTGGAAGTTTTTTCTGGCCATAACTTGGTCAATTTTCATCTGATTTGGTTCATGTTGGGCTTAAATTGTGGGTATTGTAACACTGTGCAATTTACACGTGACCTGTAAAGGTCAAAGGTCAAGGTCATTTGGACTCTGAAATTTGCATCCACCCATAAACTTAATGCAACATGAAGTACCAAAGGATAAAAGTTGAACTATTTAATATTTACAACTTTTGAAGGCACACGGACAGATTTGCTTTGAAGCAAATCTTCTTTTCTAGCCTTATTATTGTGCTTGTTGCGTTTGCGTTGATAATTTTCCTCGATAAGCTGAGTTCCGTAAGTCGTATTATGTTTATTGTATTGTATCTGCTTGCGTATATATATCTATATATATATATATATATATATATATATATATATATATATATATATATATATATATATATATATATATATATATTATATATATATATATGTATATTCATACATATATATATATGTGTGTGTGTGTATGTGTGTGTGTGTGTGTGTGTGTGTGTGTTTGTGTGTGTACGGAAACCCCTATTAAATTATGAAGAGGAACAGAGACTTCATTTCACACTTTGAACATTAGTCATTTTGTTGGTAGTCCCGGCTTGCATATAACCTATATCATGTTACTGTTTACGATCGTCAAACTAACATGAGCTTACATTAAATGTGACGATACCGGAACAGAAGCAACGTTTACAATCTAAGCTCATGAGTATGTCTGTTGTCAATTTGAAGATGTTTTTATATCATTCTAAACTATAAGGAAGAACCTTGATATTTTGTCTTTAACTGTGTGGAAAGGTTACACTTCTGTTGCTCCCAAATATCACTTCAATATCAGTCAAGTTAAAAAAGACCTCACGTATCTTCAGGTATGTTGCTATTTCAGCGAATAGGAGAGAACAAGAACAGAAGCTTTTACAGTTCTCCTGTAGAGGGCATTTCAGTCATTAAGCGCTGGCGTTGTGTACTCTCATTACTTTTTAATCGTAATTTACCGCATTTTAAAACCACTCATTGCTGAAACAGCAAAATTTGTGTGGTGAAATTATGTAAATAGCTGAAATGTTCACACAAATTTTATTCTTGCAACTTCAAAAATAGTCTTTAAATCTGAGGTTAATTTAACATGCAGTCCAATGGGAATACACATCTCCAGCCATGAGGAATTCTGTGTATTGGATGGTGTATTCAGCTGAAATCACAGATAATTGATAATTGTGCCCTCTCTTATTTTCTTGTGAGCAAACATATGAGTTGTGCCTATAAAGCCAATTCCTCACTTGTAAGGGCAAATTCTATTGAGTATCATACAAACTTCCATGAAAAAACGCACATACCACCAGAAGATTAAAGTTCCTCTTTTCAAAGTACATAGCCAATTGAAACATATGTACAATGGTTGCCTAAGCATGCATGAGTATATACGTTTGATATATATATATATATATATACATATATATATATATATATGTATGTGTGTGTATGTGTGTGTGTCTGTATGTGTGTCTGTGTGTGATCATCGCAAAAAGTAAATAAAAAAGTGTTATAAAATGTATCTATACTTTAAGTTTCTTAATAACTATGTCATTTTTAATACATTGCATGAATAAAGTAAATTAAAATTTGTTTATTCATGTGTTATTGAAGCTAGTGTTCCCATGGCAGCCGGAGGAGCAGTCGCCAGGGTTATTCGATGGAAACTCTAATTATGTTTACAACTGTTTGTTCAATATGAATAAACATTTCGTTGCAGCAGCAGTACAAACAGTATCATCATCATCATCATCATCATCATCATCATCATCATCATCATCATCATCATCATCATCATCATCATCATCATCATCATCATCATCATCATCATCAATTAGTATTGCGACTGTCATTATTATTTACCCATCTTGCATAAAGCAATATTCGGTTAAAGGCCTGCTACTTATTTACTTATCTATAGAGCTGTCCTTGCGTACTATGGATGTATTTCCAAATAAAAGTCTAAACAAAATAGTGTGAGGTAGACCAACACACTTAGCTTCAAAGATGGCAATATCTAAGTGTCAGAGTGTGAAATAAAATGTATTTTACGACCTGCAGTTTATATATATATATATATATATATATATATATATATATATATATATATATATATATATATATATATATATATATATATATATATATATATATATATATATATATATATATATACATTCAAAATATAAATGTAACTTCTATGTTTTCTTTTTCATGTTCTAGGCTCAGTTGTCTGAAATTTCCCCGCGGGAGAGTCGTGTTCAAGGTCGTTATTCATATTTATCTCCCCCTCCCCCCCCCACTCTTTTTTTAAATTTTCAATGCGAAGAGCGGGTTGTAGTAAGAATAATGTTCTTCCAATTTCTGTTTTTATGTGTTTGATATATGAAAAGAGAGGGGCTGGAATAATATAGCGCTTTGTTGGCAGATTTCATGAATTGATGCTATGGCAGTGTTGCTGATCTTTGGGTGAAGGTATGGATCCAAAATCGAAGGCATCGATGTACTCAAACTCTGAACAATAATACATTGAGCTTACAAAAGACTGAAAAACAACATAAATAATCTCAATAAAATCTGCGACTCAAATTCAAGCCAACACGCAACTATGTATTAGACGAATACCCATGAATGGCACGACTAAATACGTGTTGTCATTGTGTAAGAAGCTGTGACTGCAGCTTGTATTTCCTAAGGCAAAAATCAGGAATCAGGTACAAATAACATGGCTAATTTCGGCGCTAACAACACAACTCAAGTGAAAAGATTGCATGCGACTACATAAGAACCACCCAAGGCCACACGACTCCACATCCCCAAGGAGGCAATAGCCAGAAGCTTTGTGCAATGGATCTATCAAACGAATTCATTATGACAAAGTCTTTGAAATGTTACTCTGCTTTGGAAACAAAACAAGCCTAGTAACGGGTCCCCAAGGTTTGCTTTGCTATTTTTGTGAGGCTGAAGCTGAATACAATGCTCCTCGGAAATGTGAGGCAACCGTGGAGAGATTTGTTATTATTCTTTAAATCATGTGGTATGACGAATTGAAGTCGCATATAAAAAATACACCACCACCCCAAAAAAAAACAATCAGCCACTTTCAAAACTTTACGAGATTGAGAGTGCATTGCTCTGCGGTTTAACTCTTCGATATTGTACCGTTTATCAACCAGTTTTAGCCTTACAGTTATACCATTATATCTCATAATAGCGGTTTGGTCATCATATACGTTAATCTGTAATATGTCTGTATTATCTTCCTCCATTCACAGCTCAGATCTAAGCATAAGGTCTGCCTTGTTACTTAGTAGGCATCCATTGTGCCTGAACAGTTGTGACGCTTGATAATTGTGATAAAAGGGAGGCGATAATCTGATATAATTGTTTTTTGACAAATTGTGCAAAAGAAAAAAAAACAATGATGTTCTGTCATATTGATTGATTATTGTTTTGTCGATTTCGATTTAAATTCTTTGATCTGTTTTTTTTTGGGGGGGGGGGGGGGGCTTCCTGGCTCTTAGAAGCATTATGAATGTTTGCTGTTTCAGATCTACAATTCTGAATGTACGTCGCACAGTTGCCCCTTTTCTCTAAGATTCGGTGATTAAGTTCCCTTGTGAATCGGTTGCTCTGCTTTAAGTGATGAGGAAAAGAGAAGAGCACCCAGTGACAATAGTTATGTGTGTACGGGACAGCGAATATGCACTTTTTGTCCATGTGACAACATAGCACAGTGTTCCAAAAGGGTAAAGAAATCAGACCAGATGTGAATTAACTAAACGAGTGACGTACGGACACTTACCTTTTGACGCAAAGAAACTGCTTCGGAAGTGCTGAAGAAAGTACGGGTGAGTTTGTGTGATTCTGGAGTTCTGAAACTGACTACTCAGTGTTACTGTCGACCTGAAGCGTCGAAGCGGCGACCCACCTGCTTCTAACTAACACAATTATGCGAACCGTGCATTTTATGTTCTTTCCAGAAGTTCAACCACGTATATCGCACCTTATTTACTGGGAGTCATAATCAACATCGGCAAATATTTGCGATTATTTCCATTGCTGGCCATAAAACTGGTAACTTGAGACCCAGGATAACGTCTTACAGATAGCACAAGTGTGAAGATGTTACGACGAACCGCGTCTTTGGTTTAACAGAACGGCCGTGCTGAATGTGATACCAGGGCCATCGCTGTCAGATGTATATGCCCAGGCATCTACAGCTTCATAGAAATTTTATTAGGATGTAAAAGCTTGAAGACAGGAGCTGGCATGAACATCTGGTTTGGGTACGTGCTTATGCTGCGTTAACAGACGCATAAACTGTCCAAGCGACCGCCTTGTGATGCCGTCACCAACGACAACCAATGACAAACTTTTTGCCAGCACCAGGAGGCGCATGCGCTATTAGTAAAGAAGCATCTCATATTCATAATGATAAACATAAAGTGCATCGGTATGAGACTCCATATCTAATTTTCTACACTGGGAAACCTTAATTTTATCCCTTTATTCCTAGCAAGCGAGCGGCAATATCGAAGAAAACTGGTCACCGCCACACCAATATATGTTGCAGTTACACCCAATATACGTATTCTTAATGTTTTCTGGTATACTTTGAAGCACAACAAAGTAATACAATGAAGCAGTGTTCCAATGATAAGTTATTTGTTATTAACCTTTTTGGCTATCCTCTTTGGGAACTTATTCAAAAATGTTATATTCTTATGATATTTTAATGTTACTTAGTACCCGACAAATTGATAGCTCTGTTGCCATAAATGCTAATAAAAAAGCTTGTGTGTGAGCAGATATAAGACAGTAAGTACGTTTGCATTAATCTGTTGATTAACGCTTAGATTGAGATCAACAAATGACGCGAAGATCGTTTTAGTTTTTGTTGAACCCCACAACACAAGGAGTTTTAGCATACAATGTGTGGCGCTGCACGTGCTACTCACAATGTTTTGCTAAATGTGGGTGCTATCACGCTTATTGGTGAAATATGGATAATACGATAAGCTCCAAACTGCGATGCCATTCATCCTTTGTGTTTTATAATGCGTTTAAACCATCCCGAATGTTACGTCAACAAAAGTGAAATAGATAATCACTGTCGAACGGTGATATACCGTTATCGTTTTTTTTCTTCAACTGGAGATTTTCCTATTGTTTTCCATCAAATGCTAGCCACATGTCTATATTGCTTTTTTTGTTAATTTGGAAAGGACAAAAGTAGCTTGCCATTTTAAATCATAGTCCATCGAGACCATGAAACCATACAGGCCATATCTGATTAATCACTTGACAGATTAGGGCTACACATAATATTTTAAAAGAAGCTCAAAATGCAGCGCAGGCTATGACGTACGTGATTATCGTTCAAAGCGGTTTAAAGCACTTGGAATTTAAATGCTGTTTGCTTACAATCACTTTATATCGATATATTTCGTTGTCACAAAGAGGCTTTCAATAAGAAAATAAGTTTGCTCCCTATAAAAAAGAGATCCAGTGTGTCGGGCAGGAATTTTAAGGTGTTGCAAATGAAGAGAAAAAAATCTTTTTCGTGGTAAATGCTTTCTTGCATTTTTTATATTATAGAACAGGGGTACATCATGGTGCTCCCTCTTTATAGTATCTTTATATTCAATGGACCAGGGGAGTTCTAGTGAAATGATCTTATAACTACGGGACTTTTAACATTTAAGTTACAGGAAAGTACCTCTGTGAGAGCCAAGGTACACACCATGTCATGTCAGAAGCTGCCTTGTGGGGGGGGGGGGGTACTATAAAGAGGGAGAACTGCACACATCCCTTTATTCCATAGCGTATAAATGATATAAATGTATAGAGTATGTACTTCCTAAGTAATACAGCAACATTAGCACCAGATTGAGTACCCACTCTTGGCACTGTGTATAAATGAGATAAATGTATAAAGTATGTACTTCCTCAGTAATACAGCAACATAAGCACCAAATTGAGTACCTACTCTTGGAACTGTTGGAGGAGATTGTACTCTGCTCATCACGTTCGCTCTATACTATATGTTTTATGTTTGGAACGAGCAGGACTCGAACCTGCAACCTTTGGTCATTTCAGCCAGTCGCTTGGCTGAAATGAGAAACGCATCCACTCAACCAAATCCATATTCTTACAAAAAAAATGTTTCAATTGAGATAGTTATGTGCGAGTGTCATAGTAATCAGGGACTTAAATCCACCAGCATTAAGGAAATTCCGAAAATATAGTGATGTAAATGTATCAAGTGCCTACTTGCTAAGTAATGCAACAAATATTATCACCAAATAAAGTACGTACTATTGGCGCCAACAAGGCTAAACTGCCTGTAGTTATATGACGATAGATATGGATCACGTACCTACTTGCTTAATAAGAGAACAATATCGGCACCAAATAAAAAAAACACTTACTACCATGACTATTGGCACCAAATGCGGTAAACTGCCCGTAGTTATATAATGATGGACAAGTATTAGGTAATTAGTTGCTAATAATACTACATAATTAGCATGTTTTATTTTATTATTATTATTATTATTATTATTATTATTATTATTATTATTATTATTATTATTATTATTATTATTATTATTATTATTATTATTATTATTATCATTATTGGATCTGATAGTGCTATTGTTGCTGGAACTGCAGTATGCGGTAGTCATTGTATTCTGTATATTGCAGTCCTTACTATAGTGCAGTACTTCTGCTTTTTAATCCTAAACAAAAACTGACATTGTAAATTGCACAGCAATTCTTTCGTGATCTGTCATCGAGTCACCGTGTTTGCCGCCTCTTTTTTTCCTTTGTGCAGTGGACCGCTTGGTACTAAGTAGGTCAAGTAACTAGGCTGCCGAGCTTAGCTTATACACCCAAGTTACCCCATAGTGCTACTCGGTCCCATCGGTTCCGATGACGTATTTCGTTCCTTCATGTTAGATGGGCCAAATCCCACGGATACGCTTATAGCGCCCAACACAAACAGGCAATGTGTAACAGCTAGCACGCTCAGGTCTACAGAGAGAGAGAGAGAGAGAGAGAGAGAGAGAGAGAGAGAGAGAGAGAGAGAGAGAGAGAGAGAGAGAGAGAGAGAGAGAGAGAGAGAGAGAGAGAGAGAGAGAGAGAGAGAGAGAGAGAGAGAGAGAGAGAGAGAGAGAGAGAGAGCGTGATTTTTCACGGAACGCAACAGAGACTTGTAAAATAAGTTCGATGTTTGCACTGCTGGGAAGATTTTGTATGGGAACCTTGTAAATGTTCTTCACCTATACACGCTTCTGTTATCGTATACACTTTATTTAAATAAAGCCTTTTTTCTTATTCTTATCTGCTGGAGAACACATTGCCACGCAGGTTTGGGCTTGCGGTGACAGATTTGGCTGTGTTGAGACCATATAGCTTTCAGTAAGCGTGTCCATGCAGAAAAGCATTACCAGTCATCAGCCCCATGTGGATAGGGGACAAGACATATTAATGCCCATAAATCAGCCAAACGGCTAAAGAAATGTACAGACCAGAAAGTATTTCTGCCTTAGCTAATGTTTTGTCCTCCAACCGACTATTTGTATAATCATCACTATTGGAGTAAACCCCTGCGTCATTCATAACAAACGTTTTATATCAGTGGAAAGCTTTATGTACATCTACGTTCACATTATGAAATATAGTTCTGATTCATAACTATAACTCTCTCAATGCTCCATTTGTAACGGAGACAACAGACTTTCTCGGCGCGCTTTGGGCGCAGGGTCCAAAGCGCGCCGGGGAAACGTTTGGCCTGGACTATTATATTCTATGTAGCCACTGGCATGCCTTTACCTGAATGAAAGGTATTTTTACCGTTAACATTAATTCAGCACCCTTATTATAGATCAGAGCAGTTCATTTGAAGTAGTTCGACTTGAGTCGCAGTTGGCACTGCCAGAGTAAAATACATACTTTGTTGTGTCAGGAGGCAGCTCCACGGATGTACGGCCAATACTGATCTTGAAGACCAACATTTGACCTCCATTGGCACAATCTTTACAAAAGTGTGACAGTAATCTTGATCCTGATGAAACGATGACGGTCTGTGTTAGTCTGTCCACATGACACGTCATTAGCATGAGATAATATCAAACTTCCACTTTATACTCACACATGTCAAAACCGGTCCCATTGGGTCTCGCCCCAGCTCAAATATTTGTACTAGGAACATGCATTAACTTATATGCCTCTAAATAAATATTGCGTATGTTCAAGTCAGTCATGGGCAATCACACAGATTCCGTATTATGGGTGTTTCCAAACAATGTTTTCTCCTGTTGGTCAGACTTAATTCAGGGTCACAGGGAAAAGGGAGAGAGCCAGGACTATGCAGAATTGAAATCGAAGCAAGGATGTAACTGGTAAATTATGACTGTGCTATTGTCTTTTTATTAGTGACATCTGATAATCCTTTGGTGCTTCATGGGCGTTGCAAATATAAGTTTTTAACGCAAAGAGAGAAGGGAGGAGGAATAGTGGACATCATGATACACGTGAGGGCTCATAATAATAATAATAATAATAAT